>JAJGRX010001326.1:0-600000 GCA_025461125.1 Carex kokanica
AGGTGATCAGTCAAGCGTATCGATGACCGTATCAACTAAATAAGGATATGCCACGTAAGCTGATACGCTAGCTGGCGTATCAGATACGTATTGGTGCCGTATCGGGTGCGTATCGGTATCCGATACGGGTACGAAGCCCAATTTGATGTATCGGAGTAACATAGTATATACATGTTTAAAAAGTCTAAACTTTATTGAGATTTGCTGAAATTTATTTGCATGTTTTAATAGTTAATTAAGCGTAACACAACTATCAAGAATAATTGAAGAATTAATATTCATTGTCATTAATATATAATTATATAATTTTTTTACAATTACCCGATTGGGTAACGGATACGGAATAGGCTTTACCCGTACCCGTACCTGATAAGTTTATGAAAAAAACTTACCCGTACCCATTTTATCGGACATGGTACGGGTCGGTTAAACTGATAAAAAGATGCCATTGACACCCCTAAATTTAGCCTTGTAGAAAGTTAGCACGAAATTTTCACCCAGAAATATTCAAGACTAATTTTGTAACAATCTAGGAGTTTAATGATGCTTAGAATAAATTAGGAAATTAGATGAGAGAACATTAAAAATATAATTAGTTGGGATGTTTATAAAAGTTAAAAGAGATGGCTATATAAATTCATCACATACTGTAATTGGGATATATGAAAAAAATGAATGAAAGTTATCAAATTACCTCTTCCATTCATCAAATACTAGCCAGTCAGTGGGGTCATCAAACAAAAGAAAGAAAAATCAAATATGTGTGCATATGAGACATGAGTACAAATATTCTCTACATATAGCACATTTAATTGCTATGATGGTACTATTACGCCATTATTGTGCACATCAAGCCTGACATGCTCTTCTTCAATTTGAGATACTTGAACTATTTCATCCTCTTTTAAACTGGGAGCAACCTTTTTTTGCTCTTTCTTTTTCCTACTCGCTGTTGCACGGTTTCGAATCACAAAAATGGCCAAAATAATCAATGGGGCTCCAAAGCTAAAGACCATAAGGCTCCAAAACACATCAAGTCCAAAGCTCTGCCGCTCTACTCTGTTTGTTGTGGTCCCAAAATTAGAAGGAAACATTAAACCATTTGCTCTCAAGTTGCTTGATGGTGCCATCTTCTGCTAATGTCACTATTTCATTCGAAAGATCAGCTGTCATCGGATCGCCTTTCTGGAAGGCCTAATAAATAATAGTATGTAAGAAAATTAGGATATCTCCTGACATGGATGCTGCATTAATTGATGCATTATTTACACTGCTGCATCGAAGCATCCCAGCACTCGATGCTGATTTGATCCAATTATTTTAGTACCGATTCAATCGATGTTGCAAGACACTAATCAAATTAAAAACTGATAAAAAAAAGAACATATGTACTTACGAAAGAGAAACCCCCGAGCATCTGTATTTCTCCATAGACAGCATAGTCATTGTGCTTTGATAAAAAACTCGAACATAGGGCAACTCAGTGTATACAGCTGTTATAGTTTTTTTCTGAAATGCAAGCACGTAATCCTCTTCGCTATTAAACCGCACAGTGTTTTCAGGTTTGTAATTGAGCACCTTTTCGAGATAACAGATGACAAATGAAGCTCCATCATACCCAGCTATTGATTTATCTACGACTGGCTTAAGCTTCTCCGTCACAAGAATTGAGCTCAAATTTGCGGTAAAGCAATTGCTCACAATTAAGACAAACAACAGCCATGAAATGATCACAGTTTTCGTATAGAAATTGCCGACCTCTGCATTAGAAGTAAACATATTTATATATAAATAAACAAACAACTATGATTTATTCTTTATATCAGCTTGTAGCAGTTTGAAACTCCTTATGTAAACTTGTTGGATATATATGCAATGCGGAGAAGGCTTTAGCTAGTGAAACAATTAATTAATGGTAACTAATTAACAAAACTAACTTATACTATATATATATATATATATATATATATATATATATATGAGTGAGGCTATGGTGCTATGCATAGCACGATGACTAGTGTACTACGGCTCAATATGATACTTTTTAAAATTCTAACGTCGATCCGAACCGTTCAATGTAATAACCATATGAATATGTACTTCAAACTAAATTTTATATTTTTTCGAATTTTTTTACTATTTTTTTAGATAGGTAGAATTTTGATGGTCAGAAAAAAACACTGATTTTCCTACCTATCTAAAAAAATAGTAAAAAATTCGAAAAAATATAAAATTTAGTTTGCAAGTACATATTCACATGGATATCACATTGAACGGTTCGGATCGACCGTTAGGATTTTAAAAAGCACCATATTGAGCCGTAGTACACTAGCCATTGGTGCTATGCATAGCACCATAGCCTCACTCTATATATATATATAGATATAGAGAGTAGAACTAGGGTGCTCCTAAGCTCACCAAGCCCTTCGTGAGCGCGACTCTAAAACCTATCGAATTGACTTCAAACGATATTTTCAAACCGTTAGATGTTCAATCTATATTAAAATGTGCTTGGAGACCAAATTTTACATTTTTTGGAATTTTTTACTATTTATTAAGATGGTTTGAAAATCGTGTTTTTATTAAAATTCTGCACCATTGGAAAACAGCGATTTTCAAACCATCTTAATAAATAGTAAAAAATTCCAAAAAATGTAAAATTTGGTCTCCAAGCACATTTTAATATAGATTGAACATCTAACGGTTTGAAAATATCATTTGAAGTCAATTCGATAGGTTTTAGAGTCGCGCTCACGAAAGGGCTTGGTGAGCTTAGGAGCACCCTAGTTCTACTCTAGATATAGATATAGACACACACACACACACACTGCCACAAGCAAAACCTATATAATCCTATATATCTCCAGAATATAATAAAAACAGGAAGCAAATTTAGGTGGATTATATAGCACTCACTGTCACCGTAGCTCTGGAAGATAGTATTGCCTATTATCCAAAATGTCGCTCCGAGCTGCCTGTACCATGGGCCGTGGAAATCTTCATCCGCCTTCTTGTGATTCCTCTCCAGGTACCAAACAGCACCAAAGTTGTAGAACAACAAGGTGAAGATGGTAACCCAGAGTAATGGGGTGAACGGTTTCGTAAGCATCCAGCCGACATTGTCGCGCTTCATGGGAATAATCATGGCAAGGCCCGAGGATACAAACGGCTGCGTGAATGATACCTTCTCAGATCTAAAGCTTGTTGTTGTTATGTCACCCACGGCAATATCAATATTCTGTGTGAATATAAACAACTTTTTTTCTCAAATCTTGTGTATTTGTTACACTTAATGAAGTACGATGAAAACATGGTATTACTTCTACCAAGATGAATAGTGTAAAAACAATCAAGCAGGATAATTATATGATAAATTTAAGAAAATAAGTGGCGTGACATACCTTCAAGTATACTTGGTTGACAAGATCATCATAACTAAAATTGTTTCCAATCTTAAAAGGAACAAACTCAAACTGGATGAGGGGGTTCAAACGGTTTACAGCTGCAGTGAACACATCGATGCAAAATCCGCTGACCAATTTCAAATTTCCCGTTCTATTATCATATTCGACATTCATAAATCCATCCCATGTTGGATTTTTTGGTACTCCTATTTTCAGTTTCTTCAAACCCCCGGGCTCATTTGTGCTCCTCCGGGCCAAAAAACTACATTCAGCTGTTGTAATAATGTAGATCTATGTGAATTCAACTGGGACTCGTCGTTATAAAATCCGAACCTGTCTAACCAAAGTCCTATTTCTTTATAACTCTTGCCGACTACATTAATTACTCGGAAAGCCGAATAACCACCAGCCTCTTCTACATTCCCGATAATTGGCCAAACATTTCCACTTAACCCCGTGAAATTGATTGAGAGCAAGTTATCCACCAAAGATTTGTTATTTACCTTGCTTTGTTTGCAGCTAAAGTAATTGCTTGTAGTGCATCTATGCTCTGCAGCATATACTCCGGGGTTGAAGACTGTCTCGCCAGTCTTCTCATACTCATCTTTAAAAGCTTTCTGGAAATCAGAATAGAATGTGACGTACTCGCTCGTGGATTGCTTAATGTACGGTTCAAACAGCTATTACAACCTTGCATGTGGTTCAAGATAAATGAAGAATGAGGGTTGAATCAAGGAGAGTTGCTACATCAGGGCCGCATATCCACAAGGAGCCTTGCTCCATCATCCCCAATTCTGTTGCCTCCTGAAACAGAGTTTACCGTGAGATTCTCAGAACTTCTAAGGACGATGTAAACGGTTGAAAGATGTTTGCTCATTCGGTTCAGTTCCGCTCGAACAATGCTTTCAGATTTGAAATGGAGGCCATGGGTGGGAACACTGCAGAGTAGTCGAGCTGGATCCCGACTTTCTGCAGTGCAAGTGCAAGTAGTAGTGAGGTGCCTGATACAGTTCCACAATCATCATCTTCATACACTATTATTACTCGTCGCCATTTATAGGATGCAACAAAGCTGGCCAAACATTTAACCAGAGCGTCGTCTGAATATGACATCTGAACCAACAAAGGCGTCGTAAAAACAGTAGACGGTGTTAGCGAGACGGTGGGGATGTTTGTTCCTTTGCTGATGCCTGAGATTGTGAGTACTTGTGGCCATGTTGTTGTTGAAACCATCACTTCTGTTCCTGTTGAATTAAAAATTGGGCTGCAATGCAACAAACCGGGAGCTCACAGTTAATTAATGAATTAGTTTCGTAGAATATAATGGATGATGATGATGATTAAATGATAATAATATGATAATAATGATAATGATAATAATGGTAATAATGATAATAATGATAATAATATGATGATGATGATAATAAAAAAATAATAATAATAATAAAAAAAATAATAATAATAATAATAACAAAAGCTCATAAATCATAACACTTTGTAATCCAAAGAGCAGTATCCAGAAATTAATTGATATGATATGACAAAATAAACAAAATCATCTTTTAAGTAGAACCTTAAGAAAACTACTTAAGAAAACTTAAGATTTCACAACTACTTTACCATCATAACTCGCTTGTAGAGTGTCGGTGCTTTCTAGTTCGGAAATGATAAGGAGAAACAGGCTGAGACGAAGTGTTGAATCTTCTCGCTGCAACCTCGATTGCAATCTTTTGCTCCCTCCCGATCCTGGAGTTGGTATCCAAGAGCGCTCCAATCGAAAGAGCAAACACTGTACTTCTAACACCAAAGCTACCAAAAGCAAGGGGAGGAGGAGAAATGGGCACTTTCTTGGTCCCATTTTGCAGAGATTAAACTTACAACGCAGTGATTAATTAGTGAATTTGTGTAAGATCAACAAGGAGACTTCGTAGCTACTTCTTTATTTATAAGAGGTAATTAGAATGTGTGTTGACTACAAACCACAATTTTCTGGGATATTTGTGAGTCCTTATTGAAGATAATTTAAATATATTGAGTTACATACTTTCTTGCTGTGGTAATTAACAAAACAAAACTATTGACTTAATTGGAGGAGCAAGGGCTAGCATAATTTCTCAGAAAATTACAGCTAAAAGTCGGTCAAATTATTACGAGGCTTGATGGGCCGGTGTAAATGACATTTTCTTATTAATTAAAAAACCCTGTTGGCGGCACTTCGCCGCCAACCCTCAAAAAAAAAAAAAGTCGGTCAAATTAAGAAATGGACTCTTGATTTGGAGGCATCTATAATTAATATCATATAGGGACTTCTTAATTAGGGACTCTTGATGTGGTCCATGTGGAGGCATCTATAAAACTTTCTAGTGTATCCATATAAACTTTTAAAATAGCCAATATCCCCATGAAAACATTATTATACCCTATACCCCCTTTTATTCATTGAACATTTTATTTAGTTATTTTAAAAATTGAATTGACAAATATACTCTCATCTCTCCCAAATAACATGTGCCATTCTAATAACCTCAAAGTTCTGTTAGTCCCAGGTCTCATATTGTGAGCCAACCCGGCCGTGCTTTGTTGTTCATCCTGATATCATTTACTTGCTCTATTTGATAGAAATTTTCATCACATACTTTTGTTTTGACTGACTGGCATTTTTATTGAATGGCAAAATAGCTTTGGGGAATGGCAACATTATTGGACATTGAGACTTAAATCTTATGATTAAAGTGAAAAGGACTTGGACGTTTTTTTTATGAAGTTCACTGGAAATCATCAGAATATGTGAAAACCCAATCTTGAATATCTGGTCACGGTGGCTGGCCCAAGAGAAAAATGAAAACAAATGAAGGTTAATATGGCACTGGGTCTTGAATATTCAGTCACGGTGGTGGCTGTATCCATGCCAGTAGGTTTACTTTGTTATTTCAGTTGGTTGGCTGTATGTGATTTGATTTATGATGGTTTTTGGAACTGATGTGTTGTTTTAATCTGATAGTTAAGTAGGTTTTGTATTAGGTTTTTGAGATGGATAATGTAATATTTGGTGAATTGTTTTGACAGGACTGGTACCAATGCCTGGTAACACTTGTATGGTTTTGTTTATATGAAATCGGTGGAGTAGTCCACTTTTATCAAAAATAAATTAGCTCATTGTTTATGAAGTCTTTTAAACCAGCCGGTTGTACCAAAATTCATTAATTGTAGGGTTAGTATCATAGAAGGAAAAATCGGAATCGGAATCGGGATCGGCCCCGTCCGATCCCGATCCGGATCAGAAAAATCGGTCGGGATCGGCCGAATCGGATCAGAAAATCGGACTTTTTTGTCAGAAGTCTGTTTTATACTAAAAAAATAAGAAAAATTGATAAAAAAATTTAGAAAAATTATTACAATCAAATAATCTACTAATATAATATAATACAAGCATTACAACTAAAAACACACTCTTTCACTCCCAAAAACTATTTCTAGTCTGATTTTATTTGTATTATATTAAGAGAATATACAATCCGTGACTTTTATTTGTATTATATCAAGAGAATATACTATTTCTAGTCAATCCGTGACTTTTATTTGATATAAGTGATATAATTGATATATATATAAATGAGATGTAATATAAATCAAAAAAGCTTGAATGGTGTGGTGGTAACTTGCTTAGCCTCTAAGCTAGAGGGCGAGAGATCGAATCCCCACGACTGCAAAAAAATTTTCTGCTACTTTATATTCGCGTTTCGGCCGATATTTGACTGGAATTGTCCGGAACAGGCCGAAATCTGGCTGAAACGGCTGAAATTGGCCGAAATCTGCACTATCTGTGTAAATCGGCCTGGAATCTGATCGGCACCGTCCGATCCTGCTCCGGAACGGCCGATTCCGCTCCGGAACGGCCGATTTTGCCTTCTATGGTTAGTATGTGTAAAAAATAATAATAATGAAGATGAAATCCAAGATACGATAATCAAGGAAACGATATCTTTTAAACAAATATTTTGCTTAATCTTCAAATCCAACAATTTCAGGAGGATTAGAATCTGATGGCCTGTTTAGGAGTGGCAAGTGCTGAAACCAAATTTAGTGTCAAGCCAAGCACAGGCTATATTTGGGAGAGATGAGGTTATATTTGTCAATTTAATTTTTAAAATTATTAAATAAAAGGGAAAAATATTAAGTTTCTATGACGATATAGAGTATTATATATGATGTTTTCATGAGATATTGGCTATTTGAAAGTTCATATAGGTACACGTACTAGAAATTTCCCTAATATATATCGTGTATATATATAGGGACTTCAGACTTGTCTTGGATTTAATTAATTATGTGTCTTCTTTCTTTCAGACTGACAACCAACTTGTAGGAATATAAATAAATTAAGGGAAAAGAATGGGGTTGGACTTACACAGGATTCACATACCCTATTTTTAAGGAATGAAGGTGGATGGATGTCTTAGATATAATGAGTCATGAGTGGAATTAAAACTATATATTAAATCTTTTATGTAATTGGATGTAAGGCCTACGCGCGGGCGTATTTCTGCAAAATAATAAAAAAAATGTCCTTTAACCGTTTAACGTGTTGACCAAACTTCAATGTATCAGACGTAGATATTAATTTATTTTCCTAAGAAAAAATATAAAATTATTTGAGGGCTTAAAAAAATTATCATAGAGTAGACTTGGACTTAATCAAACTCGATTATTTTCAATTAGTAGTACATTTTTTATGTAATAATATTTTCTTTTGCTGCATAGAGTAGACTTGGACTTGGACTTGCACAACAAGAATTCCGGGCTTCAGCGAGGCTAATGATATGCATCTTTCACGAAAGTTGAATTAGCCTCATGGATAAATTATTACCGAGACTAATTTAATTGGGTCGGCAATAAAGGGATGACACGCTCGGGGATAAAGAGATATCTGCGAGGCTAATAAATTAGCTGGCAGTTAAGTTATGCACATTAAATAATTGGACTTGGACTTGGACTTGATTAAATAAGTTATCTGGGAGCCTAATAATTGGACTTGGACTTGACTAAAAATTATCATAGAGTAGACTTGGACTTGGACTTAACCCAAAGTTTTATTTTTCACTTTCGGCAGAAAAGATGAATCTTTCATATAATGTTAAATTACTTGTTTACCGGAAAGGACAAGGTTAATTAAATATTAATTAAATGTCATTTAAAAAAATCATCTCATATGACAGAAGTATCATTTAAATCAAACATAGTACAAGTGTCATTAAACTTTAATTTTTAACCATCTAATTGCTTTTAACAGGGGCTTGAATATTATGGAGTGACTTGCTCTTGCTGATGTTTCTTCTTTGTTTTTTGACATTTTGAAGTGTGCTTTTTGTGGGGTGAAACAATTCGTTCAAATAATATGTGAGGCCAGTCGACAAGCTGACAGTTTTCTCTTAAGCAGCTCTTTATTGTTGTCAGCAACTAACTCAGTTGCTGAAACATGTAAAAGTGTTCTATTCTGGGCCTCTGGCAAACTGAATACTAAGGTACTTGTTTTATTGTCTGGATCATTTATTATGGACACACTCTTAAGTCATTCTTGCTGTGGTATGTTCAACACTGTTTAATAGCCTTTTATTACACTTGATGCACTGAAAGAACTTTCTTACAGTGACAACGATTCCGGTACGAATAAGCCAAAATACACATAATGCATGTAAGGAACTAGATTACCGCTAAAGAAATAGATAATCTATATAAAAGAATAATGGTCAAGTTATAGGAATTGGATTGTCCCTTTTTTACCTTCTACTCTCAAGATGGTAAATTTTTATTCATTTCTCACTACTACAGAATTGCAAATCAGCACCGGTTAAACAATACCGGATTTGATGAAACCGGTGTTGTATGTATTTTAGCACCGGTTAAAAGTACCACCGGTGCTAAATATTTGACATACAACACCGGTTTATTTGCCAAAACCGGTGCTAAACATTCAGCACCGGTTTATTACTAATAACCGATATTGTATGTCATACATTTACACTACTACAAAAATGGTCATTGTACACGGACATAAACATGGGAGCTACACGGATTTCCTGCCGTGTGGAGTGCGAGGGTGTATAATCCCTGAATAAATTATACACGGATATTTACCCGTGTGCGATTCCTGAGAGCTACACGGATCATTACATAAACAACCGTGTTCAATTCCTTGCCAAGTGGCGCTCTCCAAACACAACAACAAAATAGGCACTTTTTGCGACGGGACTTCGTCGCGAAAAGTACCGTCGCAAAAAGAAAAGCACATTTATGACAGTTTAGCGTCGCGAAAAGTCACTTTTTATCCTCGCGAAAAGTGCATGTCTTTTGTAGTGAAAGCCGAGCTACACGGATCATTACATAAACAGCCGTGTTCAATTCCTTGCCAAGTGGCGCTCTCCAAAGCCGATCTGCACGGATTGTAACATAAACAGCCGTGTACAATTCCTTGCCAGTGGCGCTCTCCAAAGCCGAGCTACACGGATTGTAACATAAACAGCCGTGTACAATTCCTTGCCAGTGGCGCTCTCCAAAGCCGAGCTACACGGATTGTAACATAAACATCCGTGTACGATTACTCTGTCTACACGGACTTTTAGATGAATATCCGTGTAGCAATAGTTATTCTACACGGCTTATTAATAAACAACCATGTCCAATTCCTTGCTAGTGGCGCTCTACATAGCCGAGCCACACGGATTGTAACATAAACAACCGTGTACGATTACTCTGTCTACACAGACTTTTAGGTTAATATCCGTGTAGAAATAGTTATTCAACACGTATTGTAACATAAACACCCGTGTACAATTACCGGAGATCTAACCACGGATATTTAACTAAAAGGCCATGTACGATTATGCTTTCTGCACTTACGTCTATCTAACTATCCGTGTAGAACAACTATTTATACACGGATTGTGACATAAACAGCCGTGTAGCTCCGTGTAGAATGGTCTTATTTTTTTCAATTTTTATTTTATTTTTTGGCTAGCCTCCAGTTAGCTAGCCATTAAAAATCAATTCCAAAACAGAGAATTTCCAATATATCATAATACAACCCCTAAACAAAATTCATGTAAACTAAATTATATCAAAAATTCATGTACACTAAATTATACAAATCCATATTCTGGTTTACAAAATTCCTATTGAAACCACTTTGCCCACATACATCTAAAATAATATATTTGGTCCTTGGAGTAATGCCCTGCCTGTTTCTTCGATTTATACTACCAAAAATTCAAAATATGTAGGTTAGAAAAATACAATATAACAACTACATCTCTATTTTGCTTTATAAAAATAAATATTGTAATTATAACATTGCAACTAATAAAACAAATTTAGTAGAATAAAATATTAGAGGAAATCAATATTAATTACATGGACAAGTCAAGGCAAACATATGAATTACAGTTAATATGAATTACATACCGGATATTGTGGAATTCAGATCCTCTGTGTTACTCGAGAAAATAAAATGAGCTCTCAGCCGGTGGATTTAAATTTACACGAATCTCAAAGCACAAATAATACTGCCCCCTCCAATCACCCGAATATCCACCGGCTGAGAGCTCATTTTATTTTCTCGAGTAACACAGAGGATACTGGTTCGATATTGTGGCCATGCGAATTGCATGGATTCGACAAAGTGAAACATATAAATCATCGTGTAATAACCGCATTCCCAACCCTCCAACTGTTGCGGGCACTGAAATTTACATTTAGCAGCCTATGTTAGTATGACAATAACTTTTTGAACAAAATATGAAATTATAAAATTATAGTGTGCTCACCGGCTGCCACCTCCAACTCAACTTATTTTTCTGCTTCGCGCTTTGCATTCCTCCATCGTTAATATATTTCAGAAAAGCCCTTACAAAATTGAGTAAATGTAATTAGCAATTCCACAATTTGTTATATATAATTGGAAAAAAAAAAATCAAACCAAGCGAATTACTATTGCTTACTCTCTTATTTGAGTGCATATCATTTTGGACTGCTGAGGAGTGATGTTTCCTGTGGGCTGTGAAGAATCCATGATAAAAACCAAATTTTCAAGTGGCACAATCACAATCAAACACCAGTGGCCCCTTTGGTGGTATGGCAGGAGAATAAATTTTTTCTTCTTCGAATGAGCCTTATGCATCGCTGAACACAAGTAATCACAGTCTCTACCGGATGATATTCCACCATCGTACCATTAGTTTTGGCGGGGTCCAACAATGCACAGGAGTTCACCTTACCTTTCCCACAATCCACAGCATGTTTTCGGTGTAACATCCTAAAAAATCATCATTTCACATTAGCATATATATTTGAGTGCTATACACATGATATATATGATTTTTGGTCACTAACATGAGGAAAACGGTGAGGACTCCCACATCGAGCCATTTATCGCTTGACGAGCCATGCAGAAAGTCCTTGAATTCTTTGAAAAGCAGCACGACCGTCCTGCCTTCGTGTAGAAGCATCTCGGGGGGATATCGAATATTACTTCATCCATAAAATCAGGTGCCTTAATCAAGCAGGCGTGGAGATCCTGCAAATCAGGAGGCAAACGGCTAACATCTTCTTCGGTGAGCCCCGTACGGTCTACCCGCGCAACTACTGGCGCAACTACTAGCGCATCAGGAGATTCTTACGCATCAGCCCCGATGACTACTTCCAAGCCTTGCCATACCGGTGACAAAGCTTCGTCTGCAGTGTTGGAAATGCCTCTTCGGGTCTGTATCAAATTTTGTACCTTTTTCAAGTATTTCAAAATAGTGATTTGAATGTAACATAAGATATCCGTGTTTTATTTAGAGATTACCTGATCCAAAACAATCTGTCTACGGGCTTCATTAAGCAGCAGCATATCGTCGGTAGGGACAGAAAGAGGTATGCGGGCAGCCCATTCGGCCACGATCATGTCAACCATTACGGGGAGATGGTTAGGCCTTAGCTGAGAACCGGCTGGAGGATGTACAATGCCCTTAGCAAGCGTCAAAGGAGTTTTATCGTGCCACATGACGAGGTCGCATGATGTGGCCTCCTGTAATAATTATCAGAAATTAGTTAATGAACAAGTCAAAATTATGGGTAGATTATGAACAAGTAGTGATTACCTGTAGATTGTCCAACACGCCCAGCACTTCGGTCCCGGATGCTTGACTGCTTCGTCGAAATCCCAGTGAAATGGGAGGTTGTTGCTCGGATAGCTGCGTAAGAGATGTAATTTGGTTCAACCACCTTGATTCCATCTCAGCCATCCTTCCATCGTACTCCATTCTGATCTCCTCGCATACCTCCTGGCGTACCTACGCCAACCTTGATTCCATCTCGTCCGTACTAACTTTGGCACGTGGTCTTCTTTTTGGTTTTGGTCCGTCGTATACATCCTTCCAGCCACTGTAGACTGAGACACCCCTAACTCGACCCGTGTGTTCTTTACTCCCGAGCGCTGCGGACAAGGAATCATCCACTCTTTCGACAGTCAGGGAGCCCGAATTTACCTCCTCCTCCACATCCAACTGTTAATAAAAAAATTAGTTATAGCAAAAGACAAAGTAATGTACACAAAGTTACAACAAAGACTCTTACCATTTTCTGAGCCACGGGTTGCACGTCATCTGGGAGTACTATCCTCCCGTCAGCGGTTACCTCGGATCTTCCCATGAGCCAGTGTTGGCCCCTACGATTTTGGATCCTAACCACAGGTGAGTCAGAATCTTTGTTTTTCTCCAGTACTCCCGCCCATTCGGCCGACTTACCCTCGTAACCACCTGACCCTAATTTGTGCGGGTACTTGTTCAATTTCGCGATCCTCCTGCCCTCGTCACTTTTTATCTTCACACATCAAGGTATATCAATTAGTTTAAGGAAGATAAGTACATATCGAGAAAGAACAAAGACTAAGTTGGCTAAATTTATATACCTTGAACTCTTCTGTGGACTTCAAAGCTTGAAACTCCTCCCAGTCCTCTTGTTTCAGCCATTTATAGTAGCCTACCGGATTTCTCCCTTTCTCCATGAAATCCGTCTTCAACGTGCTCTTGAATTGCTTCCAAGCTTCATTCATTTTTCTCAAAGTCTTTTTTTTTTCACGGACTTTGGGTCGTCATCCTGGATGTTCCAATGAGCCTGCATGATTGACAACAAAATTACTGTAGGAAGACAACTACATGATGCCTAGCAATTTAAAAAAGTTATTATCTACTTATAAAAGCAAATTCTAAATATGCTAAGGTTAAGACATGGTAGAAAACTTGTATCCAACAAAAAAAGAAATAACAAACAGAAAGAGAATAGGAAAAATGAATATATAATGCATGTAAAGTTTTATATATTTTTCAATACATTACTAAATAGTCCTGAAAAATATAACTCAAGAGATTAAAGAAAGAACTACACATGAAGGTTGGTGGGTGTTCAAGTCAAGGATAACGTAGCCATTGTTCCAGTCAAACGAATTAACCAATTACCGATCATGTACAATAATCAAAATAAGGTTTATAATTGTTAGGTACTTTACCTTCACAGTGTTCCACCATTCGTTCTTATCTTTGTCATCGAATTTGTCCCACCTCTCAACCAAGATAGATGACTTTTGCTTCACCAAATTGTTACACCAATTTGTGTACTCTGCCCTACGTGGACCCTTCGGACATTCGATTTTGCTGAACTCGAATTGCAAATCCTTCGCCTCTGAGGTCTTCGTGCACATTGTCGGACCTCTTTTCCTCCTTTCTTCCTGAGCCTGCGGCTCCTCTTCTTCCAATACCATATCTGCCTGTGGTTCCACTGTTTCCAATATCATATCAACATTCTCACCTGACTGTGACATGGTTCTTTCTACAAAAAAGAAACATTATTACAAATGCTATGAATGTAAAATTTAGGTCTGAATTATGCGTTGTTGGGTCCTTTGTTCAATCATAGTGTTAGTTTTGCAATTTAGTCCCTGTAACATTAGGTTCTGTCCAGATCACCAGAGTAGGTCAGTTGAGGTAACTTTTCATTTAACCAAAATACAATCAGAGATAAGGGTTTTGATTTAACCAAGATACAGGGAGCATTGCAACTTAGAGAGAAAGAGAAACTTTCAAAGAGAGAATAGCAACCGCGCGAGAGGAGCTTAGAGATTCAATTGGTGAGTTCAGAGAAGAGCGGCAGAGATTGGAGACCGAGCTAGCACCGAGAGAGAGAGAACGATGGCAGCACCACGAAAAGAGAGAGGAGACTAGGGGTTTAGGTTTTAGGGGAGACGAGGGGATTTTGAAAAGATCGAGCGACAGAGACGAGGCGCGCATTTTATTTCGCGTAAACTAAATCTACACGGACATTTAATTAAACAACCATATAGAAACGTAAGAGAGCTACACGTTTAATTAAACACCCGTGTAGAATTAGTTTACGCGAAATAAAATGCGCGCCTATATATGGTTTTTCTAGATTAATTTTTCAAATTCCAAATTTCATATTTTTTAAATTTCATATTTTTCAAAATGGAAAACTTAAAAATAAAAAGGAACCTGATTTTAGTTTAATTTAGCTTGAAAATTATTTTATCCATGTATCTTCGAGTATCTAGCAAAACTTATTAATAAATGCAAATAAATATTTCAAATTCTACACGGGCGTTTAATTAAACGCCCGTGTACGTTTCTTAGAAGACGATACAACTCTTCAAAATTAAACGGCCGTGTAGAAAGCATTTCGTAAACGGATTTTTCATTAAACGGCCGTGTATGATTCTTAGAAAACAAAATGACTCTTCAAAAGTAAACTACCGTGTAGAAAACTATTCTTACACGGATTTTTAATTAAACGTCCGTGTCTGTTTTTAAATTAAAAGTTTAATTTGAACAGGTTTCATAACAGAATTCGAGAAGTTGCCTTATCTTTTTAATTCTGAGAAGACGAAACGACTCTTCAAAATTCAATATAATCTGAGAAACTCTCCCGTTTCGATTACTTTTCTCTGAGATTTGGAAAAAGAAGTTTTAGAAGAAGAAATGGCCGCTTGGGTGCCACCGGAAGACGTTAGTGTGCCATGGCCATGGCCCCCCGGCTATGAAATCCCTCCCGAAGATTCTCATGTCGATTCCATGTTCAAAATCCCTCCCGGCTATGAAATGCCTCCTCCCAACTACAGGAGGACATGGCCATGGCCGCCCTCAAATGTGCCACGGCAAAGCCCAAGGGATCACCCACCACCAAAGCCCTACAAAAGGAGGGGCAATCCCTGGATCAGGCCAAAGAGACCCTGGATTAGAAGGAGGGGGTCAGGCCAAGGAGCAATCCAGCCAAGCCAGTGAAGGAGTGTTTAATTAAGTTAGCTTTTTTTCGTTTTGTTTTGATGTAATATATTTTGTTCTTAATTTAATCATCATTTTGTTTTCTATCCGTTTAACTATTTTGTTGAATACTTCATGCTATCTAAATAAATACTGTTATAGATATAAATTAGCAATACAAAACAACCAACAAATAATTTATTATGGATAATCACCACAAAGTATATATATGATTTTTAAAAAAAATTATTTAAAATTAACTTAAATAATATGTCTAAATAATATCATAGAATAAGCAATGTTTAATGCTCTCTAAATAATCCGATTTGAAAACATAAATGAACACTTTACTTTATATGACCTTAATATGGGTTTACAAAATTATAAAACCACCACAGAATAATTTTTCAGAAAAAAAAATACCTTTCTACACGGATGTTTAATTAAACATCCGTGACGAATACATTTATACACGGATATTAAATGAAATATCCATGTAGCTCCCTTTGATTTTCTACATAGATATTTAATGAAACATCCGTGTAGAAAGGTATTTGTACACGGATGTTTAATTAAATGTCCGTGTAGCTCTCTTTGAATTTCTACATAGATATTTAATGAAACATCCGTGTAGAAATATATTTGTACACAGATGTTTAATGAAAAATCCGTGTTTAAAAGATTTTGTTTAATAACTAGAAAGATGGATTTTTTTATTTAAACAAATAAAATATAAAATACAAAAACAAGGTAAAATGAACAGAGCCACTCAAAGCTCTCATTAGTACACATCAAATAAACTCTCTGCTTCGAGTCAGATGAGATGGATCTAGCTTCTTGCTCATGATATGCAAAAAAGAAATATTAGAAACAAAATAAAAATATTACAATGAGACAGAAATATCCAGAGATAACCAATCTTAAGTCTTTAGTCTGACTCTTCATTGGGCTCCTCATCTCTGAAATATTATAAAAGGAATAAATATTATACATTGAATTTTTGTTTTCCAAATAAGAAATATTAAAATTTTCAAGTTTAAAAGGAGTAAATATTATACATTGGATTTTTTTTTCCTTTTTCTCTTTTTTTCCACTATTTGAACATCTTCCCATAATCCTTCATTGTGGTCAGATCTAATGTAATTTGCTTCGTCTTGTTCTGCAATTATTGTTATCTCAGCTTGCACATCGGTACAAAATTGAGGTATCTCTTCGAACTGGTCGTACTCTTCTTCGTCGGTGATGTTTTCTACCCCAACAATCCTTCTTTTTCCGGATAGGACGACACTCCACCTATCATTACTCGGGTCAGTGACATAAAAGACTTGGGTGGCTTGCTTGGCAAGTATGAACGGATCATCAACATACCCGACTTTGTCAAAATCAATGAGGGTGAACCCGTCGTTATCAACTTTAACACCCCGATCTTCGACCCATTGGCACCGAAACAAGAGAATGCTAAGGTGAGGATTGTAAACGAGCTCCCAAATTTCTAAGATAACGCTGTAATAAGACTTTGATGCTATTACAGGCCGGGCATCCCTCGATCTACTGAATTCTTGAGACGTCGCCACCAACGTCACCCCACTATTTTGCATCGTGCTCTTATCACACTGTAATTTAGTGTAAAATGTATATCCGTTAATCTCGTATCCTTGGAATGTTCTAACAACCATTTGGGGTCCTTCGCCCAATAATCTAACAGTTTCATTTACGGGTGACCTTTCGGGTTGTGATTTCACTCTTTCTTTCATCCATCCTATAAGAGAACGGTTATGCTCGTCAGTAAGCCACTTCTGACTTCTCGTGTAGTTCTGTTGTCGAAGGATTGCCATGTGCTCATCTATATATGGAGCAACATCTGTCATGTGCTGTAGTACAATAAAATGTGTCTTTCACAAGTCATCGTTATCAGCAACTATGGCTTTCAACCCAATTGTCCCTACACCTTGGAGCCGTCCCTTGTATCGAGATTTTGGAACGCCAATAGGACCCACACCGGTCATGTAGTTGGTGCAAAACTCAATTACCTCTTCCGTGGAATATCCTTCCACAATACTACCTTCGGGACGATGTCGGTTCCTTACGTAACTTTTCAAAATACCCATGAATCTCTCGAATTGATTCATATACCGCAGGAACGCGGGACCACAGATCTTAATTTCCCTCACGAGATGAACAACAAGGTGAACCATAACATCAAAAAAAGATGGCAGAAAATACATCTCAAGATGGCAAAAGGTAACGATGACCTCCTTTTGCAAAGCGTCCAATTTGAGCGGGTCTATCACTTTGGAATTAATTGTGATATATCGCTTTCGTATCTATATTCCGACCAAACTTTGTACCAAAACCTGTGCCTAAAACTGTCAAATCGTGTTTATTTCATTGAATATCTATAGAATGTGGTACTGCTGTGCATTTGTTCTTAGTTTGCATAAAAAGGGCGAAATCGAGGAAGAATATGGAATTTGAAGGTTTATACACGGTCCATGTACCTTCTTATGCGGACCGTACAACCCTGCCCGACCACAAACACGACCAGGACACCAATCCCAGCACATGAAATTAAAACGGTCATAGATTTTGACTCGTAACTCCGTTTTGAGCGTATAACCACTTTTCGGAAAGCTCGCGAGAAGATCTAAAATTTGAGCTAGAGACATAGGTACACGGTCCGTGTAGAATTTCACACGGGCTGTGTCAACTCGACTCGATCGATGACACAACCACAGATAATCGCTGACTCGACCACAGAAGACACACAGGTACACGGTCCATGTAGCATTTCACACGGGCCGTGTCAAGCATTTCTGGAAACAGATCCAGAATTTGGAAATAAGACTAATTGAAGGAAGGTCGGCCAGAAAAGCATATAAGCGGGATTTCTTGCACTAGAGGGTAATTCGGGAGCATAGAAGCATCTTCTAGGGTGGGGACTTGGCGGCTAAGCTTGGAGACGAAGTTGAGAAGTAAAAGACGCGAGTTTTCGACGGATCTTCATTGTTCTTCGAGTTTTTCTATGAACTCCTTTATCTTTATTTGTTTTATTTGCTTTTTAATCATGTTAGAGTAGATTTTTAGTTTCTAGGGTTGTAATGTAATCGAATGTTTTGTTTTGCATGTTAGTTATTGGATTCTTTTGTTGAAATTTGTGTTTGCTTGATTGTATTTGATTTTAATTGCTTAGTCTAATTTGTTTGATTTTTATTGGTTTACTACTAGATTAATGCGCACATCTAGAAGGTACTTTGGCCCTTATAATCTCTCAACCAAACTAAGTACATGAGGTAGGATTAGTGATCCGGAAGGTGAAACCAAGTAGTAGCCGATAGGTGAACATTTCCTCATATCGACGGAATGAGGTTACCTTTAGTATACCAAACAAGCAACTAGGTAATTCAGACCAACATACGACAGTTGAGGTCTAGAACCCGACGAGGGCACATATTGCAATTCCATACCAAGTTAATGAACAAACAGACGACAGTTGAGGTTTAGGAACATTAGGTCTGGTCAGTAGAACCCTACACAAAGGAACAACACAAAGAAACTGTAATTGCTGCATTCACTCAAGGGCCACACGGACCGTGTACGGCAGTACCCGGCCCGTGTAGGACACTACACGGACTGGGTACCTCGAGGCAAAACTGAGATGAAGTCATAATCCTGGAAACGCCTTTTTACTTTTGATTTAAACCGAGTTGATTTACTTTCTTGCATTTTAATTACTGTGATCGAATTGTTAGGAACTATAAAAACCCAAAACCAACATTTTCCAACTTCTAGTCTTTATTTAATTTAGGCAGAATTCTAGTTAAGACTTGAACCGTCCCTGTGATCGATACCCGAATTTATACTACTCGATAGGATTGTATACTTGCAGTTTGAACCGAAAAGTGCATTGAAGGTTAAAAAGTACAGTTTACTGTACTGAAACTTTGTACTATACCTTTTGGTGTAACAAATTGCATTGAAGAAAAAACAAAGCTTTGTAATAGTTTGCCACACTGGCTTCGGTAAAATTCCCCGAATTGCAACAGGAATCATATGTGTCATTAAAACATGTTAGTCGTGGGATTTCGGACCAATGAATTTCAGGTCCTTCATCGACACCAGCTTCTTAATATTTGAAGAATACCCTGATGGGACTTTAATACTATGAAGGCATTTACAAAAGCTCGTTTTCTCGATCTTCGACATTGTGCACATTGTGGGGGATAGGTATGCCTTTTGCTTCCCTTTATCCTACGGTGCAAGCTCGGGTCGTATTTCCATGAATTTCATGTCTTCTCGAACTTTAAGACTGTTTTTAGTCTTCTCCGAAATGTTCAATAATGCGCCAATCAAACTGTCACAGACATTTTTTTCAACATGCATGACATCAAGGCAATGTCTCACTTCTAAATATTCCCAGTATGGTAGCTCCCAAAATATGGACTTCTTTTTCTAAATATTATTTGGTGGTGCTTTGGCACACTTTCCAAAAACAACAGCAAGGTTTTTAACCCGCATGAAGACATTATTCCCATCTAACGGACAACGTGCCACTCCAAGCTCAATTTTCCCGTTGAATACCTTCTTCTTCTTACGGTATGGATGATTAACAGGAAGAAATCTACGGTGCCCCATAAAAACATTTTTTTACAGTTTTTCAACCTCAGCACCTGCATGTCATCTTCACAGATAGGGCACGCTTTTGCTCCTTTAGTACTGTAACCCGATAAATTCCTGTACGTGGGGAAATCATTTATGGTGCAGAATACCATGGCCCGCAAATTAAATTGCTCTTTGCCGTACGCATCCCACACCCGGACGCCATCCTTCCATAATTTCTGGAGGTCCTCAATTAATGGTGCGAGATACACATCTATGTCATTTCCGGGTTGTCTGGGTCCTGGATTAGTAATGACATCATTATATACCTGCGTTTCATGCACAACCAAGGAGGAAGATTGTAGATGCATATAAGAACTGGTCAAGTGCTCTGCCGACTGCTCATGCTTCCAAACGGACTCATTCCGTCTGTGCTCACTCCTAACTTAAGGTTTCGTGATTTGCCACCAAAACCTTCAAAATGTCTATCAATGTTTCTCCATTGGATTGAATCAGCCGGGTGTCTTAGTTTACCATCTCTTTTGCGCTCTTCTTTATGCCAACGCAACAATTTCGCATCTTTGGGATTTGCAAATAACCGTCTGAATCTCGGTATTATCGGGAAATACCACACCGCCTTAGCCGGAGGCCAGCCCTTTTTTTCTTCATCGCAATCGTCAGTGTCCTGGTCCTTACGTTTATACCGTGAAACACCGCATTTGGGACAAACATGCATGGCCTCGTACTCTCAATGGTACAATACACAATCATTCGGACATGCATGTATTTTTTCGATCTTCAAACCCATTGGACAGATCAACTTCTTCGCTTGATATATTGTACAGGGTAACTCGTTGTTATCTGGGAGCATCTCTTGTAAAAGCTTTAATAAGGACATGAAACTCTTATCGCTCCAACCGTTATCTGTTTTTAAGTTCAATAGTTTCAACACAGCTGATAGTTTTGTAAATTTGGTACACCCAGGATATAACGGCTTTTTAGATTCATTAGACAGATACTGAAACTTTTTATAATTTTTATCACTAATTTCATCTTCCACATCACGTAACATGTCCTCTAGATTCTCAGTAAAATCGTATTCTGCATTTTCATCAATATTCATCTCCAGCTCATTATCCTCGTTGCAATCAATCCCAACATTATCGAAATTTTCGACATTCTCAAAATTATCGTTGCATTCAAGTTCAAAATTATCAACAATTTCTACATTATCATCATTCTCGTCCAAAACAGAATTTCTATTGGTACCACTACATTCCCCAATTTTCTCACCATGCATAAACCAACATGTATATCTTTTCTTAAATCCCCGACAAATCAAATGAGCTCTAATTTCTTCCGAGTCCCCAAATCTTATAAATTTTTTACAATCTCTACAAAGACACAAGATGTCGTCATCTTTTGTGTCCACTCTATAACTCTCAGCAAATTTTATGAACTCATCAACGCGAGCCAAATATTCTGTACTATCACGTCGCAATTCGTACATCCAACTTCGATCCATCTGTAAATTAAATTAAAAAAAAAAGATTCCAATTAAACATATATGGTGGTCAGCAAATTTTGGCTTACAAAGGGCCGGTTTACAATCCTAACCCACTCTTTGAATATTATGCCTCATATGTGAACAGTACATATTAGCGATATTTAATTAGTATTTGAGAAAAATTCGGCAGCATTTCCTCTGAACTCCCCAAGTATGCGTAAAAACCACATACTCGTAGGAGCACTTAATAAGGAGAAATACTGTCGAACTTTTCTCAAATACTAATTAAATCCCGCTAATATGTACTGTTCACATCCTAAATGAGACACAATATTCAAAGAGCAGTCCCAAACGGGGGACTATCCAAAATTAATCCCTATTGGATTAATTTTGAACGGGTATGGACCTAAAAGCATCAGTAGGTCGGTTATTGGACCACAATACACTAATTATTTACATTATCTTAACAAATCAAGCACGCATGCATTCAATAATAATTGACCTAAATAATTAAGCAATAATTAATCATTAACAGAAAAATTAGATAAAGAAAAGAGAAATATATGTATGACTAACCTTAGCAATAGAGAGGAGAAATGCGAATTAACTTCAAAGATCTCAGATCCGGCCTCGATCCTTGTGCGCATAAATCAGACCAATTCAATACAGAGAGAGAGAGAGAGTATTAATTGATAAAAACGGCGCCGAAATAAGGCCTTTTATATAGTTCCAACCCTAAAATAACCTTTCTACACGGATAATTAGCTACAAATCCATGTAGAAATCATTGAGAGAGCTACACGGACTTTCATATAGGTAGCCGTTTAGATTACTCTTTCTACACGGACATTTATATAAATGGCCGTGTATAATTGTCTGTCTACACGGACTTTTATATAAACAGCCGTGTAGAATTTTCTTTTATTTTTCTAACTATTTTTTATTTTTTTGGCTAGCCTCCATTTTTGCTAGCCAGTATTTTCTATGTTTTCAGATAGCAAAACAGATGAAAATATCAATTTGCTAACAATAAAATGGTATAAACAGCCGTGTAGAATTCTTTTTTTTTTCCTAATTATTTTTTATTTTTTTTGGCTAGCCTCCATTTTTGCTAGCCAATATTTTCTTTGTTTTCAGTTAGCAAAATAGAGTAAGATGAAAATATCAATTGCTAAACAAATAGAATGAAAAGTGCCAGTAGGGTCTACAGAGGGTAACATGGAGATACATGTTTACAGAGGGTATGATGAAGATAAATGTTTTAACAGTAGGCCTTTGTCAGAATCTTCGTATTTCTCCTCTGGATCTTGCTTGCCCGAATTAGTTTAGGACATATGCAAAGAACTAACCAAAAGACTACTTAGGTTAATGTAACCAAAGCAATGAATACTTTAGTTACATTAACCTAAGTAGCCTTTTGGTTAGTTCCAATATGTCCTAAACTAAACACCTTAGCAAGATCTAGAGGAGAAATACAAATTAACTTCTAAGATCTCAAATCCGACCTCCAGTTATAACATCTATCATCATATTACCCTCGAAAAACACTTTAGCGCAGAAATCAGACCAATTAATTGGGGAAATGAAGCACTTCGCATGGGAATTCGAGATGTAGGTTATCAATTATATCGGACCGCTCATCTGTGAGCTCCCAAAACAGTAGCTCATATTGATATAATTTGCGATCCGATACAATTGATAAACCTACATCTCAACCCAATTGTTAACTGTGAGAGGGAGAGTATAAATTGATCAAAACGGTGCTGGGGAGAAGGCCTTTTATATAACTCCAACCCTAAAATAACCTTTCTACACGGATAATTATCTATAAATCCGTGTAGAAAGCATTAAGAGAGCTACACGGACTTTTATATAAGTAACCGTTTAGATTACTCTTTCTAAACGGACATTTATATAGACAGCCGTATAAATTTTCTGTCTACACGGACTTTTATATAAACAGCCGTGTAGAATTTTCTTTTTTTTCCTAAATATTTTTAATTTTTTTGGCTAGCCTCCATTTTTGCTAGCCAGTATTTTCTATGTTTTCAGATAGCAAAACAGATGAAAATATCAATTTGCTAACAATAAAATGATATAAACAGCCGTGTAGAATTCTCGTTTTTTCCTAATTTTTTTTTTTTTTTTTTGGCTAGCCTCCATTTTTTCGAGCAAGTATTTTCTTTGTTTTCAGTTAGCAAAACAGAGCAAGATGAAAATATCAATTGCTAAACAAATAGAATGAAAAGTGCCAGTAGGGTTTACAGAGGGTAACATGGAGATACATGTTTACGGAGGGTAATATGAAAATAAATGTTTTAACAGTAGGCCTTTGTCAGAATCTTCGTATTTCTCCTCTAGATCTTGCTTGCCCGAATTAGTTTAGGACATTTGCAAGGAACTAACCAAAAGAGGCTAATGTAACCAAATGACATATGTAACTGAACATTAGTCTTTTGATTAGTTCCTTACATATGTCCTAAACTACACACCTTAGCAAGATCTAGAGGAGAAATACAAATTAACTTCCAAGATCTCAGATCCGGCCTCCAGTTATAACATCTATCATCATATTACCCTCCAAAAACACTGTAGCGCAGAAATCAGACCAATTAATTGGGGAAATGAAGCACTTCGCATGGGAATTCGAGATGTAGGTTATCAATTATATCGGACCGCTCATCTGTGAGCTCCCAAAATAGTAGCTCATATTGATATAATTTGCGATCCGATATAATTGAAAAACCTAGATCTCAACCCAATTGTTAACTGTGAGAGGGAGAGTATAAATTGATCAAAACGGCACTGGGGAGAAGGCCTTTTATATAACTAAAAATCTAAAATAACCTTTCTACACAGCTCTTTATTAAACGTCCGTGTAGCTCTCTCAAGGCTTTCTACTCTGTTAAAAATTAAACAAAAAACCGTGTACAATATCTATCTTTCTACACGGCTCTTTATTAAACATCCATGTAGCTCTCACAGGTTATCTACACTGTCATTAAACATTTATCCGTGTACAATTCTTGCCTTTCTTCACGGTTCTTTAATTAAATATCCGTGTAGCTCTCTCAAGGCTTTATCCATTGTTATTTAAACAATAAGCCGTGTACATTTCCTGGTAAACGTCCGTGTAGCTCTCTCACGTCTTTCTACACTACTTCTTTAATAATTATCCGTGTAGAGATCCTACAGATATTTCAGGCATCCAAAAAATTACAACTTCTACACGATTTTTATATAAAATTGCCAAATCCGTGTACAATGTGCCGTGTACAATGACCATTTCTGTAGTAGTGTTAGCACCAGTTTTTAAAAATAACCGGTGTTGTATATTTAGCACCAATTTTGAAAAATAAACCGGTGTTGTATGTCAGACATTTAGTACTGTTTTTTTTAACTGGTGTTGTATGTAACTGGTGTAATGTTTTAAACCCTAGACGCCTCTTTCTTTCTCTCTCAACTGATCGGTTCTAGAAAGCTGCGTCAAATTTGAATGTTTCATCTCTCTCTCCACCCTCGGGTAAGAACTTGTTCTCGCTGGACCCTTGCTAAACCCTTGTGACTCCCCCCTCACCCCCTCAAGATGGAGCCACCGCACCAGCCGTAGAGGGGCCTGATCTGAGCCAGCGCCGTGGAGGCTGGACGACCGCTTCTTCGCTGCACCACCGTCGTGGAGGAGCCACACAACCGCCGTGGAGGAGCCGCACCACCCACCGATACTTGGCCTTAATTTGGAGGAGCTGCCGCGGGGGCTATAGTTGGTGGCTATCGTAAGTTTTCTCTTTGTTTAAGTTCTGTTTTTTAATTTCGTTTTATTTGAACCGACAGCAATTGGTTTCTGATTAGCAAGGAGAGGATGCAACAACTTGGCATCCTCAATCTATCACACAATGTCAACGGTGCTTCTGGGAGCTCTATTTCGAAAAAAAGGAATAGGAACAAGAAGAAAAAGGCTGATTTAACCCCCCCCCCCCCCCCGCGTCTTCTAGGCCCCCATCGAGGTATAATTTACTAAATTAGCACAAATAATTTTATTTTATGAATTATAATTTTATTTTCTGAATTTCTATATTAGCACAAATAATTTTCTAAATTAGCTATGATTGGATATGACTTGCATATGATCTATGGTACAAAGCAAAATACATTATCTGCTGGAATGTAGTAAAAAATTAGTTTTGTTAATTATTTTTTGTTAATTACAGGATTTTTGCATCATATAAATCCTTGGGCGGACAACACAATAAAAAAGCCAAGGAAATAAAATATTCAATTAAACAAGTAAAATATGCTTCAAAATATAATCCTTTTTCTATATTTGCTACTTGCAATTTTCACAATACTAATATTTTTTTTCTGAAATGTGCAATACAGTGCTCTCAGCAAAATGACGATAAGAAACATGGATTCTATGTGATGAAGTTAATGATGTCCCTAGTTACTACATTTTTCGATGGTTTTCCAATACAGGTATAAATCTATTTCATAACATAGTTACTACATTTTTAATATCTTTGGTTGTCACTTTTAATATCTTTAAGTTCAACATCTAAATTAACAGTTCAATATAATTTCATGCAGTGCTTAAGTTCATCACCGTATTCGATGGAAGATCTTAAACAATTTCAGACAATGTGGGCTAAATTCTTTTTGGAAAAATGTTTGACATACTATGAAATTTAAGGCAATGTGAGAGATGATATTATCTTAGCTTATTTTTGTTAAAACTATCAAATTTAGTTAAGATGATAATTTTTGTTTCATTTGTATAATGTTTTGTCCATTTTATATTATGTGCATGTGAATATTTAATTTACGGCTAGCAAATTCGGAGGCTAGCCTAATATAAACCAAATTCCAAACAATAAAAAAAAATATTACAGACAGATTGATATACAACACCGGTTATTTAACCAAACCGGCGCTAAATGTAACAAATCAGCACCGTTTGAGTCAAAATACCAGTGTTGAATGTAACTTTTAGCACCGGTTTTTATAAAACAACCGGTGTTGTATACTACTTTTAGCACCGGTTTTTATGAAAAAACCGGTATTGTTAGCTACTTTTAGCACTGGTTTTTATGAAGCAACTGGTGTTATATATTACATTTAGCACCGGTTTTAAGCCGGTGCTAATCAAAAATAGAATCAGCACCGGCCCGATCAACACCGGTAGGAAAACCGGTTTTGAATGTAAAAAGAAAACAGTGTTGATTTGAAATTCTGTACGTAGTAGTGTCTTTCCCTTTGCTCTCCACACTTGAGCCTTCTTGTAATATGTTTTCCTTATATCTTTCTTTTTGTATTATAAAATAATTTTTTTGTTTCTTTTTTATAAAAATAACTCTTGATCTGTTTGCTTCTCTATTTGATGTTCTAGACAGGATGCTATTCAAAATTAAAAAGGGAACTTTCAAGAGAAAACAGTATATGATTGTAAATTCCTCATTTCGGAAAATTAGGGATGAGAGGATATCTAATGTCTTCTCTTTAATATCCTCTGCAGTTGACCTGTCTGGAGAAGCAACTGCAGGAGATGGAAGCAGAGGTCACATTGAACAAGCTTAAGTGCCAAAAATAGAGAAGAAGAGAAAAATGAGCGCCGACACATGGTAGAAGAGCTACATGACAAACTAAAGAGAAGTAGAGAACCAATATATATATCCGCAGATATACATAGAAGTTTAAAAGTGTGTTGGGTGTCTTTGATCTCTAACTCATGATTTCAAATATATATATATATATATATATATATAGATATATATATATATGAGCTGGGCTATGGTGAGTTGCGAAGTAAGATGTCATTTTTACTTCACGCTCATATTTTTATTTTGAAAATCCAAACGACCGATCCGAACCGCTCAACATGTTCTCCATATGGAAATGTGCTTGGAGACCAAATTTTATATTTTTTGGCATTTTTTTACTATTTATTAAGCCACTTTGAAAATCGCTGATCGAATGGTCCAGAATTTTTTACTGTTTTTTACTGTTCATCCGGATCTGAGATTTTCAAAGTGGCTTAATAAATAGTAAAAAAATTCCAAAAAATATAAAATTTGGTCTCCAAGCACATTTCAATATGGAGAACATGTTGAGCGGTTCGGATCGGTCGTTTGGATTTTCAAAATAGAGTATGAGCGTGAAGTAAAACGACGTTTTACTTCACAACTCACCATAGTCAATCTCTATATATATATATAGATATATAGATAGGCTAATATGCTTTTAGTAGCATATGGCCCGATATGCTTCCAACTCAAAATTGAATTTTCAAAGTTCAAACGGTCGATCCGAACCGTTCAAGTTGATCTACATATTGAAATCTGCTTGGAGACCAAATTTTACATTTTTTGGAATTTTTTTACTATTTATTAAGCCACTTTGAAAATTGCTGATCCGGTGGTCCAGAATTTGAAAGCACTGTTTTTACTGTTCACCCGGATCAGCAATTTTCAAAGTGACTTAATAAATAGTAAAAAAATTTCAAAAAATGTAAAATTTGGTCTCCAAGCAGATTTCAATATGTAGATCAACTTGAACGGTTCGGATCGACCGTTTAGACTTTGAAAATCCGATTTTGAGTTGGAAACATATCAGACCATATGCTACTAAAAGCATATTATCCTATCTCTATATATATATATCCGCAGAGATGTATAAGAGGGAAGCAAAGTTGACTGATTTGTCTCTCCGATTCTGTCTTGAGACAGGCAGGCCAATAGGGCGTGGCCCAAACACTGCAACCCCTGAATAAATTGCGTGTTGCTCCTACACGGGGGATCCGACTGACATGTCAACACGTTGCGGTGATGAAGAGGCGTGTGTGGTGGTGCTCCCCTGCAGCCATCTTTGTTTGTGCTTGGGGTGCGAGTCAGACACTGACAGGTGCCCGCAATGCGGCTTCAGCAAGAGTGGATGGTTGTGGCTTGATGCTACCAATTAAAGTAGTACTTTGTTTTGTTTCTTATCAATTACCTGGATATTTCCTAGTAAAATTAAGATGATGGATGGATTAATAGTACTGTGATATTTAATTGCTGAGTTGGATGCTATTGTTTTATTGACATCACTAATTTTAAATTAAAATTATTTATGATATTTTGAGACTTTTGTATAACTTCATTGTAATTAATTTTATGAAAAAAAGTTTTAAAGTTAGTGGCTTTAATTTTAGAAAAGTTACTGCCTACAATTTTATTTTAATTGCTAGGTTGGGTTCAAGTAAATTGTCATTACCGGACAGAGTTCTTGTTTTTTTTTTTTTAGTAAAAATTGGAGGTCAAGTCATCCAATTATTTAATACTCTTGTTATTACAACAAATGATTTCCTCCATCCGGATTTCGAACCCATAATCTCTCACATGAAGGTCATGTGCCTTTGCCACTAGACCAAAGCTAGTTCTTAATTCTGATACGTTCTTGGGTCCGTAGTGGACAGGAGGGAGAGATTACAAAGGGGACAGTAAGTAATCTACTTGTATTATGAACTTGAATTTGAATTTAAAGCAAAACGTAGAATATTATACTACTATTTTTTGTAAAAGCAAATTCTGCTTGCACAATCTAGCTGGTTAGGTATGACATCCCTCCAAATAATTATCCTAGCTCCTAATTCATAATTATTATAAAATGATAATCCAATGATATTATCCTATATAAAATGCAGAATCTGTACAGCATGCATATAATGACAAGCTGCATAGCACTAATCAAATAAAAAATTGTATTAATTTTTTGCACAAGTCAAATATGATATGAATGAAGTTTGACGTAATTTTATTGTATTACACTACTACAAAAAAGCTAATTCTACACTGCACATTGTACACGGTTTTTCTAATTTTATATAAAAACCGTGTGTCAAATATGAAATTGTGAAAGGGTTAAAAATATTGAGGAATTATACACGGACACTTAGTTATAAATCAGTGTAGAACTGTTTGAGAGAGCTACACGGTTTATTAGGGAGAAAAAAGCCGCGTGGAACGAAACCGTGTGGAAAAGATTGAGAGAGCTACACGGATATTATACAAAAATCCGTGTATGAATTGCTACACGGATATTTGATTAAATAACCGTGTACAAATATTAAGAGAGCTACACGGTTTTTAGTAACATATCCGTGTACAAATATTAAGAGAGCTACACGGTTTTCTTATCAAATATCCGTGTATAAAGGGTTATTGTACACGGCTTTTTTAATAAATAACCGTGTTTAAATTGTGACAGAGCTACACGGATTTCTAAGTATAAATCCGTGTAGAAAATCCGCGTAGGGTTTTATCCAATATAAAAGGGCCATTCTCTTCCAGAGACTTCTAGCTCCAGCTGCGCCGTTTTGATCAAGTAATTAATACGCCCTCTGTCTGTGTTGAATTGAGATCTGATTTCTGCAAATTAAAGGCTAGCATAGCTGGAAGCTGTCATCTTTGAAGTTTTTATTTTCTCCTCTCTAAATTTCGAAGGTTAGTATATACATATTTTCATTTTTCCTCTCTAATTTTCTGTTTAGTAATTATTATTGCTTATTTACTTATGTGTGTAATATATGCATGCATGCTTGATTTAATTAGTAATTAGGTAATGTAAATATATAATTAGTGTATTGTTGTCCAATAACCGACCTATAAATGATTTTTAGGTCCATGCCCGTTCAAAATTAATCCAATAGGGATTAATTTTGGACAGTCCCCGTTTTGGGACTGCTCTTTGAATATTGTGTCTCATTTAGGATGTGAACACATATTAGTGGGTTTTAATTAGTATTTGAGGAAAGTTCGACGGTATTTTCCCTTATTGCTCCTACGAGTATGTGGTTCGTACGCATACTTGGGGAGTTAAGGGGAAATGCTGCCGAATTTTTCTCAAATACTAATTAAAACTCGCTAATATGTGTTCACATATGAGACACAATATTCAAAGAGTGGGTTAGGATTGTAAACCGGCCCTTTGTAAGCCCAAAATTTGGTACAATATATGTTGACCATGCTTGATTAATTGATCAAATCATTTTTATAATTTAATTTCCAGATGGATCGAAGTTGGATGTACGAATTGCGACGTGACAGTGAAGAATATTTGGTTCGCGTTGATGAGTTTATAAAATTTGCTGAGATGTATAGAGTGAAGAAAAAAGAAAAAGACATTTTGTGTCCTTGTAGAGATTGTAAAAATATTTTAAGATTTGTGGACTCCGAAGAAATTAGAGGTCATTTAATTTGTCGGGGATTTAAGAAGAGATATACATGTTGGATCATGCACGGTGAGAAATTTGGTGAAAGTAGTAGTACCAATAAAGATTTTAATCGTTGTGAATTGAATGATGAGAATGTAGAAATTTCTGATAATTTTGAACTTGATTGGAACGAGAATTACGAGGATGCCGAAATTTTTGATAATATTGAACCCGGAACCGACGATGATGAGATGGAGATGAATTCTGGTGAAAATGTAGAACACGAGTTTATTGAAAATCTGGAGGAAATGTTTCGTGACGCGGAAGATGAAATTAGTGATAAAAATTATGATAAATTCCAAAATTTGTCTAATGATTCCAAAAAGCAGTTGTATCCCGGGTGTACCAAATTTACGAAACTGTCAGCTGTGTTGAAATTATTAAACTTAAAGGCAGACAATGGTTGGAGCGATAAGAGTTTCACGTCCTTATTACAGCTTTTACGAGAAATGCTCCCAGATAACAACGAGTTACCCGGTACAATATATCAGGCGAAAAAGTTGATATGTCCAATGGGGTTGAAGATCGAAAGAATACATGCATGTCCGAACGACTGTGTATTGTACCGTAACGAGTACGAGACCATGCATGTCTGTCCTAAATGCGGTGTTTCACGGTATAAACGTAAGGACCAGGACAGTACTGATGATTGTGACGATGACAAAAAGGGCCGGCCTCCGGCTAAGGTGTTGTGGTATTTGCCAATAATACCGAGATTCAAACGGTTGTTTGCGAATTCCAAGGATGCGAAATTATTGCGTTGGCATGAAGAAGAGCGCAAAAAAGACGGTAAACTAAGGCACCCGGCCGATTCTCCTCAGTGGAGGAACATTGATAGACACTTCAAAGAATTTGGTTCCGAAATGAGAAACCTTAGGATTGTGGTGAGCACAGATGGAATGAGTCCGTTTGGAAGCTTGAGCAGTCGGCACAGTACTTGGCCAGTTCTTATAGCCATCTATAATCTTCCTCCTTGGTTGTGCATGAAACGCAAATATATAATGATGTCATTACTAATCCAAGGACCCAGGCAACCCGGAAATGACATAGATGTGTATCTCGCACCATTAATTGAGGACCTCCAGAAATTATGGCGTGATGGCGTCCCGGTCTGGGATGCGTACAGCAAAGAGGTATTTCAAATGCGGGCCATGGTGTTTTGCACAGTAAATGATTTTCCCGCGTACGGGAATTTATCGGGTTACACTTGTAAAGGAGCAAAAGCGTGCCCTATCTGTGAAGATGACACGCAGGTGCTGAGGCTGAAAAATTGTCAGAAGAATGTTTTCATGGGGCATCGTAGGTTTCTTCCTGTTAATCACCCATACCGTAAGAAGAAGAGTGCATTCAACGGGAAAATTGAGCTTGGAGTGGCCCGTCGTCCATTAGACGGGAAAAGTGTCTTCAATCGGGTAAAAAACCTTGATGTTATTTTTGGAAAATGTGGCGAAGCACCACCGAAGAATATTTGGAAAAAAAGGTCCATATTTTGGGATCTACCGTACTGGAAATTTTTAGAAGTGAGACATTGCATAGATGTCATGCATGTTGAAAAAAATGTCTGCGACAGTTTGATCGGTTTACTGTTGAACATTAAGGGAAAGACTAAAGATGGTATTAAAGTTCGGAAAGACATGGTTGAAATGGGAATACGACCCGAGCTTGCACCGCAGGAGAAAGGGAAGCGCACGTACCTACCCCCCGCACTGTGCACAATGTCGAAGAAAGAGAAAACAAGTTTTTGTGAATGCCTTCATAGTATTAAAGTTCCATCGGGGTATTCCTCGAATATTAAGAAGCTGGTGTCGAAGAAGGACCTGAAATTGCTTGGTCTGAAATCCCACGACTGTCATGTTTTACTGACACATATGATTCCGGTTGCAATTCGGGGAATTTTACCAAAGGAGGTTCGGGAAACCATTACGAAGTTCTGTTCTTTCTTCAATGCAATCAATTCCAAAGTGATAGACCCTCTAAAATTGGACTCTTTGCAAAAGGAGATCGTCGTTACTCTTTGCCAACTTGAGATGTATTTTCCGCCCTCTTTTTTCGATGTTATGGTTCACCTTGCTGTTCATCTTGTGAGAGAAATTCAGATCTGTGGTCCCGTGTTCCTGCGGTATATGTATCCGTTCGAGAGATACATGGGCATCTTGAAAAAGTACGTGAGGAACCGACATCGGCCTGAAGGTAGCATTATAGAAGGATATTCCACAGAAGAGGTGATTGAGTTTTGCACCAACTACATGGCCGGTGTGGATCCAATTGGCGTTCCGAAGTCGCGATACGAGGGAAGGCTCCAAGGAGTCGGGACAATTGGGTTAAGAGCCGTAGTTGCTGATATAAATGATCTACATAAGGCACATTTTATTGTACTACAGCACATGACAGATGTTGCTCCCTACATAGATGAGCACATGACAATCCTTAAACAACAGAACTACACGAGAAGTCAGAAGTGGCTTACTAACGAGCATAATCGTTCTTTTATAGGATGGCTGAAAGAAAGAGTGAAGTCACACCCCGTACCTGAAATTGTTAAACTGCTGGGCGAAGGACCCCAAATTGTTGTCAAAACATTCCAAGGATACGAAATTAACGGTTATACTTTTTACACTAAACAGCAAAGTGAGAAGAGTACAATGCAAAATAGTGGGGTGACGTTGGTGGCGACGTCTCAAGAATTCAGTAGATCTGGGGATGGCCGGGCTGTAACAGCATCGAGGTCATATTATGGAGTCATTGAAGAAATTTGGGAGCTCGTTTACAATCCTCGCCTGAGCATTCCCTTGTTTCGGTGTCAATGGGTCGAAGACCGGGGTGTTAAAGTTGATAACGACGGGTTCACACTCGTTGATTTTAACAAATTTGGGTATGTTGATGATCCGTTTATACTCGCCAAGCAAGCCACCCAAGTCTTTTATGTCACTGACCCGAGTGATGATAGGTGGAGCGTCGTCCTATCTGGAAAAAGAAGGATTGTCGGGGTAGAAAATGTCGTTGATGAAGAAGAGTATGACCAGTTCGACGAAATACCTCCATTTTGTGCCGACATGGACCCTGAGGTAGCAACAATTGAAGAAAACGACGGAGCGAACTACATGCGATCCGACCACAATGAAGGAATATGGGCCGAGAGTACTGTTGAAAAGGAGAAAAAAAAGAGAAAAAGGAAAAAAAAAACCCGGTGTGTAATATTTATTTTTTGTTTAAAATTTAAACTTGTAATATTTCCTTTTTAGAAACAACTTTGTAATAATTAAACATTTGTAGTTCAAATATCAAATATTAGATTCCTCTAGTTCAAATATTAGTTCAGTTTTTTAATAATATTAAAAAAATTCTAGTTCAAATATTAGTATTAGTTTTTAAAATATTAGTGAATTCTGAAATAATGAAATAAAAAATAAAATATTAGTATTAGTTTTTAAATATTAGTATGAATATTAAATATTACGAATAAAATATTTGTAGTTCAAAAATAAAATATTTGTAGCTCTCTGGTTCAAATGTTAGTTCATTTTTTATAATAATGGTACAAAATTTCTATTTCAAATATTAGTATTAGTTTTCAAAATATTAGTTAAGATATTATATAATAAAAATAAAATATAAAATATTAGTATTAGTTTTTAATTACTAGTACAAATATTAAATGTCTATAGTTCAAATTTTAATAATAATAAAAAACCGGGTATTAGTTATTATTATTATAAGTTTTAAATATTAGACGTGATACTATATATTTTAGATAATTTATTATTAGTTTAAATAATATAAAAAATAAAAAGAAACATAATTTAATATGTTTGAACTTTTTGTACACGGACTTTTAGTTAATAGTCCGTTTATAAATAGTCATTGTACACGGATTTTTGATAAAACCGTGTATAAAGGTTCGGAGAGCTACACGGACTTTTACTTAATAGTCCGTGTATAAAGGTTCGGAGAGCTACACGGACTTTTACTTAATAGCCCGTGTACGTTGCTTTTGTACACGTATTTTTAATTAAATGACCGTGTATGATTCTTATAAGACGAAATACAAAATTAAACGACCTTGAAAAGCCTTTTGTACATGGAATTCGAGAAGTTGCCTTAATTATCTTTTTAATTCAGAAGACGAAAAGACTTCAAAATTCAATATAATCTGATGAGAAACTCCCCTTTTCGATTACTTTTCTCTGAGAATTTGGAAGCTAAGAAATGGCAGCTTCGGTGCCACCGGAAGAAGACGCAAATGTGCCATGGCCATTGCCCCCCGAAGATGCTCCCGAAGTCCCTCCCGGCTATGAAATGCCTCCTCCCAACTACAGGAGGACATGGCCATGGCCGCCCTCAAATGTGCCACGACGAAGCCCAAGGGAGCACCCACCACCAAAGCCCTACAAAAGGAGGGGCAATCCTTGGATCAGGCCAAAGAGACCCTGGATTAAAAGGAGGGGGTCAGGCCAGTGAAGGAGTGTTTAATTTAATTTAGCTTTTTTTTTCGTTTTGTTTTGATGTAATATATTTTTGTTCTTAATTTAATCAGCATTTTGTTTTCTTTCCGTTTAACTATTTTGTTAAAAACTTCATGCTATCTAAATAAATACTGTTATAGATATGAATTAGCAGTACAAAACAACCAACAAATAATTAATTCATGGATAATCACTAAAAAGTAAATTATTTAAAATTAACTTAAATAATCTGTCTAAATAATATCATTAAAATTTAAACTTGTAATATTTCCTTTTTAGAAACAACTTTGTAATATATAATTAAACATTTGTAGTTCAAATATCAAATATTAGATTCCTCTAGTTCAAATATTAGTTCATTTTTTTAATAATATTATAAAAATTCTAGTTCAAATATTAGTGAAATCTGAAATAATGAAATAAAAAATAAAAAGAAACATAATTTAATATGTTTCAACTTTTTGTACACGGACTTTTAGTTAATAGTCCGTTTATAAATAGTCATTGTACACGGATTTTACGATAAAACCGTGTATAAAGGTTTGGAGAGCTACACGGACTTTTACGTAATAGTCCGTGTAGAAAGACTAATTATACACGGACTTTTACTAAATAGTCCGTGTAGAAAAACCGGGTAGTTGTACACGGACTTTTACTAAATGTCCGTGTAGAAAGAGGTGTACCATGTTTTTCAAAAGCTCTCTTCCAATTTCTTTCTGAAAACGATCGAGCCGCTTCAAAATCCTTCTCTTCTCTTTCAAAATCCTTTTCACTACTCCGCCTCTATCACCCTCCCTCTTAGCCGCCTCTGTCACCCTCTCCGCCGCCTCTGTCACCGCCTCTTCTGCCTTGCTGTGCTCATTGTCGCCGTCTCTGTCACCCTCTCCGCCGCCTCTGTCAGCGCCTCTTCTGCCTTGCTGTGCTCATTGTCGCCGCCTCTACTGTGCTCATTGTCGCCGCCTGCTGTTCTCACTACTGATTTGTAAGTTTTTTTTGCTTATTTTGCTGTGTTGAGCTGCCTTTGTTGTGCTGCTTTGCTGTGCTGTGACTATTAAATTTTCTGCTTTGCTTTGCTGTGCTGTGCCTATAGTTCAAAACCTATTAAATTTCTGGTGGATATAGTTAATTGTGCTGGTGCCACTTTACTATCCCTAAGACAAAAAAAAAATCGGCTTGCACCTATTTGAAGTAGTGACCTATTTAATTTCTGCAGTAGTGACATATTTGTTAATTTATGTAGTGACCTATTTGATTTATTTTTTTATCTCAACATTATTTGAGGACCTATGTGCAAAGTAGTGAAATGTACTCTAAACGGCCAAAATGACCTCTGCTGGTAAATTGATCAGTGCAGATCAATGCCGTGACCAAAACAAGATTATAACATGACCCACAGACAGAGGACTCCAAAACACACAAGATGGACACAAATTTCATATTTTTATGATTTTGTTTCCATTTTATATGATTTTTTAAAGTTCACATTTTCATTTTGAGAAAATCTGATGTTTAAAGGTGCAGAATTTTCATTTTGAGAGGCTGAACTTTGGAAAATCATATAAAATCGAATTAAAATCAGAAAAATATGAAATTAAGGTCCATTTTGTGTGTTTTGAAGTCCTCCATTTTACTGTGGTGTTTGTTTTGCACATAGGTCCATTACTTAATGTGCATAACTTAATGTGCATATATGAGTAAACTAATTCTCTCCATTTGGTGTTTATATAATATTTCTTTTAATATTTCTTTGTATGGCAAAACCATGTCGGATGAGGGTGAGCACATAGATGCGATGGCAGAAGATGATCAGCAAGCTACTGCCTCATCAGAAAGAAGGAAAAGAGGTCCGACAATGTGCACAAGCACGTCTGAGAAGAAGCAGTTGGAAATCCGGTTCACGGACGACGGGCGTGCGGAAGGTCCAAATCGAATGGCGTACTCAAATTGGTGTTGCAATTTGGTGAAGCGAAAGGCAAGTATCCTTGTAGAGAGTTGGAATAAGTTTGATAAAGAGGAGAAGAACGACTGGTGGAACATGGTGAAGGTAAAGCACCGAACAACTCTTTACTTTATTTTCATTGTTGTACATGAAATTAAATGCAGTTAATTTGGTGTCACTCAGGCTCAGTGGAACATCGAGAGCGATACCCCAAAGGTCAAGACTCTGAGGATCATGAACGAAGGTTGGAAGCAATTCAAGAGCACGCTGAAGACAGAGTTCATGGACGAAGGGAGAAGTCCGGTAGGGTACTATCCTTGGGTAACACAAGAGGTGTGGGAGGAGTTTCAAGCTTTGAAGTCCACAGAAGAGTTCAAGGTATGTAACATTATCCAAAGTAGTTTATGTTTTTTCTCGATTTTCAATTATTTTTCTAAAACTAATTGATTTTCTTGCACATGTGAAGGCAAAAAGTAAAGAAGGCAAGAGGATCGCTGGCATGAACAAGTATCCGCACCATTTAGGGTCAGCTGGTTACGAGGGTAAGTCGGCAGAGTGGAAGACAGCACTGGAGCAAAACAGAAATTCAGACTCACCCGTGGTCCAGATCCAAAATCCTAGGGGCCAATGTTGGTTCATGGGTAGATCTGAGTTAACCGCTGACGGGAGGATAGTACTCCCAGAGAAATTGCAGCCCGTGGCTCAGAGAATGGTAAGAGTCCTTTGTTATAACTTTGTGTCATTCAAACGAAATTATAACTTCGAATGTACATCACTTGATCTTTTGCTCTAACTAATTTTTTTATTAACAGTTGGAGGTGGAGCAGGAGGTCAGTTCGGGTGCCCGGTCGGTCGAACGACAAAATGATTCCTTGGCCGCAGCGCTCGGGAATCCAGAACACACGGGCCGGGTAAGGGGTGTAGGGGCCTACAGGGGCTGGAAGGAGGTGTTCCGAGTTGAGGGTGAAAAATCTCGAAGAAAACCTCGTGCCAGAGTTGATAAAGACGAGATAGTTGCGCAGGTACGCGCGGAGGTCAGCAGAGAGTACGACTCCAAGATGGCTGCGTACGACGCAAAGATGGCTGAGATGGAATCAAGGTTGTTGAACCGGTTTTCATCTCTTGCGCAGCAATCCGAGCAACCACCTCCTATTTCGCCGGGAGTTCGGCGAAGTAGCCAAGCATCCGGGACTTGGGCCTTAGATGATTTGGAAAATCTAAAGGTAATCACTACTGTTTTATAGTCTAAAGGTAATTCATACCTGTTTGTAGCATTGTTAGACAACATCGCACCATTAAAAAGTAACAACTTTTTGATAATTGCAGGACCCCAGAGCATGCGACCTCGTCCTGTGGCAGGGTAGTTCTCCTCTGACCGTTGCCACGGGCGTTGTACTTCCAGGAGTCTCGATTGTACACCATGCTCAGCTCTTGCCCGACTATGCATGTGTGCAGGTTGACTCAGTCGTGGAGGGATGGGGGCGCATACCTCTTCCTGCCCCTACCGTCGCTCAGTTCGTTCTTGATGATGTTCGCAAGTCATTTGTCCAATGGCCCAGGAGTCAGATTGTTTTGCATCAGGTAATATCTAAATAATTCATTTCTTTTGTTACATTCAAATCATTCTTTTTCAAATAATTGAAGAAGATATGTTAATTTTAATGCAGACACGAGGAGATGATGACATCGGTGCACAGGAGTTGATGTCACCGGTACGGACTGTTGTGGCTTGCGACGTTGGGGCTGACGCGCCAGGATCACCAGACCGTCCTTTGGTCACCGAAGAAGAATACAGCCGTTTGCCCGGTGATTTGCGCCTTCTCCACGACCGCTTGATGTCGACACCCGAAAGCATGAGGGATATCTTCATCCCCGTCCCACCTGGGATGTTTTTACATGCCGGCGGCATGATCACTATGTCGTTCAAAGACTTCAGGGACATTCTCCACCACTCGTCATCCGATAAATGGCTCGATGTGTCGTTCATCTCCATTTTCCTCATGTTAGTGACTCGAAATTATTTTCATTATTGTATACAACTCAAATATAATTCTAATGTAAAATTTTGAGTTTTCAGGAAGCTAATCCGAAATTGTGATGAGATGGTAGAAAGGAAGAACTTGTGCGTATTTCTGGACCCCGAGATGGTGAGTGCTACAATGCTGAGACGTTCTTCGAAGGAGGGTATCGAGTACATTTGTTCAGCGCTGCATCATGCTCAGGAGGCGGAGAAGAAATACATTCTCTTGCCGTACCACCAGATGTTAATTCTAACCTTAGCTTATGTATTGTTCATATTAGCAAACACTCGTGTTACTATTATATGCTAAAGTACTTTAATTTTTATCCTCCCACAGCAAGCACTAGTGTCTGATAATAATTGTGCCTTACCTAAATACGTGCATAATTGTTGATTCTTGTAAGCCCGGAGGAAATATCCCGGCTAACAAGTGCAAAGACATATTCCCTTATGTCAACAAGTAAGCAATAATAATTTAATTGGTTTTAATTTTTTTCAATTATATCAAATTATAAAATTGCTATAAACATTCACTCAATTTTGTAAGGGCTTTTGCGAAATATGTTAAAGAGGGAGGATCGCATAACAAGAGCAAGAAAACCAAGTTGTGTTGGAAGTGGCTGCTGGTGAGCACACTATAAATTTATAATTTCATATATATTGTCGAAAAAAATATTATCATTCTAACATAGGCCGCTAAATGCAAATTTCAGGGCCCGCAACAGTTGGAGGGTTGGGAATGCGCTTACTACACGATGATTTTCATGTTTGACTTTGTCGAAAGAATACAATTCCAATTCCCAAACTCGGTATGTAATTCATATTAATTGTTCCTATATAATAGCAATTGATATTTGCGACTGTATTTCATCTACCTTTTCTTGTTACTAACTAATACCAAATTGTAATTGTAGAATTTGCCAAAGCAACCGCATTACACCAAGGAGCAGATCGACGATATCAGGTGTGTGTGGGCAAGGTGGTTTGTATCAGAATTTTGCAATGCTCAACATGGATTTCCATAATTTTGTATAATTTGGTGTATGTGAATATTGTATAATTTATTGCATATGAATTTCTGGCTAATCTGGAAAATATGGATTTATTGGTAATCTGGAAAATATGAATTTCTTGGTAATCTGGAAAATATGGATTTCTTGTTATATGAAATCTGGAAAATATGGGAAATATGGAATAGTTCTCTGTAACAAAACTGGCTAGCAAAACTGGAGGCTAGCCGAAAAACAAAAAATACAAAAAAAAAAAAAAATGGTCTTCATACACGGACATTTAACTAAAGTCCGTGTATGAAAGAGGAGAGCTACACGGACATTTAGTTAAATGTCCGTGTATAAAGAGGAGAGCTACACGGACATTTTAATAAATGTCCGTGTAGAAAGGGTCAAGATACACGGGTTTTTATTTAAAAGTCCGTGTACGAAAAGAATCGTACACGGTTGTTTAGGTAATATCCGTGTAGCTCTGTATCATGGAGAGCGACACATTCTGGGCTTTTTACACGGCTGTTTGTGTAGTTATCCGTGTATAATAGTTGAGATTGTACACGGACAAATGTCCGTGTGTAGTTATTGACCTATTTATACACCCTCGATTTAAACACGGTAGGAAATCCGTGTAGCTCTTCCATTTTTGTCCGTGTATAATCTCCTTTTTTGTAGTAGTGTTATGTAATTTTGTTATTACCTTGGAATGAATTTGACAATGGGAGTTGCAAAAACTAGGTCAGAATTAGAAAAATGACCAGTATCCGCGATAGTATCCGCGAGAGATACTATCGGTATACTCTCACAGATACTCTCATCACTAATAGAAAAGGCACATTTTTGTCTATATACCCTCGCAGATATTGTCCCATTCTTGTAGTGTTGTTCCCAGAAACCAGTCAATTAGAAGAATGACATTTTTCTTAAACATGCTACATATTTTTTTATTTTTTAATAAATGATAAAATAAGTATTTTATAAATTTAAAATGAGTTTTAACAGAGAAGGCAATAAAGTAAGTAAATTTATGAGTTTTTGAAATTTAAAAGAGTAAATATGATATCATGAATTTTAGAGGGAAAAATACGTAATTTTGAAGCTTTGAGGTGTATACGTGAAATGTCCTTTTTTATTCAAATGAAGGGGCTGTAGTATTCTCTTATTAAAACATGGAATAGTATTCTCTTATTAAACATGTCATTTCACGCTGGAATTACAAATATGTCAACGTTGACATATTTGTAATTTCTAGCATGAAATGACTTGCTAGTCCTTGATTTGAATAACCAAGTACCGTGTTATTTGAATTTTGGAATTGTGTTTCAAGAGAAAGTTATATCACGGATCCCCAGAAACTTGGTATATGTATGTTGTTGCTTAATTTTCTTTTTCTGGATAATTTTTTATGTATCATTCATAACTTATCTAGTTTCTTATTTACCTCTAAATATTTAAATTTATCTTATTTGTCCCTCAATTGTGACAATTCTTTATTATTTACTCCTCAACTCTTTCTTATTTACCCATTATGTAATTAATTTCATGTGTAATTCTAATTAAATTACTAAAATACCTTAGTTTGTCCCTAATTAATAATTACAAACTTACTTTAAAAAGAAAACAAAAAATAGCACTACTACAAAAAAACTAATTCTACACTACACATTGTACACAGTTTTTCTAATTTTATATAAAAACCGTGTCAAATATGAATTTTTGAAAGGCCAAAAAATATGGGGGAATTATACACGGACATTTAGTTATAAATCAGTGTAGAATTGTTTGAGAGAGCTACACGGTTTATTAGGGATCAAAAATCCGTGTGAAAGGAAAACCGTGTGGAAAAGATTGAGAGAGCTACACGGATATTTGATAATAAATCCGTGTAGAAATAGTAAGAGAGCTACACGGTTTTTTAGTTAAATGTCCGTGTAGAATGGTTAGATAGCTACACGGTTTTTTTATCAAATATTCATGTATAAATGTAATGCTACACGGATTTTTTAATAAATAACCGTGTATAAATTGTGAGAGAGCTACACAGATTGTTAAGTATAAATCCGTGTAGAAAAGGCTTTGTAGGGTTTTGTGCAGTATAAAAGGGGCCCATCTCTTCGAGAGGCATTCTCCTTCCAGCGCCGTTTTGATCAAGTAATTAATACTCTCTCTCTCTCTCTGTATTGAACTGATCTGATTTCTGCAAAGGCTAGCAGCTGGAATCTAACATCTTTGAAGTTTTTATTTTCTCCTCTCTATCTTTCTAAGGTTAGTATATACATATTTTCCTTTTCTCTCTCTAAATTTTTGTTCATTAATTATTATTGCTTATTTAATTAGGTGTGTAATATATTCATGCATGCTTGATTTAATTCTTAATTAGATAATGTAAATAATTAGTGTATTGTGGTCCACTAACCGACCTATAGATGCTTTTAGTTCCATGCCCGTTCAAAATTAATCCAATAGGGATTAATTTTGGACAGTTCCCGTTTTGGGACTGCTCTTTGAATATTGTGTCTCATTTAGGATGTGAACACATATTAGCAGGATTAATTAGTATTTGAGGAAAGTTCGATAGTATTTCCTCTTATTGCTCCTATGAGTATGTGGTTTGTACGCATACTTGAGAAGTTAAGGGGAAATGCTGCCGAATTTTTCACAAATACTAATTAAATTTCGCTAATATGTGTTCACATATGGGACATAATATTCAAAGAGTGGGTTAGGATTGTAAACAGGCCCTTTGTAAGCCCAAAATTTGGTACAATTTAAATGTTGACCATGCATGATTAATTGATCAAATCATTTTTTTAATTTAATTTACAGATGGATCGAAGTTGGATGTATGAATTGCGACATGACAGTGAAGAATATTTAGTTCGCGTTGATGAGTTTATAAAATTTGCTGAGAGGTATAGAGTGAAGAAAAAAGAAGAAGACATTTTGTGTCCTTGTAGAGATTGTAAAAATATTTTAAGATTTGTGGACTCCGAAGAAATTAGAGCTCATTTAATTTATCGGGGATTTAAGAAGAGATATACATGTTGGATCATGCACGGTGAGAAATTTGGTGAAAGTAGTAGTACCAATAAAGATTTTAATCGTTGTGAATTGAATGATGAGAATGTAGAAATTTCTGATAATTTTGAACTTGATTGGAACGAGGATTATGAGGATGTTGAAATTTTTGATAATGTTGAACCCGGAAACGACGATGATGAGCTGGAGATGAATTTTGATGAAAATGCAGAACACGAGTTTATTGAAAATCTGGAGGAAATGTTTCGTGATGCGGAAAATGAAATTAGTGATAAAAATTATGATAAATTCCAAAATTTATCTAATGATTTCAAAAAGCAGTTGTATCCCGGGTGTACCAAATTTACGAAACTGTCAGCTGTGTTGAAATTATTAAACTTAAAAGCAGACAATGGTTGGAGCGATAAGAGTTTCACAACCTTATTACAGCTTTTACGAGAAATGCTCCCAGATAACAACGAGTTACCTGGAACAATATATCAGGCGAAAAAGTTGATATGTCCAATGGGGTTGAAGATCGAAAGAATACATGCATGTCCGAATGACTGTGTATTGTACCGTAACGAGTACGAGGCCATGCATGTTTGTCCTAAATGCGGTGTTTCACGGTATAAACGTAAGGACCAAGACACTGATGATTGTAACGAGGACAAAAAGGGCCGGCCTCCGGCTAAGGTGTTGTGGTATTTACCGATAATACTGAGATTCAAACGGTTGTTTGCGAATTCCAAGGATGCGAAATTATTACGTTGGCATGAAGAAGAGCGCAAAAAAGACGGTAAACTAAGGCACCCGGTCGATTCTCCTCAGTGGATAAACATTGATAGACATTTCAAAGAATTTGGTTCTGAAATGAGAAACCTTAGGATTGTGGTGAGCACAGATGCAATGAGCCCGTTTGGAAGCTTGAGCAGTCAGCACAGTACTTGGCCAATTTTTATATCCATCTATAATCTTTCTCCTTGGTTGTGCATGAAACGCAGATATATAATGATGTCGTTACTAATCCAATGACCCAGACAACCCGGAAATGACATAGATGTATATCTCGCACCATTAATTGAGGACCTCCAAAAATTATAGCGTGATGGCATCCCGGTCTGGGATGCGTATAGCAAAGAGGTCTTTCAACTGCGGGCCATGGTGTTTTGCACCGTAAATGATTTCCCCGCGTATGGGAATTTATCGGGTTACACTTGTAAAGGAGCAAAAGTGTGTCCTATCTGTGAAGATGACACGCAAGTGTTGAGGTTGAAAAATTGTCAAAAGAATGTTTTCATGGGGTATCGTAGGTTTCTTCCTGTTAATCACCCATACCGTAAGAAGAAGAGAGCATTCAACGGGAAAATTGAGCTTGGAGTGGCCCGTCGTCCATTAGACGGGAAGAGTGTCTTCAATCGGATAAAAAACCTTGATGTTGTTTTTGAAAAATGTGCCGAAGCACCACCGAAGAATATTTGGAAAAAGAGGTCCATATTTTGGGAGCTACCGTACTGGAAATATTTAGAAGTGAGACATTGCATAGATGTCATGCATGTTGAAAAAAATGTCTGCGACAGTTTAATTGGTTTATTATTGAACATTAAGGGGAAGACTAAAGATGGTATTAAAGTTCGGAAAGACATGGTAGAAATGGGAATACGACCCGAGCTTGCATCGCAGGAGAAAGGGAAACGCACATACCTACCCCCGCATTGTGCACAATGTCGAAAAAAGAGAAAACAAGCTTTTGTGAATGCCTTCATAGTATTAAAGTCCCATCGGGGTATTTCTCGAATATTAAGAAGCTGGTGTCGATGAAGGACCTGAAATTGCTTGGTCTGAAATCCCACGACTGTCATGTTTTACTGAGACATATGATTCCTATTGCAATTCGGGGAATTTTACCAAAGCACGTTCAGGAAACTATTACGAAGTTATGTACTTTCTTCAATGCAATCAATTCCAAAGTGATAGACCCTCTAAAATTGGACTCTTTGCAAAAGGAGGTCGTCGTTACTCTTTGCCAACTTGAGATGTATTTTCCGCCATCTTTTTTCGATGTTATGGTTCACCTTGCTGTTCATCTTGTGAGAGAAATTCAGATCTGTGGTCCTGTGTTCCTGCGGTATATGTATCCATTCGAGAGATACATGGGCATCTTGAAAAAGTACGTAAGGAACCGACATCGACCCGAAGGTAGCATTATAGAAGGATATTCCACAGAAGAGGTGATTGATTTTTGCACCAACTACATGGCCGGTGTGGATCCTATTGGCGTTCTGAAATCTCGATACGAGGAAAGGCTCCAAAGAGTCGGGACAATTGGGTTGAGAGCCATAGTTGCTGGTATAAATGATCTACAGAAGGCACATTTTATTGTACTACAGCACATGACAGATGTTGCTCCCTACATAGATGAGCACATGACAATCCTTCAACAATAGAATTACATGAGAAGTCAGAAGTGGCTTACTAACGAGCATAATCGTTCTTTTATAGGATGGCTGAAAGAAAGAGTGAAGTCACACCCCGTACCTAAAATTGTTAGACTGCTGGGCGAATGACCCCAAATTGTTGTCTGAACATTCCAAGGATACGAAATTAACGGATATACTTTTTACACTAAACGGCAAAGTGAGAAGAGCACGATGCAAAATAGTGGGGTGACGTTGGTAGCGACATCTCAAGAATTCAGTAGATCCAGAGATGGTCGGGCTGTAATAGCATCAAGGTCATATTATGGCGTCATTGAAGAAATTTGGGAGCTCGTTTACAATCCTCACCTGAGCATTTCCTTATTTCGGTGTCAATGGGTCGAAGACCAGGGTGTTAAAGTTGATAACGACGAGTTCACACTCGTTGATTTTAACAAAGTTGGGTATGTTGATGATCCATTTATACTCGCCAAGCAAGCCACCTAAGTCTTTTATGCCACTGACCCGAGTGATGATAGGTGGAGCGTCGTCCTATCCGAAAAAAGAAGGATTGTCGGGGTAGAAAATGTCGTCGATGAAGACGAGTACGACTAGTTCGATGAAATACCTCCATTTTGTGCCGACATGCAACCTGAGGTAGCAACAATTGAAGAAAACGACGGAGCAAACTACATGCGATCCGACCACAATGAAGGATTATGGGCCCTCACTGTTGAAAAGGAGGAAAAAAATAGAAAAAGGAAAAAAAACCGGTGTATAATATTTATTTTTTGTTTAAAATTGAAACTTGTAATATTTCTTTTTTAGAAACAACTTTGTAATAATAAAACATTTCTAGTTCAAATATTATTATTAGATTTTAAATATTAGTACAAATATTAAATATTAAAAATAAAATATTTGTAGTTCAAATATCAAATATTAGATTTCTCTAGTTCAAATATTAGTTTATTTTTTTAATAATAATAAAAAATTTCTAGTTCAAATATTAGTATTAGTTTTCAAAATATTAGTGACCATATTAAATAATAAAAATAAAATATAACATATTAGTAGTAATTTTTAAATATTAGTAATATTAAATATCTATATTTCAAATATTAGTTCAAATATTAATAATATTTCTTTTTTAGAAACAACTTTGTAATAATAAAACATTTCTAGTTCAAATATTATTATTAGATTTTAAATATTAGTACAAATATTAAATATTAAAAATAAAATATTTGTAGTTCAAATATCAAATATTAGATTTCTCTAGTTCAAATATTAGTTCACTTTTTTAATAATAATAAAAAATTTCTTGTTCAAATATTAGTATTAGTTTTCAAAATATTAGTGACCATATTAAATAATAAAAATAAAATATAACATGTTAGTAGTAATTTTTAAATATTAGTAATATTAAATATCTATATTTCAAATAGTAGTTCAAATATTAATAATATTAAAAAAAAACCGGGTATTAGTTAATATTAGTATAAGTTTTTAAATATTAGATGTGATATACTATTTTAGTTAATTTATTATTAGTATAAATAATATAAAAAATAAAAAGAAACCCAATGTATTATTTTTGAACTTTTTGTACACGGACTTTTAGTTAATAATACGTGTAGAAATAGGCATTGTACACAGATTTTACTATAAAACCGTGTATAAATTGAAGAGAGCTACACGGACTATTAACTAAAAGTCCGTGTAGAAAGAGGCATTTTACACGGATAGTTAATTATTTGTCCGTGTAGAAAGGGGAATTGTACACGGTTATTTACTTAATAATCGGTGTAGAAAGAGTAATACAATATAATTCAAAAGCCTTCTCTTCTAAATTTTTCATAAGTCGCGCCGCTTGAGTTCCAAAATCTCCAAAATCTCTCTGGCCACTGCCACCACTCCACCACTCCGGCCTCTCGGTCCATTGAGCCACCGGTAATTATTTTCATTTAGCGCGCCTCTGTCACCCTCTCCGCCGCCTCTGTGCTATGCTGTGCTCATTGTCGCCGCCTCTGCCTTGCTGTGCCGACATCGGTACTGATTTTTATTTTTATTTTGCTTGTTTTGCTGTGCTGTTCTGCCTTGCTGTGGAATATATATGTTGGGAAACTCAAAGTGTAACATAATTTCAATTTAATTTATTTTGAATTTCTGAAGTAGTGACCTATGTGCAATGTAGTGACCTATTTAATTTATGCAGTTAGTGACATATTTGTTAATTTCTGAAGTAGTGCCTTATTTAATTAATTTTTTTATCTCAACATTATTTGAGGACCTATGTGCAAAGTAGTGAAATGAACTCCAAACGGCCAAAATGACCTCTGCTGGTAAATTGATCAGTGCATATCAACGCCGGGACCAAAACAAGATTATAACTTGACCAACAAACAGAGGACTCCAAAACACACAAAATGGACACAAATTTCATATTTTTCTGATTTTGTTTCAATTTTATATGATTTTTTAAAGTTCACCTTTTTAAATGGTAAAATCTGCTGTTAAAGGTGCAGAATTTTCATTTTGAAGAGGCTGAACTTTGGAAATTTATATAAAATCGAATTAAAATCAGAAAAATATGAAATTAAGGTCCATTTTGTGTGTTTTGAAGTCCTCCATTTTACTGTGGTGTTCATTTTGCACATAGGTCCATTACTTAATGTGCATAACATAATGTGCATATATGAAGAAACTAATTCTTTCCATTTGCAAAAGGGTGACAAAAGGGTGCTGGTACCATACTTTCCTTAATGAAATATGCTGGTACCTGTTTGGTGTTTATATAATATTTCTTTTCATGGCAGAACCATGTCGGTTGAGGGTGAGCAAGTAGATATGATGGCAGAAGAGGATCAACAAGCTACTGCCCCATCAGAAAGAAGGAAAAGAGGTCCGACAATGTGCACAAGCACGTCCGAGAAGAAGCAGTTGGAAATTCGGTTCACGGCAGACGGGCGTGCGCAGGGTCCAAATCGAATGGCGTACTCAAATTGGTGTTGCAATTTGGTAGCAAAAGGCAAGTATCCTTGTAGAGAGATGGAATCAGTTTGATAAAGAGGATAAGAACGAATGGTGGAACATGGTGAAGGTAAAGTACCTAACAACTCTTTGATTTATTTTCATTGTTGTACATGAACTTAAATACAGTAAATTTGGTGTCAATCAGGCTTAGTGGAACATCCAGAGCGATACCCCAAAGGCTAAGACTTTGAGGATAATGAATGAAGGTTGAAAGCAATTCAAGAGCACGTTGAAGACGGATTTCATGGAGAGAGGGAGAAATCCGGTAGGATACTATATGTTGCACCAAAAGGTAATGCACAAAGTTTCAGTACAGTAAACTGTGCCTTTTAAACCTTAGATACACCTTCGGCTCAGACTGCAAGTGCACAGTCCTATCGAATAGTATATTGTCGGGTATCGATCACAGGGACGGTTTGATAATTACCGGACTTAGCTTAAGCTACAGAGATTCTAGAAGTCTGCAAAGGTTGATTTGGGGTATTACGTTTCCTAACAGTTCAATTAACAGTAATTAAAGACAATAAAGTAAAGTTTGATTTGGGTTTAATTAATTAAAAAGGAGTTCCTAGGGTTTCTGATTTCATCTCAGCTTAGTCTCAAGGTGCCCGGTCCGTGCACTTTCATGCACGGGCCGTGTGGGATGTACACGGGCCGTGTACTCTCGTACACGGTCCATGTGGCCCTCGAGTTAATACAGCAGCTACTGGTTTCTGTGTTGATTTTCCTGTGCAGGGTTCTATTGACCGAACCAAAGTACCTAGACCTCAACTCTCGCATGTTGGCTTAATTACTCGGTGCGGGATTCAATTTATGCCCTCCTAGGGTTCTCAAACCTCAACTTTCGGTTGTTAGTTTAATAATCCTAAGTCACTTGTTGGTTTACTAAAGATATCCTCGATCTCTCGATACGAGGAAAAGTTCACATCTCGGCTACTACTTGGTTTCACCTCTCGGATCGTAAACCTATCTCAAATACTTAGTTTGGTCGAGTGAATATCAAGGTTATTTATATTCCATTTAGATGAGGCCTTTCATCTAGCGGATTAACAATTCAATTCAAACGAATTCTACTAAGCAATAAAATACTACACAAGCAAGCAAGCACAAGATTCAACACAAATTCCAAGTAACTAGCAAATAAAACAAAGCATTCGACTACATCATAACCCTAGAAACAATAAAAGTCTACTCAAGCATGATTGAAAAGCAAAAACAAATAATAAGTCCGTGTATAAAAAGAATCGTACACGGTTGTTTTGAGAAATCCGTGTAGCTCGGTAACATGGAGAGCGACACATTCTGGTCTTTGTACACGGCTGTTTATAAAGTTATCCGTGTAGAATCGTTATAATTGCACACTGGCAAATGTCTGTGTGTAGTTATTGAACTAATCGTACACCCTCGATTTAAACACGATAGGAAATCCGTGTAGCTGCTCCATTTTTGTCCGTGTATAATCTCTTTTTTTGTAGTAGTGTAGTAAAGAAAATTTTAGCATCAAATGCGTAATTGAATATGGACGATAAATCCTATATTTTCACCTTATGTATACTAAATTTCAAAACATTTTTAGTAAAAAATTGCACTATTAAAATTAATGCGTCAGTATCAAGTGCATAATTTTAACTTTGTAATTTTTAATTAGAGGTAAATTAAGGTCTTGTGATAATTTAATTAATTAGAGTTAACCTGAGATTAATTATATGAGGGATAAATAAGAAAGAGTTGCAAGAGTTAAGGATAAATAAGATAAATTTAAGGGTGTGCTCCAGAGGTCGGGAACAGAGGAAAGGGAAAGGGAGGGTAGGGGAGACTGGCCCAGACCGCACATGATTGGGAGGGTTCACTTTCTTCAGAAGAGAAGAATCAGAGAGGGAGCGGAGGGCAACGGACATTGTGCGGAGGGGAGCGAATGTGAGCTTCACGTATAACTTTGGTGAAACCGTTCACCCCAAATCGGGATGTAGATTTTACTGTGCGGAGGGGAGCATCGCCCTCGTCTCTTCCTTCCTTTCCAGTCTCCTTCTTCTACACAACTGACTTCTGGAACACACCCTAAGTCTTTAAGAGTAAATAAAAAAACTACACAAGTTATGAGGGGTACATAGAAACACTAGTACAGAAAACGCAACTATACACAGCATATCATACACGGATGCGAAAAAATTTCATATTAACAGTGTGTAATGGGAGGAGGTGCTTGCGCGAATGAAAGCCCATACATACCTACACGGTCATTTAAAACCCAACCATGTGCTAAAGTCATGAATTTTTGTACATGGTTTATTATGAATGAACCGTGTACGACTCGAGGCCTCTATACATGGTTAATAGTTTAGAACTCATGTATGTTTTGTACAAATATCTAAATACAGGCTTCTCTCAAAATCCGTGTTAGATTCACTCGCGCCTTGATCAACTGAACGTTTAGTTCAAATTTGTTTGTATTGATTCAATTTGTATATATTTGTGTTTTGAGTTCAATTGCATTCTTATTTTATAAATGCATGTTATCATATTAATTAATTTATGTGTATTTATGGCTAGAAAATTAACAAGGAAGCTTGTCATAACATTAATTATAAAAATCTTATGAAAAAATAAAATATAGACAGATTAAATAGTACAGAACAAACAAGCAACATAAACAAGCAAAAGATATATAGATGAAAGTCAATATTATACATATACATGCATAAGAATCTGTCTAAAAATTAGCAAAATAACACTAGAAATTAAACAGAGCAATTACATAAATAACTACTAAATAGAAGCATCTTTTTGTTTCCTGGAGCCTCTGGCTACGGCGTGGCTGAGGTGGTAGGTGGCTTTTCAGGCTGCGACGGGCTCAGACAATGGTGGTCATGGCCAATTTTTCTTGATTATGGGAGGGGGTGTGACTGCTTGATCACCAGAGGTTTTGCCTCTTCGCCTCAATATATATTACTCTTCGAATCATGGAGGGAATTCAGGGACTTCCACCCATACTTCATTTGGCCATACTACCCAATCGATACGTTTTTCTCGTAGCAAATCAGTTAAAGACTTAGGCTGATCATTAGAAGTCATAAGAATCGATGAATTGATTTGCTTGAAAAAGGTTGTAATCTATAAAAATATATCTAAGGAGATAAAACATCTATATATGAGACCTGTCATATTCTACTTCTGATATAATTAAATTTGATAAAAAAAAATTGATAATAAATTTAAATACTTAAATCTAACACTGCTAAAAGAAATAACCTGTGTATGGTCACAAGTTCTACACAGTGTTCTAAACAAACCATGTATAAATGTTGATAAGGAGGCTTGGTTTTTTGCGCATGTTGGTCTAGTTGTCTCTTCGACTTCCCTATAATTTATACATGGTTAGTTCTATGAACCGTGGCATATTTTGTTAATCATACACGGTGTTTTATAACAAACTATGTAGGTCAATTCTTTACACCTTGTTTGGATGGAGAGTAGAAGAAGAGGAAGGGGAGGTGAATAATAGAAGGGAATGGAATGTAATAGAAAGGAAGATTACAATATTTAACCTCTTCGTGTTTGGATGATTAATGAGAGAAAATACATTTAACTTTCCTTTCCGTCTTATTTCTTGTTTGGTTGATTAAAATTCAGAAGGTTAATGAGAAATTCGGTGGTGGTTGTAGGTTTGTAACAAAAAAACTTGTATGAGAAATATATAGGTAAGATGCAGGGTTGAACATTTGTGCTATTTTTTCTAAAAATATTTGCAATAAAATTTATTTCCATCCATTACACCCTAAATCAGAAGGAAAACCGATTCTATTAATTACAATGATACAAGGTTAAACCTTTCACCTCCTATACCATTCACCTCCAACATAATTTTATTAACCAAACACAGATTTAACGGAAAGTTTTCTTTTCTTTCCATTCCCTCCCTTCCTCTACTCTCCATCCAAACAAGGTGTTAGGGTTTTTCATTTTTCCACACCTCTTCATGTCTTTAATATTTTCCACTAACTCTCACTGTCTCACGTCTAATCAAATAACTCTCTCATATCTCTCTCTTCTCCTTCTTTATAGTTGTCGATTCCTCTTCCCTTCTTCACCCTCTCTCTCTCCCTTAGGGTTTTCGGTGTCGCTCATTACATCTCTTAGGGTTTCATGTACAAACCACTTTCTTTCTCACTTGGATCTATTTTCCACAAACCACTTCTAAACCCGATTAGGTTTTTTGTGATTTTTTGTCACCCGCTTAGGCTGAGTTGTTGTGGAATCTGAGGCCGGCCCGGATGCGAGGTTGGAGGAGGCTACTTCTTGTCACCCGCCTTGGTACTGTGCGGCCTTTGCCAAGCCTGAATGGGAAGCATGTACCAGTAATCTTTTAATTTCTATGTTATTTATCTAGAATGCCTTGTGATCAAAACGATTATTGTTGTTTTCTGAAACGTTTATTATTGAAATTTGGGTATATTGATTTCTGTAATGTTTTGTACCAAAGCAAATGTTATATCGTTGAATGATCTCTCTTTGAACTGTTGAGTCGATGATATAATTGAATCAAGACATGCTTAGCAACTTTTGAACTGTTTTACATGTATAGAATGATGTATGTTGTAAAATTGTTGAAGGCCGAATGTACTCTGTGTTGCAATCTAAAACAATTATTGTTTATTGTTTCTGTAAATTTATTGATTTCTGAAATATTTGGTGACAAAGCAAAGATTACATTGATGAAACAAATATGGTTTCGTGTTTTGTTGGTGACTGCTGATGATGCATAATTGGTGTTGAGACCTTGCTAGTACTTAGTTTAATAGTTAGTCGATTAAGCCGGGTGTGAGTTGCTGAAGCAAATATGGCAATATATTAAAAAAAATTAATGTGTAATTTTTTGACAAAGAACAAATATGGGCATATGGCTCATTCTAGTGTATCTGTCCTCTTGGCTAAGACAATTGCAAATGAATGCCAAGCCAAATGCATGCTAGCATACAAACCTTACTAGTACGTGCTAAACTTTATAGTTTGATTAATTGAATAATTTGTTCAATTTTAAATTAATATTCCCCTTTTTTCTTTTAAATTATGCAGGATTGGTTGCTAGTCGATATTCCAAACTGTCCGAATTTAAAAAAAAAAAAAAACTTAAAGAGCTTGCAACTTGAGTACTCTCTCTAACTTTTTCCTGACTTCTTAGTTTTTATCTCATTTTCCTTATTTACTTTACCCTAACTTGTCGTGTTACTTTAATGTACAGGCACTCCTATGAAACAGATGACAATTTTTATCATGGTACTCATTTTTTTTCTCTTGGGGGAATCAAATTGTTGATTCAGACAATTTGGGCCCTTGGAGGAGATTTTTGAATATATGATATATTAGATAGTTCATTTTTTACTTTATTGTTTTGTTTTCTTTCTTCTCTTTAACTTGTTTAAATTTTAATAACTAATATGTTTTATCTGTAGGAGGATCGGCTTGTCATTTCAAGACCATCATGGATCAAGAGTTGCTATCGGTTTCAGAAATATGGAAGACTAGTGGAACATCCATGTGGTGTTCGACCCGGCGGGCTACCTGGACTGAGTTCCGATTAATCTCTTTACGTGAAAGGGATTATACATGAACTCAGCCCAAGTAAGACTGTCGGGTCAAACACCACATGGACGTTCCACCGGTCCATCCACATTTATGAAGCCAATGATATTCTTGATCCATGGTTGTCTAAAATTGACAAGCTGGCCACTTAGAGATAAAACATGTTAGTTATAGAAATTAAAGCAAGCACATCTCATAAAATGTATCTGTGTGTTGTATATTTTGTTGAATTATGAATATATGTATGTTAAATTAATGTTGAATATATTAATTGTTTCTGTTTATTGAATGTTGAATGAATATAAATGATTTATGTATTTTGTGATGTTGAATATTTATTGAATTATGGATATGTAATATTAATTGTATGTTGAATGGCTAGCAAATATGGATGTTAGCTAATTATAAATCGAATTAAAAAAAAAATCTTACATTGTTATAAATAACAAACCGACACCGTGTATAGATTTTCAAAATAATACACGGATGTCTTGTAGAAATCGTTCAACATTTGCAGTATATAAATGCCTGCACCCCCCCCCCTCCCCTCCAATGTAACACTCTCTCGCCTCTGGCATCTCCCTCCTCGCTCGTTTGTTTTTTTGTTTTTTTTATCTAGTTCTCGATTAGTTAATGAGTTTGAGTGTCATTAGCTAGTATCAAATAGATAAATGTTGACGGTAATATATCCGGTCCATTTTAATAATATATATTTTTAATTAAAGCATATTTAGTTAATCCAACGAACTTTTTAAAAAGAAATCATCTTTAATCAAATCATATTTAATAATAGTTTTTTAATATTCTGGTCAAAGTAATGATTTAGATCAAAATGCCTCCGGATTTGTTTTTCTTTAAATAAATAAAATTAAATTCGTCGGTCTATAATGGCAATTCTTTACAAGTTCATATCCTACGAGTAACAGAATATTTACGTTTAGATCTGGACCGTCCGACTCAATTCGGTCCGATTTGAAATGCACGAGTTTCTTTAATATGCGAGCGGTTTCTGATCCACGGTTCTGATGCAACAAAACTACAAAACCGCTCGCATATTAAAAATTAATTTTTATACCTTACTTGCTGTACTGTGTAAAATAATTTGAAGTTTTGTTGTATTTAGTTGAATCAAATTTATGACTTCGATTCAATTAAGCCCTTCAATTATTTTACATTTTTCAATCAAAAGTTTTTCTTTTTCCGGATAACATTTTCCTTATATTTTGGGATTAGTTCAAATTAATATTTTAATTATTCATCTAGTATTGACATAATATCAAAATTAACGACTTTTAGGAAATAAAGGTTTTACAAAATAATGATTTAATTAATAATTTTATAGGGCTAATTTGAATTAAGAAAAACAGTTATAATTTGGTGAAGGCTCTTTTAGCATCTTTTGCCCCCGCCCTTAGATCCCACCGACCAAAATCTATGTTACATAGATACGTTACATAGATACGAATACGGGTATCGTATCAGATACGATACAGATACGGTGATACAGCAATTTTTAAAAAACTCGGATACGATACGTTTATTATTTCAATTGGTTAAGAGTTTTGACGCCATCCGATACGCCAGCTGACGTAACTGACACGTATCGGAGCTGTATCGGGTCGGGTGTGTATCTGTATCCAATAAGCACCCAATACAGATACGGAGTGGAGTATCTGCTTCGTTCCGATCAAAGAAGAGCTTAATTAATTAATTGTTTAAAATCGGAAGAAAGTACCACACTCTACTTCTCCCCCACTCACCAAAACTACTCCCAGTTACTCTCCCACCGCAACTCCTGTCAAATTACTCCCCGTTACTCACCCACCGCAGCTCCTGTCAAAATTACTCCCAGTTACTCTCCCACCGCAACTCCTGTCAAAGTTACTCACCTCCTCTCTCAACTCTATCTCTTGCACTTCAACTGTTTGTCAAAATGCTCCTCCTCATTGTCGCTTGGAACAACTACAACTCTCTCTTTTCATTTTAACGCTACCGAATCCTTAAATTGTTCATTGGAGCTCGTCCAAGCGCACCATCGCTGCCTCCATACAACTCTCTTCCCCCAATCCTCAGTTCTCCTCTCTTCCTTTTCCAATGTGGTGTAATAGAACTCTCCCGCACATCAAGTGTTTGTGAAAATGCCCCTGAGAGATATTCTCGCTTCAAGCACCAGTTGTTGACGGTTACGCTTCGTCCACGTTTTCTAAACAAGCTCTCAACCTCTTCTCTGAAATGCAAGAATGAAGAAGACATACTAGACTCTCTTTAACCATGGTAACCCCTCCTCTACCAGTTCCTTTTGGTGCTTTGCATCTAGGCCAGAAATTTATGACCTTGTTTTTTTTTTTCTTTCCTCAAATTCTGGGTCCTGTATTTGGTACTGCACTTGTACAATTTAGGAATCCTCTAACCGTGCACGTAAGTTGCTTGATAAAATGTCCCAAAGAGACAATACAGTATGGGTTCAATTATGAGCCTTTCCATTGGGAAGTATCATTTAGCTTTCATTTCCCAAATGGAGCAATAACACATGAAACCAATTAATTGCAGTTGTTAACCCTATAAATCAGTAATTATGCAACTTTGTCTTGTATCTATTTTAAAAGTTGGGTTAGAGCCTAAATTGTGGCAAATAAGAAGCAAAAGATCATGCAAAAATGTATCTTTTATCTAGTCAACTATATGTGAAGCTGGAATATTTAGGAAGGAAACAGGGGTTTAGGTTGTGAACCAACAACCAGTTTAGTAACATTGAATACAAAAAATAAGAGAATTGAGAGCACACTAAGGATACATCTAATTTATTTGAATATTTACTAGTTTATGAGGTAATTAGGGTTCTGATAGTTCTTAGGATTTGTTCAGTTTACCTCACAGCATCTAAAATTAGTTTGAAGGTTACAAGCATAATGGTGACATAATATTATAATGAATCATGAAAAGGCAATTCATTATTTGATCAAGTATTCTCTTAAGCATAATTTTTTTTTTTTTGAGCAGGCTACAAAACCAGTTGCAATCAAGGACTCCAATATCAAATTATTTTGCTATTGAGCTGATCAAGTCTGAATTTGTAATCAAGCACACTATCTACTGCCACAGTTTGAATTTGTAAGGTTAATTTTAATTTTAGATTTCTGTGGTTTAGTTCTATCCAGTAGGAGTAATTAGTTTATTGGGAAATAAATAGGCTGGTATTAGAATGTTTATTTATTATTTATGAGAGGCATCGACTCTGGTATTTGTCCAATCATACCAAAGCTGGATTTCTCACCTTTTTAGTACAGTATAGGAATTATATCTAAGATCCTCAACATAGGAACAACTTATAAATTGGACAAAAAGCAAACACAAGAAGTCCAAGTAACTACTAATCTTGTTAATAAAGTTGAAGTTTATCTGATGCAGACCACTACAAGCTCAGTAATTGCTGGTATAAGAGTATCCATCACTGGAGTTCTCTATTTAGCCTTTTGCTACATTAGTTTGATATAATGATTTATTATTTATCAAGTTTTGAGTCTCGTTGTTGCTTCTTGATTCCTTAGGTCACCTGCTCACTGACCAAATCTCTAACCAGAAAAGTTGACCAAAAAGTCCTTCGGTAAAAGCCTAACTTGACATTCAGAAAAGCTAAATGATACTTTCCGTTGATTTTTGTTGAGATTCATGCACGAAAAACTTACTTCGTTGAGATTCGTGCATGAAAAGGTTTGAATGGTTGGGATCGGAATAACAGGTTCCTGTTATTCCCAAGGAATAACAGCAGATTTATTTCCATCAACGGATTTAAATGATGGCTTGTGTGATATATTATATACGAACTAAAACTGAAGTATGATACTGTTGTACTCTCTTCTCTTTTGTTTCAGAGAGATTTGAGCAATTGAAACATGCGCCATTGTTTCATGCACAGAGTTCGAATCCTCTCTTCATCAGCTACACTCTTCCCCTCCTTATTTTGTACCTTGAGCGAATTGAATTCCACGGACATTTTTTTAGAGAAGTGCGTCTCTCTCACCTCTTATTCCAACTCTAGGTCGCTCTTCCAAGGAACTTATACACATGCTGCATTTCTCAAATTGGGATTCATTCCTTCTCACCTTTACATCAGCAACCTTCTCTTGTCACTTTATTCGAAAACTGTCGACCTTTTTCATGCACATAAACTGTTCGATGAAATGTCTCAGAAGGACATCACATCATGGACTACTATGATATCATCCCATGCCCAACACGGGCAATACAATGTTGCACTGCAAGATTTTCAAAAGATGCTTCTGACTGACACTTCTATAATACCTAATGAATTCACATGCTCCACTGTTCTGCGGTGCTGTACAAATTTTGTAGCAGACTCGCTATTTGAATTGGGCTTACAATTACACGGGTTTGTTTGGAAACACGGGTTTGCATTGAATTTGGTTGTTTCAAGCGCTCTGTATGAATTCTACTCAAGGTTTAAGGAACCCAGTTCTGCACGAAAGTTGTTCGATGAAATGCCTTTTAGAGATGCAATCTCTTACACAGCCATGATATCCTCTCTATTGGAGGCCAAAGAGTGGGAAAAGGCTGTAGGAGTGTATACCGACATGACTAACTCTTGCATAAAGCCTACTGCATTCACTTTTACCAGGTTTCTTTCGTCATGCATCTCTCACTGTTGGTACCAGAGAGGCAAGATGGTTCACTGTCAATCTATTCGTCAAGGAGTACCACTTAATTATGTTTTGAAAACCATGCTAGTCGACATTTATTCCAAATGCTGTGATATGACATATGCACTGCGAGTGTTTAGACAAACAAAGGAGTATGATGTTACATTATTCACCTGTATGATTTCTGGGTTATTAAAAGCTAGAAAGCATGAAGAGGCCATTGCCATGTTTAGAGAAATGGAATGCTCCACTACAGGTGCTAATTCCTTCACTTATGCAGGAATTATCAGTGCTTGTTCATCTGACATGGGATTACATTTGGGAGCACAGATTCACTCGAGAATTGTTAAAGTTGGATTAGAACATGATTTATATATTGGCAACTCTTTGGTAGTTTTATACAATAAATATTCGTCTGATTTGCGGGACCCATTGCGTGCATTTCACCAAATTAGTGAACCAAATGTAATTTCTTGGACTACTTTAATATCAGCATTTGTTAACCATAGTGAAACCCTAGAGGCATTTTCTACATTGGCTGAGATGCGTGCATCAGGAGTTGAACCCAACTCTTATACTCTGTCCACTATTCTAAAGACATGCAATTCACCGGAGATTCTAGTTCACGCAGAGAAGATTCACGCATACATTATTAAAACCCGCATGGATGCAATGGATATCTCAATTGGAAATTCTTTGTTACATGTTTATTCTAGGTTTAATAGGCAGGATGATGCACGGGCTGTGTTTGATACAATACCTCTCCAGAGAGATGCTTATACTTACACTAGTTTAGCCGGTGGTCTAAGCCGGGCAGGTCTTTTTAGAAGTGCATTAAATACACTACCTCTTATGATTGAAGAAGGAATTAAACTGGACAGTTCTTGCCTTGCGTGCTTTCTCTCAGCCGCTGCCAGCTCAGCAGCTGTGGACCAGGGGAGACAGTTGCATTGCTTGTCAGTAAAAACCGGGTTGGAATATGATATATCAGTATCCAATAGTCTACTTGACATGTATAGCAAGTGTAAGATAATAAAAGAAGCAAGGGAAGTGTTTGCGGGTATAAAAGCGCCTAATGTGGTGACATTTAATGGACTGATATCGGGTTTAATTCATAACGGGTTAATTCCGGAAGCATTGTCGGCCTTTGAGGATATGAGGTTGGTGCAAGTTAAACCTGATCAAGTCACCTTTTTAGTTGTGTTACAAGCGTGTAACATTGCCGCCTTAGTGGATGCGGGTATAGAGTATTTCAAGTTGATGAGAGATATTCATGGGATAGACCCGTTAAGCGAACACTTTAAATTGTTATTGAACTTATTGGGTCGTGCCGGTCGGTTAGAGGAGGCAGCATGCATGGTAGAGACCATGCCATACGAAATGGACCTGTCCATTTGTAGGTCTCTGTTGGGTTGGTGCAGGATGCATGGGAATCTGGTATTTGGTGAATATGTGGCAAGAAAGGGAATTGAGTTGGATCCTTCGGATCCGAGTTTTTATAGGTTGTTAGTGGGTTTGTATGATGATGCGGGTAGACGTGATTTGAGTGAGCAAATGCATGTCTTGATGAGAGAAAAGGGGATCAGAGATAATCAGGGTAACCTGGAGCATCATTGCATAAAAAGGAGGCAATTGCAGTAAATCATTTTGTTTCAAATTTAAACACCATTTATTGGTTGCATATATCTTGTCCTTTGCATATTTCTAATTTAAAATATGTATTCTTATAAGAGGTGATAAAGTTTTTCATAATTGTCAGCGGTTATTACAATGGAGTAAGAGTGTTTTGTATTGTTTTGTTTTTAATCAGAAGTAAAGGGATTGAGGTTTCAGAATCAGAATTAGTAGTCATCAGAAATTAATACTATGCTTTTTGTTCCTGAACCAGATTTCTCCTTTTTCTTGTACCAGTATATCTAAATCTTTGCTGTTGCTTAATTCATTTGTTTTTGGTGTCAATCCCTAGGTCTCTCTTTCTCTATTTTTTTTTTTCTTTTTGTTACTAGCAGTTCAATGGTATATCAGATATTTTTTTTTTTTTACCATCTATGTGCATTTTGTATATCATATCTGATTTTTGGCAAATCTCAATTAGTTTCTGGTTGGCAGCTATCAACACACTGTATGGCAACTGGTACAGCTGGTACATTTTGTTTATGTGGCTATCTTTCATATTAGTGTTCCAGTTTCTAATTTGCCAATTAAACTAACTTGAAAGTAATTCTTAATGTTTTATTGTGCCAGTAGTAAGCCAGTTAAAATAATTTTAATGCTCTGTCTTCATGTTTTACTGCCTTGGCTTTCAGTTACCAACCAAAAACACACCAAGGTTCTGTTACTTTCCAGTACAGACCACTGAAATTGTGACTTCATTTCTTCCTTTTCTACCTTGAAGAAAGAGAGGCTATGGTACTTTGCAAAGCACGGGTCGGTCTGTGCTATGGATTTATATCTTCATTTCCAAAGTCTAAACAATCCATCTGAACCACTCAACACAATCTCCATATGAAAATGTAATTTGAGACCAAATTTTATAATCGTTAGAATTTGTATCTATTTCTTTAGATAAGTAGAAAATCCCTTGATCTAACAATTCTGGACCATCCGAAAGTAGTGATTTTAATACCTACCTAAAAAAATAGTAAAACAATTCTAAAAAAAATATAAAATTTGGTCTCTTAGTACATTTTTATATGTAGATCACGTTGAACGGTTCATATTGACTATTTGAATTTTAAAATGAAATATGGATCCATAGCACATACCTATACGTGTTTTGCAAAGTACCATAGCCTCACTCCTGAAGAAATTATGACAAGTGAAATCTAGTATCTCAACTTGAATTTCGATCTCTGACAGCTGGTTCCCTTGTTGAACATGTTCATTATAGGTATATTCTTTTGTCTGGCTTTTTTTTGTCATAGGGAAGTTGGAAAGACAAATTGCTACATCTATTAATTGAAGTTTCAGGCACTAATTCTTGAGTTGGGGACGGTTTGATGCCCAGTCAGAGCTGTTCAATCCACATCAAGATTCATGCGGACTTGATCTACGTGAATATGTAATCCGTGAGCACAAATTTTGATGCAGATCAGACAACTTTGACTGGACATTGAACCGAATTTGGTTTGATGTCCATCGGACTGCCCCTGATTCCCTCATTCTTATCTTAAGGTTTGGAATTGGACGTGTCTAGTTTTCGAAGACATCATCGGTATACATTGATATTAAATCACTCCAATTTAGAGATATTAATGAAGATAACATGTTTGTTTTACTTAATAACTGTTTAATCATATGCAAGATTAATGAAGTCTATATGGTTATGTATATTTTTTTCAAGAAAAAAATATACTATATATAATCAAATTGTATTTTGAGTTTTACATATAATTTCTCCCAGGCAGGTAAATTTAACAAATGAAAGCCAACTGAGAGATACTAAACGCAAAAGAACTCCAAAAAAAACAAAAATAGCACATCAATTTTTTTTTTCCCGTTTTACCATTATTGATTAATCTTCATTCAACTAATGTTCTTCTAAAGTTTAGTTTAGTTTTGGTGCTTTAGCTGTCAGATTAGTTATGGGATGTATTATTTATATCTAAATTCCAGTTGTGAAACTTTTATGGAAGCATAGAAAAATGCATTCACTAAAATATGTACTAAAGTTTTACATAGAAGAATACATTTGAGGAAACATTGAAGCATTAGTAAGTATTGAAGACTATGCTGAATACAAATTAAATGAGCTTTTTTCGAGTTCTTTTTCTGATTTTTCAGCTTTTTCGAGTCAGGCTTGCAACCGGGCTCCAATGGACAGGGATGAGTTCGAGTTTTTCTTCATCAACACAGGCCGAATTCAAGTGTGGATCTTAGTCCATTTTACTGGACTCGGCTTTGAGCTAAAGCCCGTCCATTATCACCCGTGTAAGGTTGGGATGTAAAAAAGTCACGTTGTGACTGAATATGTCACAGTAAACACGACACGTGTGTCAATTACGTAATATGACTATATGTGCGACATGATCATTCTTTGAAAAATTAGCAAACTTAAATTAAATCTGATCACTTGTCATAATTTCTTCCAATTTCTTCCATAATTAATAAAAGGGAAAATTGGTTATTTGCTACTCTAAAACCTTCAAATTGTAAAAATGCCATCCCGAAATTTGAAATTATAAAAAGGCCACTCTAAACTTCATTAGTTCCTAATTTTGCCATTTATACTGTATTGTTATACTATTTTTATTAAAAATTAACTGAAAAATACTGTTTTGGTATACGTCCACGGTTCATATGTTTGTCCACTTCATTAATGCATAGAAATACGTACACCAAAACAGTATTTTTCAGTTAATTTTTAATAAAAATAGTATCGACATTTTTATTAATACCCTAAAAAAAATATATATATATCAAATCTGCCCTCACTTGAAATTTTTTTCTAAAAATGCCCTAACCGCCCTACTAAAGGGCGGTCCATGCCACACACCAAACCGCCCCTTCACTGGGCGGTTCACCCCCTCTACCCAACCGCCCAATGGGGGGGCGGTTTACTCCTTTTTTTTTTTTGTTAAAACCGATCTGGTTCCCCTCCCCCCCTCCCTCTAACCTATCTGCCCCCCCTCCACCCTTCCTCCTACCCGACCCGAGAGCCACCCCGGCGCCCCCCCGCCCACCCCCGCCCACCCCCGGCCTCCCCTCTACCCGGCCACCCTACCCGCGGCCTCCCCTCCCCTCCCCCCCCTACCCGGTTTCTCCTCCTCTCTACCCGGCCGCCCCTCCCCTCCCCCACCCCGCCACCACCACCCCCCACCAGAACCAGCCCCTCGCTCCCTCTCTCGGCCACCCTCTCTCTCTCTCTGCCAACTTTCTCTCGATCGAATTTTTTCAGGTACGTTTACGTAAATTATTAATTTATTTTTTTGTAGAATTAAGAGGGTTTAGTTTAGACATTGAACTGCCGTGTGCGGGTTGTTGATTTTCCTGCCGTTGAGGGTTTAGTTTGGAAATTGAACTGCCGTGTGCGGGTTGTTGATTTTCCCGACGCGAGTAAGTTGATAAAAATAAGGGTTTAGGATTTAGTTTAGACATTGAACTGCCGTGTGCGGGTTGTTGATTTTCCCGACGCGAGTAAGTTGATAAAATTAGAGTTTTAGGGTTCTGTTTAGAAATTGAATTGCCGTGTATGGGTTGTTGATTTTCCCGACACGAGTAAGTTCATAAAAACTAGGGTTTAGGGTTTAGGGTTTAATTTAGAAATGAAATTATTTAATTGCGGCCTAATTTAGAGGGTTTAGTTTATAAATTAAATTACGGTTTAATTAGGGTTTAGGGTTCAATTTGTGAAATTTAATTTATTTGAAAATTGTGCACTACAGATACTATGGAGAAGGGCGGTAGTTCGTCTAGCACAGAGGCTCCTAGTGCATCCGGTGCAGAGGCTCCCAGTGCATCCGGGGAGAACATAAACTGGCGCGAGATAGAGCCCACACCACTTGTAACGTTAAGAAAATTTTATAATAAAATTTTTCAATCATTTGTTTATTTAGAATGTTTAAAACGGAATCGAAATTTGATCGACGAGCGAGGAGTTGGAAATTAAAACAAGTTAAATGGGTTTATATTGAATTTCAAAGTTATTGGGACCATTGATTCATCCTAGCACGAATCTTGAAGCACCCTCTTGATAAAACCCTCTTCCCTCTCTCTTCTCCCTTGTGTGTGGCTGGCCAAAGAGAAAGAATGGGAAAGAGAGTGAGAGAGAAGAAAAGAGAGGGGGAGCTCCAAAATTCCGTTGGATTGCGCCACCGTCCGGGAAATCGAGGTTGAAACCGAGAAGGCAGCCGTAGATCTCTCCTAGCCATCCTGTCGGTAATCTTTCTTTTCCCTTCTTCGCTTGAAAATATGAGATTTCTCGAATCCGCGGGTTGTTCGTTTCAAACCCGAGATTAGTGTTAGAATTGATCGAACTCTAACTCCTTTGAGCTTCTCATCTCTCGTTTACCGATTTTCTCCGTGATTTCCTCTCACATTTTTGGATTTCCCATTCTAGGGTTTTGGTACCAAAATCCCGAATTGGAAAGCGGCATTGATTGATTAGGTTAGTCCGACCGAATAGACTTGTCCTCGGTAGGGTTACCTCTTGATCGGGAAAGGTTAGAACGTGTAATGGTTAAATCGAGGTTTCGACCAAATTAGGGTTACACCAACCGGCAAATCGAATTGATGCGTAAACCAAAATAGCGAACCAGTACAGGAATGAGACCTAATTGAGATGGTATACGTGGAATGTAGTGTTGGGTTTTGAGGCTACCCAAAGCCATTAGGCTTAAGCTGCGGAAAGACCGTAAAACAAAATTTTTACTTCTAACTTAAGCCAAAAGGATTGAAGTGGTATGTCGGATAATCTACCGAGAGTTACATACCTGTTCAATCCTTTTCTTAGATTAAAAAACCATAAATAAAACTTTACTTATTCAGATCATAGATTAAGTAGTATGTCGGATAATAACCGAGAGTTACATACCAGATTAATCCTGTATAGACCTAAAGTAGTAAAACCGTATTTACTTGTATTTTAATCAGTTTATAGATCTACTCCTTTGATTGATTTCTAAAAGATTAAATCTATTTAACAATTAAATAGATTAATATAACATTTCTTTACCTTGCTTCCAAATTCAAATTGGAATGCAGTCTGACCCGACTGTCTGACCCGGCTGTCTGACTCGGTTAAGCAAGCACCAAAAATATAGTGCCTCTATCGGTTATCCACCAGGAACTACCAGAGAGTTGGTATTTCTTTTGCCAGAAATACTATACCAACGGTATTCGAAAAGTCGCGGTTTTCGGTAAATCACTATTCACCGAAAGTACGAAATTTCTGACAAAACACTATTCACAAGAATAACTTTTATTCTCGCAAAAATATATATATGGATAATCAGATTTTCTGCAAATCACTATTTGGGAGAGAAAATTAGATACGAATCGAATCAGTCTGATTCGTACTTTGATTTGGACTTCAAATGAACTTCTTAATTTTCTCTCTCATTTCATGCCATTAAATAGGCAAATATTTGTGGCGGTTCCATACGTCGGTTTTGGAAATCAAAATCAAATTTGACTTTGTAATGATTTGTTTAATATATTTAATTAAACATTTTCATTTAATTTAATTTAATTTAATTTAGACTTTTAATTAAATTCTAAATTTAATTAAGGCCTAAATTCAAATTGGACTTTTTGATCCAAAATATTAATTCATAATTAATATTTTAATCCATATATATATATGAGGAGGGATCCAATTACACCTTTTTTGGTGACACACTTTGACACATACCATTTTTAAAGTCCAAATAGTCGATTTAAACCGTTCAACATGATTGATATATTAAAATGTGCTTGGAGATCAAATTTTACATTTTTTTGAATTTTTTTGCTATTTATTAAGATGGTTACAAAAATCGTTGTTTTCAGACCATTGAAAAACAGCGATATTGTAACCATCTTAATAAATAGTAAAAAAATTCAAAAAAATGTAAAATTTGATCTCCAAGCACATTTTAATATGGTGATCATGTTGAACGGTTCGGATCGGCTGTTTGGATTTTGAAATCGCAAAATTAACCTATATAAAAAACGGTGTCATGATGTGTCACCAAAAAAGGTGTAATTGGATCCCTCCTCTATATATATATACAATTATTCTGAATAATTGTATTTCTTGTGTTTGCGATAAATTTATACGACGTGTCATACACGTTTATAAATTTAATTCGGTTTAAGCATGTCATCTCCATGACATATATTTTATTCTTAATTATAACACTTTATAATTAATCATAAAATTTCTCTTATTACTTTCCTATTGGTGTGACCCGATAGGATCTGTGTTATGTTGGCAAATAGAATTAGAACTGTTCTAACTTCTATAATCATAGGTGGCACCTGGCAAGTACATTATGACACCAATTACACAGATGATGCTGTACCGTACAATATCACGATCCAGTAAACGATTTACTTCGTGTTAATTCTTTTGTCTCATAGCTATCAGATTAGTTTCAAGGTAGGTGTGTGTCATCCTTGCAAACTTAATCTTTTCTTGATCCTGAATAGATTATCAAATATGTTTACTCTTGTAATCATACTGGATCCAGATAATCATATTCTATCAAGGGGCCCAGTGATGCTATAGCTCGTATTGAGATACGAGGGACAATAGTACTTTTGACAAACCATCTTTTCTTCCGCATAAGCTATGTATACCGAAGAACTACCCTTATAGCTACTTTTTACGGATAGCGTTAGATAGCAATCACACATATACACCTCTTATGTAGGAAAAATGAATATCTCATACTTTAGAACTTAACACTAAAATGAAAACATTAATGACACAAACACAATTCTATTTAATGTTTCATTTGGGGTCTGTCAAATACCATGTTCTCTAACATGTATCTGTGTGATTAAAATGACAACTCTTTGTCTATGGTTTGTGAAACTTAACCATCATTTAATCCACACACTAACCTTATCACGGTAATTAGTGTTCCTGCTAATTACCTTAGTTAGAGACTTTTAAGAGTATTATCATCTATATTATGAAGTTTCACAATTCCAGTCATGAACTCGAAATGATTCATAAATTCAATAATACTCAAGGTAACAAAATGATTAAACACAAAATGATTAATCATTCAATTCATGAACAAAATATATATGATACATTTATTGTTTTATTGACTTCTAGATTATTACACTAACATGTAGGTATAGGCTCGGTTGAGTAAGGGTTTGCGGGGCATTCCGAGACGCCTGATCCATAGTCACGCGGTACGCATATTGCCAACAGGTGCGGGATTCTTGGACTTGTTTGATAATTTATATTCGTGAATTAAACTGCTTCCAATTGTCATGTTGAACTGCTTGATTGATTGCATAATCGAATTGTTTGAATTATATGCATAACCGTATTAAATTAGAACTGATATGCACTGAAATTGCCTTATTGCGGGTCGCAATAACCCCCATTACGGGCCGAAATCAACAGAGCAGCCCAAAGTATAGCCTCTGAATGCTTTGTTGTGGGCCGCAATGAATGTAGCAGAATAAAGTATAGTCTCTGAATGCTTTGTTGTGGGCCGCAATGAATTCATTGCGAGCCGCAATGAATGGAGTAGAATTCAAAAACTCTCTGAATGCTTTGTTGCGGGCCGCAACCACATCCATTGCGGGCCGCAATGAGAGCCTGAAAAATGTCAATAGGAGCTGGAAATTGTCTGGTAATTAAGTTGCGAGTCGCAATAACCCCATTTCGGTCCAAAATGAATATCACAGTTGTATTTGCATGTTGAATGGTATATTGTTTGTTTGTGTTCTTTTGTTTTGGAACTACGGTCGAAAGTTCCCAACAATTTATGACTATCTGGGATGGTCGGTAACGTTTCGAAATCAACGCTGGGCGATGACTCGAGACCATATGCGCATATGAGTATAATTAATCACTGCTGGGCAGTGATTGATTAAGATCAGTCAATGCTGGGCAATGACTGATCATGACGGAGACTTTGGGTTGCGAATGGACGATTCTGAGCTTATTGCATATGAATTTTTATCTGATTATGAACCAGATCTTAGTTAATGGTTAAGCCAAAGCACTGCGGATGGGTGTCAGATAAAGGGTCCAGCTTGGTGGGCCATCTATAGGTGTCAGTGACACTACAGATGTGGGTTGGATAAAGGGTCCAACTCGGTGGGACATCCGTAGGTGCTACCAGCTGTAATAAACTGAGTTAAGCCAAAAACGTGCGTGTTTGAGATTCATCTTGGAAATTCCGTAACTTGTGTTTCATTTGGTAAATTGTTGTCGATCATATGCACTTGCTTTATTTATAAATATGCATCTGTCTGAACTGCTTTTGTATGGTTTCATTTCTGAATATAGATTTTGATTGCAAGTCCAATAATCTAAACTGTGGCAAATTTCGCACTGAGAATTTATTCTCACCCCCACTCTTGGGTTATTTTACAGGATTTGAGGCGTCGGGTTCTGGAGAGGCACGCGAATTGTAGACCCTCGGTAGTTGTCTCTGTATGGCCTAATCTACCTTTTTGTTGTATAGTTTAGGGTTAGACCTGATGGTTAGTATCTGTACGAGATACTTTTGTTGTATTATACTTTGACTAGACAGTGTACCCTTATATATGGATTTATGTATATATACATAGGGATGTGTTTGATAGTAGTTAATTGTGCATATTTTGATTTAACGGGTAATCGCCTTGTAAACATACACGGCGTTGTATGTTTACGGCAGGAAACTGTTGCGACCCGTGGCTGCGGGGTGTGACAGTTCTCTTTGGTGGTATCAGAGCTCAAGGTTTTAAGCCATAACCGGACCGATAGGATACGTGAGTGGGGTACGTTACACTTGAGTCGCTCCGACGAGCGACTGGTATGTATATATGAACTGAATAAAGATTTTATTGCAATTTAGAATCATGGACGGGCGTCGAGGTGGGAGACGAGGTAGGGGACGACCACCTCGCACTATAGCTGGTGGACCGGTTCAGGACATAATGGTCGAACCCGCTACTAGCAGAGCTAAGACCGGACTGGCAGGGCCGGAGGGTCAAGGAGTTGAGTTTGGGCCTGGGGGTGTACAGGACCGAGACCGAGTTCTAGACGAGAGGTTGATAGCGGCGTACGAGAGAGGTCGCCAGGCAGAGAGACGTGACACGGCACCTGAGGTCCAGAGAGATTCTCCTGAAGAATTTAGGAGGTTGTATGACTCCTTCCTGCGCCTCCATCCACCGCATTTCGATGGCACGGGTGAGTTTGCAGTGGCAGAGGAATGGCTCGCGAGTATGAACGCGAAGCTGGTTCTATGTCGAGCGCCAGAAGAAGACATGGTAGAGCTAGCAGAGCAGCAGTTGGAGGGGGGTGCCAGATTTTGGTGGGATGGAGCCCGACGTAGTTTTGTCGGGGAGAAGGCAAAGATTCCGTGGGAATGGTTCGAGCAGCAGTTCACCCGACGGTTTCTGGGTAACTTGCAGCGAGAGGCGCTGCGAAGAAAATTTCTATACTTAAGGCAGGATGGGAGGTCAGTGGCAGAATACAACAATGATTTCCTCGCCTTGTCAAGGTACGCAGTAGACGTGCAGAACGATATGGTGAGATACCACAGGCAGTATTTGGATGGGTTGGATGGGGGTATCTCCATGATTGTTGATACCCCATTAGCTACTGAGCTTCAGGCGATGATGGACCACGCAGAGCAGGTAGAGCTGCACAGCAAAAGAAAGAGGATCCAGATGTCCGATAGGAATGTCAAGCAGAGAGAGGATCAAAATAGACAAATCGCGAGGTCAGGGGGTGGACCGTCGACTGCTAGACCACCCCCTAGACAGATGGTGACATCGAGACCCCCTCCCAGGAAGATAGCCGCACCGGGATTCAGGCCGGGGTTTGTTCCGACGTGGTGCCGTACCTGCAACCAGGAGCACTCTGAAATCCAATGTAGGCGTCGCAACAGTGCGTGTTTTACATGCGGCAGTATGGAACATTGGGCGAGAGAATGCTCGAATGCGGCACTGGAGTTTCAGGGGTACAGGGGACCTGGAGGACCTGCAGGACGCGGGCAGGGTGGACCACCATTCCGTAGTCGAGGCGTTCCCCAGATCGGAGGGGGCAGGACCGGAGTTCGAGTAGCCGTTCATGCGATTGAGGCACCGGGGTTGGCATCCGATGCAGTAGGGATTCTGGAGGAGAGGGATGACATGAAACCATCTGGGTCTCGAGCGGATGTGATGACAGGTATACTTTCTATCTCAGATTGTTATGCGCACTGTTTGATTGATACCGGGTGTATCCATTCCATAGTGTCAAAGACGTGGGTAGAGAAATGTAACTGGCCAACCGAAACCTGTAACCAAGTCCTTAGCGTCCAAACCCCTTTCGGTTCGACTGACCAAGAAATCACCACATGCCGAAACCGAAAGGTCAGAGTTGATGGTAGGGATCTCGAGATAGACCTGTTGGTTATGGAGATCACCGGATACGATGTTTTATTAGGGATGGATTAGTTGACAAGACATGCGGCGACAATCGACTGCCCACACCGCAGGGTCTGTTTTACAACCTCAAGAGGTAGTACGTCGTGCATGCTGAACTGTAGGAAGGTCGGAGGATTAATACCGTGTATTTCAGCGGTGGAAGTTAGGCATCTGATCGAGTCAGGATGCAATGCGTATTTGGCAGCAATAGTGTATACCACTACGAAAGTTCCTGAGATGAGTGCGATACCGGTGGTGTCGAAATTTGCGGATGTGTTCCCGGATGAAATAATTGAACTACCACCCGTACGAGAAGTGGAATTCGGCATAGAATTGGTGCCAGGTACGACGCCAATTTCCAAGACTCCGTATCGGATGGCTCCTGCGGAGTTGAAAGAGCTTAAGGCACAGTTGGAAGAGATGCTGGAAAGCGGGTTCATCAGGCCAAGCACGTCTCCATGGGGTGCTCCCGTGCTGTTTGTGAAGAAGAAAGATGGTACCTTGCGATTATGTATCGACTACCGCGAACTGAACAAGGTGACTGTGAAGAATAAGTACCCGATACCCCGAATCGATGACTTGTTTGATTAGCTGCAAGGGTCTTCGATTTATTCCAAAATAGACCTGAGAACGGGGTACCGAAAGACAACTTTCCGAACACGCTATGGGCACTACGAATATCTGGTGATGCCGTTTGGGCTGACGAACGCACCCGCCGCGTTTATGGATCTTATGCACCGGGTGTTTCATGATATGCTGGACTCGACAGTAGTGATGCTCATTGATGACATCCTGGTGTACTCGCGATCACGAGAAGAGCATGAGATACACCTGCGGATAGTGTTGCAGAGGTTGAGAGAGCACAGGTTGTTCGCAAAATTCTCGAAGTGTGAATTCTGGCTCGAGAAAGTGACCTTTCTCGGCCATGTGATATCAAGAGAAGGATTGGCGGTAGATTCCGAGAAGATTCGGGCAGTGACCGAATGAAAAAGACCAGAAACGGTTACAGAGATTCGTAGTTTTCTGGGGCTAGCAGGATACTATCGGCGATTTGTGCTTGGATTCTCGCAGTTAGCGGCTCCTCTTACGAAGCTGTTGCACAAGGGGGTAGAAATTCGAGTGGGGTGCTGCACAAGACCAAAGTTTTCAGGAACTGAAGAATCGGCTGGTGTCTGCACCGGTTCTTGCCATGCCAATTATGGACGAGGAATACACCGTTTACACCGATGCATCCCGAACGGGTTTAGGATGCGTGTTAATGCAGAAGGAACATGTGATTGCATATGCCTCTCGACAGATTCGACCGCACGAACAGAATTATCCGACCCATGATCTGGAGCTAGCTGCAGTGATCTTTGCTTTGAAAATTTGGCGGCATTACCTGTATGGAGTGAGGTGTCGTATTTTTACGGATCATAAAAGCTTGAAGTACATCTTTACGCAGCGAGAGCTGAACTTGAGACAGAGGAGATGGCTGGAGTTGATGAAGGACTATGACCTGGACATCCAGTATCATGCGGGAAAGGCGAATGTGGTAGCAGATGCTCTAAGCAGGAAGGGTCAGATAAATCTGGCATCGATTATCACCAGTGAGACGCATCTCCTCGAGGAAATGCAGAGGATGAATTTGTACGTAGGTGCATCCCAGGAGTTCGCATTGGAGACATCGTCCCGCTTGATGGGAAATAGTACTAAGGCAGGCACATCTGCTGTTGCGTCGATTATTTTGGCTGCGGTCGAAATTCGACCGGAATTACACGAACAGATTCGAACAGCACAACAGGAAGACTCAAAATGCCAGAAGTTCCGACAACATTACGAGTCGAATGCAGACTCGCCTTCGCGAAGACGGTATCCTATGGTTCCACAGTTGCATATGTGTTCCGAATGACTCAGAACTGAAGAATTTGATTCTGTCAGAAGCGCATGACTCTGGGTACACCATTCACCCTGGAGAAGTTAAGATATATCAAGATTTGAAGCAACACTTCTGGTGGCCAAAGATGAAACGGAGCGTGCAACACTATGTCGAGAAGTGCCAGGTTTGTCAACAAGTCAAGGCAGATAATTGGAGGAGGGCGGGATTACTAAGACCCATTGCGATACTCACCCGAAAATTTGAGTCGATCACCATGGATTTTGTGACTGGATTCCCAAGAACGGTCGGAAGATACGATGCCATCTGGGTGATTGTGGATAGGCTGACGAAGATTGCGCACTTTATTCCGCTTCGGATCGAGACCTCTGGAAGAGAGTTAGCTGATCTGTTCTTGAAGTATCAATTCAAATACCACGGCTGCTCGCGCAACATTATCTCCGACCGAGACCCCCGATTTACCTCCCACTTTTGGGCAAGCTTTCAAGCCATGGGTATGAAGTTGAGATTCAGTACCGCGCATCATTCTCAAACCGACGGTCAATCCGAACGAACCATACAAACGTTAGAAGATATGCTGCGATCCTGTGCCCTGAGTTTCCGAGGATCTTGGATCGATCACTTGTACCTGGTGGAATTTGCATATAACAATAGTTACCATTCGAGTATCGGAATGTCACCACAGGAGGCTCTTATGGGACAGCAGTGTCGCACACCGCTGTGGTGGGGACCAACAGGTACATATTCACCTACCGGGCCTCAGATGCTTGAAGAGGTCGCGGAAAAGACGAAAGTCGTCCTGAGTCGGCTTAAATCAGCACAAGAGAGACAAAAGAAGTACGCAGATGTTCATCGACGGCCGTTGGAATTTCCGGAAGGAGACCATGTTTGGCTCCGAGTTTCACCCGTCAGGGGCGTACACCGGTTTGGCGTCTCAGGTAAATTGAGTCCCCGCTATATTGGGCCGTTTCAGATTACGCAGTGAGTGGAACCGGTGGCATATGAGCTCGCATTGCCACCAGCATTAGACCGGGTTCATCCGGTGTTTCATGTGTCACAATTACGCCGGTACGTGCGAGATCCATCTCACTGCATTGATCACTCCGATTTGCATGTCCAAGAGGACTTGACATATCAAGAAGAGCCGATGCAAATACTGGACAGAAAAGAGCAGCGACTTCGGAGCAAGGTGACTTGTTCTGGTCAAGTGGGGACGTCATTCAGATAAGGAAGCAACATGGGAAGGTGAAGAAAGTATCCGCGAGAAGTACCCCGAACTATTCGACGATTCAGGTATGCAATTAAGTTTAGAGGACTGAACTTTATCTTAAGGGGGGAAGAAATGTAACGTTAAGAAAATTTTATAATAAAAATTTTCAATCATTTGTTTATTTAGAATGTTTAAAACGGAATCGAAATTTGATCGACGAGCGAGGAGTTGGAAATTAAAACAAGTTAAATGGGTTTATATTGAATTTCAAAGTTATTGGGACCATTGATTCATCCTAGCACGAATCTTGAAGCACCCTCTTGATAAAACCCTCTTCCCTCTCTCTTCTCCCTTGTGTGTGGCTGGCCAAAGAGAAAGAACGGGAAAGAGAGTGAGAGAGAAGAAAAGAGAGGGGGAGCTCCAAAATTCCGTTGGATTGCGCCACCGTCCGGGAAATCGAGGTTGAAACCGAGAAGGCAGCCGTAGATCTCTCCTAGCCATCCTGTCGGTAATCTTTCTTTTCCCTTCTTCGCTTGAAAATATGAGATTTCTCGAATCCGCGGGTTGTTCGTTTCAAACCCGAGATTAGTGTTAGAATTGATCGAACTCTAACTCCTTTGAGCTTCTCATCTCTCGTTTACCGATTTTCTCCGTGATTTCCTCTCACATTTTTGGATTTCCCATTCTAGGGTTTTGGTACCAAAATCCCGAATGGGGAAGCTGCATTGATTGATTAGGTTAGTCCGACCGAATAGACTTGTCCTCGGTAGGGTTACCTCTTGATCGGGAAAGGTTAGAACGTGTAATGGTTAAATCGAGATTTCGACCAAATTAGGGTTATACCAACCAGCAAATCGAATTGATGCGTAAACCAAAATAGCGAACCAGTACAGGAATGAGACCTAATTGAGATGGTATACGTGGAATGTAGGTGTAGGCTCGGTTGAGAAAGGGTTTGCGGGGCATTCCGAGACGCCTGATCCATAGTCACGCGGTACGCATATTGCCAACAGGTGCGGGATTCTTGGACTTGTTTGATAATTTATATTCATGAATTAAACTACTTCCAATTGTCATGTTGAACTGCTTGATTGATTGCATAATTGAATTGTTTGAATTATATGCATAACTGTATTAAATTAGAACTGATATGCACTGAAATCGCCTTATTGCGGGCCGCAATAACCCCCATTACGGGCTGAAATCAACAAAGCAGCTCAAAGTATAGCCTCTGAATGCTTTGTTGCGGGCCGCAATGAATTCATTGCGGGCCGCAATGAATGTAGCAGAATAAAGTATAGTCTCTGAATGCTTTGTTGCGGGCCGCAATGAATGGAGTAGAATTCAAAAACTCTCTGAATGCTTTGTTGCGGGCCGCAACCACATCTATTGCGGGCCGCAATGAGAGCCTGAAAAATGTCAATAGGAGCTGGAAATTGTCTGGTAATTAAGTTGCGAGCCGCAATAACCCCATTTCGGTCCAAAATGAATATCACAGTTGTATTTGCATGTTGAATGGTATATCGTTTGTTTGTGTTCTTTTGTTTTGGAACTACGGTCGAAAGTCCCCAACAATTTATGACTATCTGGGATGGTCGGTAACGTTTCGAAATCAACGCTGGGCGATGACTCGAGACCATATGCGCATATGAGTATAATTAATCACTGCTGGGCAGTGATTGATTAAGATCAGTCAATGCTGGGCAATGACTGATCGTGACGGAGACTTTGGGTGACTGTGAGGAAACGATGAAATGGTGTCATATCCAGTCTGGGACAGGAATGACAGTTTGGTTTGACGTGTTGCGAATGGACGATTCTGAGCTTATTGCATACGAATTTTTATCTGATTATGAACCAGACCTTAGTTAATGGTTAAGCCAAAGCACTGCGGATGGGTGTCAGATAAAGGGTCCAGCTTGGTGGGCCATCTGTAGGTGTCAGTGACACTACAGATGTGGGTTGGATAAAGGGTCCAGCTCGGTGGGACATCCGTAAGTGCTACCAGCTGTAATAAACTGAGTTAAGCCAAAAATGTGCGTGTTTGAGATTCATCTTGGAAATTCCGTAACTTGTGTTTCATTTGGTAAATTGTTGTCGATCATATGCACTTGCTTTATTTATAAATATGCATCTGTCTGAACTGCTTTTGTATGGTTTCATTTCTGAATATAGATTTTGATTGCAAGTCCAATAATCTAAACTGTGGCAAATTTCGCACTGAGAATTTATTCTCAACCCCACTCTTGGGTTATTTTACAGGATTTGAGGCGTTGGGTTCTGGAGAGGCACGCGAGTTGTAGACCCTCGGTAGTTGCCTCTGTATGGCCTAATCTACCTTTTTGTTGTATAGTTTAGGGTTAGACCTGATGGTTAGTATCTGTACGAGATACTTTTGTTGTATTATACTTTGACTAGACAGTGTACCCTTATATATGGATTTATGTATATATACATAGGGATGTGTTTGATAGTAGTTAATTGTGCATATTTTGATTTAACGGGTAATCGCCTTGTAAACATACACGGCGTTGTATGTTTACGGTAGGGAACTGTTGCGACCCGTGGCTGCGGGGTGTGACACCACTAGATTCGGATCAGCCCAGAGTCGCTATCTACGCTGATGAGATGCCGCCACCTCCTCCAGGTAATTTGATTTTGTTGTACACAGTCATTTCTCGTTAAAAAAACTATTCTCATTAATTTGTCTTCTATTTTGCAGTGGATGACTCAGGTTGGGGCTTCCACGAATGGGTGCTGAATAACAATGCGTGGAGCGCTTACTACAATGAGCATGGAGTTCCGGTGCAGGTTGGACAGGTAGCAAAAATTTATTATTTATTCAACTTACTATTTATTTGTATGTAGCAAAACTAATATTGTTTTCATCAAGGATGGAGCTCCCCCACGACATGCCACTCCGGAGTTCACTATGGCTGACCTTACCGGAGATTATGCCGGCGATGAGGGACCGAGCATCCACATACCACGATATCCGGAGGCCAGACAGCACGATGACGAGGCCAGTGGGAGTGGAGCACAGCATGCAGATGCCTATGCATCTGCTATATTTGGCACACCGCCTCCTCTGCCTACGTATCCATCGACCTGAGAGCCATGGGAGGTGCCTACTATGCCGCCCATCCCCCCACTGGTGGAGGATCCATGGGCCGAGGCGGATACACCTTCACAGGAGGAGGAGGTTCACGTCAGGCGTGTACAGCCGCCCAGGGACCGTCATCCACCTCGTAGGTTGGACCTCTCTGGTCGTCGCCCTTGTCCTCGTCGTTAGGTTTCTTTATGTTTTGTAGTTTGATAGGTTTCTACTATTGTGTATTCGGTCTGGACTGTTTTGCATGAGTTGTGGACATTTATCTGGACTGTTTCTACTATTGTGTATTCGGTCTGGACTGTTTTGTAGTTGAGATTTTTATTTTTGTGGACTTACGATTTAGATTACATATTTTTCACAGTTTACCACGTTAGCCAAATCGACAATCAGTACAACAGCCGTATAACCGCATCAAAACTCAACTCAATTTTATTGAAAATTACAATAAAAAAAATTAACCACTTTCATTCATTTTATATAAAATCTACAATAAACAAAATATATCAATATATATTTCCTTACAATAATATATATCTTAATAAACAAAAAAATATCTTAAACAATCTATACATCTTAAAAAAATATATATCAATATATATTTCCTTATAAATATATATATCTTAAAAAATAAAAATATATCTTACCAATATATACATTTACTTATAAATATATATATATCTTAAAAAATAAAAATATATCTTAACAATATATACATCATAAAAATATATATATATCAATATACATTTCCTTATAAAATATACACATTATTTACAAACAACAATACATCTTAAAAATATACAAAATTTGAAAAAAAAAATAAACAATGAACCGCCCCACCTCTGGGCGGTTGGCTAGAGGGAGTGGACCGCCCAGTGAGAGGGCAATTTTCTAGCATAAGCAGACCGCCCCACAATGGGACGGTTAGGGCATTTTTAGAAAAAAATTTCAAGTGAGGGCAGATTTGATATTTTTTTTTTTAGGGTATTAATAAAAATGTCGGAAAATATTATAAAAATACAGTATAAATGGCAAAATTAGGAATTAATGAAATTTAGAGTGGCATTTTTACAATTTCAAATTTCGGAATGGCATTTTAACAATTTGAAGGTTTTGGAGTGACAAATAACCAATTTTCCCTTAATAAAATCAGATCTGGTGAGTGGTCACTTATTATAATTGTAAAAATATGTAATATCATGACGTTAATTGGTCTGGTCACGGCACAACACGAACTTAGATCCTTACATGTAGGTCTAATGCCAGCCTATGAAGAAACTTAACCTCAAATTAATTCTCTTTCCATCTATAATTCTGACCTAAACCGGCTTGATCTAGTAAATTTTTTAATAAGGCAAGATTACAAATTCAGAACGTAGAGGGTACACTTTTTTTTTTTTTTTTGTAGATGTGGAACTTTTCATGTTTCTCTATTTAATAAACAAAACTAATTTTGGAATAAGATTGGGAATTATAAAAAAAAAAAAAAAAAAAATTTATTTGGGAGATCAAAGGTGAAATTCATACTGGTTCAAATTTATTCACTCAAGAAAAGACAAATAGAATCCAAAATTAACTTCTGAGGTTATCTGCAACATTATAAAAGAACGCCTCCCTAGTACCTATCCGACATTTTTAACAATACCCTAAGTTAATTAAAAATTATTAAAAATACCCACGGTCCCAAATTTTTATTAAAAATACCCATACCGGCCAATTATTGGCCGGTACCGATTAAAATTCCCAACCGGCCAATTATTGGCCGGTTCCGTTATTTTTTTTTTTTTTTTTTTTTTGGAGAATAATTGCTGGCACCGAGTATAAGGAGGAACTGGGATTTTTGCACTCGGAAGGAAAAAAAAAAAGGCAAGTTCTGGAAAATACTAGAAAATGCGCCATGGGTTCCGTGTAGAGAGGGAAAAACGTGCCGTGCCGTGCCGTGCCGTGACTAACACGCCGTGACTTTGGTCACGTGCCGTGCCGTGCCGTGCCGTGACTAACACACCGTGACTTTGGTCACGTGCCGTGCCGTGCCGTGACAAAAATTACGAGGGGTGGTCACGACACGCGAATGGTCACGGCACGCGAGTCACGCCGTGACTCGCGTGCCGTGACTAAGTCGTGCCGTGACTAATTCGTGCCGTGACTAAACGTGCCGTGACCAAACGCGCGTTAGTCAAATTTGATCGCATTTAACGTTTAAAAAAAAAATATGAAACGATTCTTTAAAATTCAAATGTTTTAATTGAAATTTAAATGTAAATATTTTAATTAAAATAAAATTATACCTTATAGGAAGGTATGTTAGTGTATTGCTTCGCTACTGCCGTGACTGGCGTGTCTTCCGTTCCGTGACTCGCGTGTCCCGTGCCGTGCCGTTCCGTGTTTCCGTGCCGTGACCAAGACAATTTTCGTGCCGTGCCGTGCCGTGTCTTCTTTGCCAACAATTGGTCACGGCACGCGAATGGTCACGGCACGGGACACGCGAGTCACGGCACGTGACCGACACACGTGCCGTGCCGTTCCGTGACGGATCCGGCTCCGGCGTGCCATTTTTCCCACTCTAGTTCCGTGTCATGTATTTTTCCTCAAAAAACAAATATTTTTCATGTAATGTTACGTATATCCCCTCAAAGATTTACATTATCGTATTTGTCCTTCAAAATTGTAAAAACTCACATATTTATTCAATTTATCAACTTTTTCGTTAATTAAAAATTTATCACCCTTCAAAATTTATAATTCCCATTTTGTTCTTATGAGAATTAAAATAAATTAACGCTATACTTCCATGCTCCCTAATACGTAATATTGAACATTTTGCAGAGATACATGAAATTCCCACTAATACGAACGAACATGATCAATATAGTTTAAATTCAGAAAGAAAAATAATTATGTGAATCTGATTCGTTAATTTAATTAGACAGTCTAATTTGAAATAGTAGCACTTTATTTTTTTATTTTATTTTTTAGAGAAAAATTGCTAAAATGCTGAAATGAAATCTAACACAAAAAAATTGAATTGTTTTTTTAAATATTTGTTAGAAAATACGCTACGAATAGGGCTGATTTTGTGCTAAAATACGGTAAATTACAATAATTATGCTAAAATACGGTAAATTTACTAAAATGCTGAAATTACAATAATTATGTAGAATTATGCTAGAATACGGTAAATTACGCTAAATTACGTACGAATAGGGATGATATCTTCACTGAGAAGGGGAAAAACGACGACGAAACTTCAAACGGCCATAAAACGGCGCTCGAGTGTCCGATTTCAGCAAATGACCACTTTTCGGAAAGCTTGCGAAAATGCACATCATTCGTGCCGGTGATGCTAGATTGCCAAATTCAAAATCGCCAAAAAACAAAGAGAAGGGCCTCAAAACTTCAGTTGAAGTTTTCGATTGAGATTTTCACTTTTATTATTCAATCTACGTAGCTCAGTAAATTAGTTATATAATGAACTTGTAGAATACCAATTTTTATTATTTTTTGGAATTTTTTTTACTATTTTTTATGATTTATGAAAGATGGCACAAAATCGGCCCTATTCATACGTAATTTAGCGTAATTTACCGTATTCTAGCATAATTCTACATAATTATTGTAATTTCAGCATTTTAGTAAATTTACCGTATTTTAGCATAATTATTGTAATTTACCGTATTTTAGCACAAAATCAGCCCTATTCGTAGCGTATTTTCTAACAAATATTTAAAAAAACAATTCAATTTTTTTGTGTTAGATTTCATTTCAGCATTTTAGCAATTTTTCTCTAAAAAATAAAATAAAAAAATAAAGTGCTACTATTTCAAATTAGACTGTCTAATTAAATTAACGAATCAGATTCACATAATTATTTTTCTTTCTGAATTTAAACTATATTGATCATGTTCGTTCGTATTAGTGGGAATTTCATGTATCTCTGCAAAATGTTCAATATTACGTATTAGGGAGCATGGAAGTATAGCGTTAATTTATTTTAATTCTCATAAGAACAAAATGGGAATTATAAATTTCGAAGGGTGATAAATTTTTAATTAACGAAAAAGTTGATAAATTGAATAAATATGTGAGTTTTTACAATTTTGAAGGACAAATACGATAATGTAAATCTTTGAGGGGATATACGTAACATTACATGAAAAATATTTGTTTTTTGAGGAAAAATACATGACACGGAACCCATGGCGCATTTTCTAGTATTTTCCAGAACTTGCCTTTTTTTTTTCCTTCCGAGTGCAAAAATCCCAGTTCCTCCTTATACTCGGTGCCAGCTGTTAATACTCGGTGCCAGCAATTATTCTCCAAAAAAAAAAAAAAAAAATAACGGAACCGGCCAATAATTGGCCGGTTGGGAATTTTAATCGGTACCGGCCAATAATTGGCCGGTATGGGTATTTTTAATAAAAATTTGGGACCGTGGGTATTTTTAATAATTTTTAATTAACTTAGGGTATTGTTAAAAATGTCGGGTACCTAACCATACAACATTATAAAAGAAAATGGTTCTCAAATTTAATTCTAAGATTCTAGTTTATATTCAAGTTTCTCAAATATAGATTCCACTACGTTTCTTTCTTATTTTTAAATACAATATAAAATTGAATCAGTAAGTAAGAGATTTTGGTTCTAATCGTACCACTGATCATAAACAAGCAAAAACAAAATTGAGACGATTCTTATAAAAAATAATGAATAGAAAAAAAAAGAAAACATGAACCACAAAACAAAGAAGGCGCAAGGCGACAAGGTCCCTCTGACAAGAGCCATCAACCACTATACGTATCCGGATCCTCTGAGGTAACTCAAGATTTTAGATTTGCACCGTCCGATTATAATCCAATTCATATGGAAAATCTCAACCGTTCAACTACGTTCTGCATGAATCTCAAAGCTCAAATGATATTGCCTCTGCATTATCCCCAAATAGGTACCGGAAATGTCGGTCACGCAAAATATCAGATATCTCAGAGGATACGCACTCATCATAATCCGGACCAAGCCAGTGAGCCAGTCCAAGATGGAATGCTAAATATTAGAAATCTCAGAGGATACACACTCATCATAATCCGGACCTTTAATATCCGTGCCAAAGAAGATCCGACAATCCGGATCAAAACTCAAAGTTTGAGTTACCTTAGGTGATTTGAATTCCTGCTGTACTGATCTGATTTACTTAGTATTTTTTTTTTTTTTTGCATGGCCCGTGGGCTTTCATTATCAGAGTGATTTGAAAGAGATTTGCTTAGTACCGACAACACTCTAAAGAGACCAAACCGTGTCCATATCCTCTAGAGTAATACAAATTTGATTTTAGATCAGGACCATTGGATCAGAATCCGGATTAATCCGGTATTAGACTGACGGTTCGGATATAATCGTAAAATTTGAGTTACTTTATAATATGAATCCAGAGCAAACCTACCGCGGTACTGATTTCCTGAGTGCTGACATCAGAGAGCAAAACAACAGTCGACAGTTTCGATGATATCCGATGAGCAGGGAACCAAAATCGATCCGATACCAGATTAGAACCGTTCGATTTGATTTGTGCAAAATTAATAAATTTTAAACAGTCCGTGAAACTTGATTCAGATCGAACGGTACACATCAGACGTGAGATCGAATTTGGTCCCATACTCATCCGAAATTTTTTTTCTTACCACCCTCTAAAATTCGAATTAAATCAATACCATCCGTTTAATCCGATTTCAGATTCCGCCACGTTCGCTCACTGGATCTGCGCACGGATCCCAAATCCGTGCGCATAGTGGATCTGCGCACGGATCAGTCCGCACAGTGAATCGGCGCATGGATCGGTCCGCATGGTGGCTCGGCGCACGGATCGGTCCGCATGGTGGCTCGGCGCACGGATCGGTCCGCATGGTGGGTCGGCGCACGGATCCTGACCCGTTCGCGCAGTGGCTAGGCGTTCTTGATACATTAGACTATATATGCAGCATCAGTCCAGTTTTTTATTCTGGACTCATTCTTCACCGAAGCTGCTCTGCATAGGTGCGTTTTTTACCTTTATTATTTTTTTTTTTTCAAAAAAACATATTTTTGTATTATTTTTTAATTTAGTGCATTATTTTGTAATATTTAGGTTCATTCAAACAATTATGATTGGAATTGCTTTATATTCTGGTGGTGAAGTATTACAAGGACCAAATGGCGCTTACTATAGCCACCAAATGCCGAAAATGTTCAATATCGGCTTAGGTTTGGATTTTAGAGGTATAAATAGGGAAGTGTACCAACAACTCGGTATTGACCACCGTAATTATGAACTGGTAATTACCGCAAGGATCAATATTGGCCAAGGCAACCAAACCTGGTTCCAACAGTTTCCGGTACAAGACGATAGCAGTTGGGGGTTATATGTCGAAATGACAATGAATATGAGCACTCCTTTCAAGTTCCTGGAGTTATATGTGGTAGCCAACCCCAGACAAAACCCTAGACAGAACTCCAGACAGAATACCAGACAATTGTTGCAGTTGACTCAGGGTTTGGGGCTCGAGCAATCCGTAGCGGGTCCTAGTCGGGCGCCATCCGTAGCGGGTCCAAGTCGAGCGCCATCTGTAGCGGGTCCTAGTAGGGTCCGATCTGACAGGGGTCGATCTCCGATTCCATCCTCGTCCTCTAGCCGAGTCCAATCTGAAAGGAACCGATCTGGAACCCCAGAACGGCTTTATTATGCTGATAATACGGACGACGATCCTGAAGAAAGGGAGGCAGAGGCTAATTGGGATGATGATGGGGACGGTGGGGTATCAGATCACAGTGATGAGGATACTGGTATTCCTGTGCTTGGCAGGCGGAAGTGGCCTTTATTGGGTCGTGGGGAAAGACATCCGTTTGAGCAATTTCATGACACATCAGGGTTTGAAGAGGCCGATAGCTCTTTTTTTGCGACATGTGAGGTATGTTTGTTAATTTATATTTAATTTTAATTTAATTATTAAATTGTTGTTATTAAAATGATGTTGTTCAATTTTTGTTGTTTCTTTTATAAATTAAAAGGGAGAAAGACATGAATTGTCTGAGGGGATGACATATGACAGCAAGGATAAGATGAAAGAAGCAATTAACCACTGGCATATCAAACTAAACAGGGAGATAAAAAATACACACAGCGATACCACCAGGCTGAGGTACAAGTGTGTTGACGCCCGGTGCAGGTGGTCGTTGGTTGCGAGGGCTACAGGCTTTGGTAATACTTGGGCCATCACGAAGAATGTGGCTAAGCACACATGCCACGCATCGGCTTCCAGGTTAGATCATGCACAGTTGACGTCCGCTATGGTCGCCAACTGTATAAAATTGTCATTGGAAAAAAATGCTGATATGTCTATTCGGGCAGTCGCTGACTTATGCGCTGAAAGGTACGAGGGTGTCGTTCCAAAGTACAACAAATTATGGCGTGGCAGAGAGTTAGCAATTGCTCGGGCCTTTGGTAGTTGGGAGGGGTCTTACGGGCTGATTGTCCCTTTGCTAGAGGCAATAAAAAGAACAAACCCGGGAACTGAATATAAGATTGTTTCAAAGCCAACCAAAAAGCAAGGGTATCGTTTTTTCATGAGAGCAGCATGGGCATGGGGACCATGTATTGCTGCAGTCGATCACCTCAGACCCGTCATCAGTATTGATGCTTGTTTCTTGTCTGGCAGATACAAGGGTAAGTTGTTAATTGTAACCGGATATGATGCAGAGAACCAGTTAATCCCGTTAGCATTTGGACTGGTAGAGAGCGAGGATTTTGAGAATTGGGGATGGTTCATGAAGTGGGTGCGGGAGTTTGTAATTGGTTCTGGCAGATTCATGTGTGTGGTATCTGACCGACACAAGGGCATAAAAAAGGTGTTTATTCAAGATGATTTGGGTTGGTGTGAGGAGAATGGGGAGTGTGCCCACCGCTACTGCTCTCAACATGTGTTTGAGAACTTTGGAAAACACACTAAGGATAAGGTTGCTTCCACTTTTTTCAAGGTTATGGTTAAAAAGAAGAAGAGAAGAAGATTGCAAGAAGGACTTGAGGCAATCAGGAGGCGAAATCCTGATTGGTTGGCTTATTTGGATACATGTGGCAAATATAATGAAAATGATGAGGAAGAATCGCCTAAGCCATGGAAGGTGTATCAAGCTATGGATGATGGATCTCGTTGGGAAATAATGACTAGCAACGGCTCCGAATCGCTCAACAATGTCTTCGCCACTTCTCGAAGGTTTGTATTTTGTAATCCTTCTATATTTTTATTATCGTTTTCTTCATTTAATTGTAATTTTTAATTCTCGTAGGTTACCAGTTGCCGCAATCATTGAGGAGACGTTCTACAAGTGTGTCAGTTGGTTTGTTCAGAGAAGAGAGAAGGCTGTGCAATTGCAAGCAGCAGGTCAGCTTTTTTCCACTCGCGTACATAAGAAGCTGGATAAGCACATCGACAAGGTTGGAAAAATGTCAGCGCTTGCATTCGGCCATCATGGAGAATTTATGGTGACCTCACATGGCGAAAAGATTAATTTTGACATGGAGAATGGCAGCTGGGTGCACACGTCTAGCGACTGCAGGTACAAGGTGGTGGTCTCCTCTCAGACTCTGCAAATGATGGTCTCCTCTCAGTCTGGTACACTGCTGCACTGCCCTCTGGTGGTGGCTCATCCTGTGTGTAGAACTGAGGAGATGAGTAATCCTGAGTGTATACATAAGTCGAACCCAAGTCGAACGCAAAATCCTGCGATGTCTGAGTCCGCTCAAAATCCTGCGATGTCGGAGGCTCCTCAAACCGGGGCTCATATCCCTGAAAATAGATGGTTAATAATAGAATAATTTGGTTTTGCAATAAGTAGGTTATTAGAAAAATGCACGTACCACTCGATCTCCAAATCGCTGAAATGCTGCATCAGCCGTCGGTGCAGACAATATCTCCGAAAAATCTGGCTCTGGTGTGCTCATCGGCTCTGCTGAATCTTCATCATTCATATCCCCCAAATCCTCGTATCTTGGAAGATCCGCTAGCCTCAGGATCTTGTCTAGCTGGTCCTTGTACCCGGCGACGACTACCGGAGGTGCAGATGAGCACAGCATAATCTTCCCCAGCCTCTTCCAGCCTCTTGTGATCCCATATCTTGCTGCTCTCAGAACCTGCTTGATGTTCATAAGTACCTGCGAATAAACCATTTTATCAATATTTCAAAATATGATTACCGTACCTGTATTGAAATAATAAAATAATATAAAAAACTTACAATCTGTGCAGCCGGACCACCGCTAGGGATGAAACCGTACTGAGTGGAGGTCGTGTCGCGTGGTACATGAAGCGGCTTCGCATTTATCTCTGAGATCTGACCGAACATGTACACCGTGAATGCACAATTTTCCTGGTACCACTGCCGATAATGCTGGTCCCACTCCTCGAAAGCATAACTCTGATACATATCAGGAACCATGTCATCCGGACTCATATCCTCCAGTCTCCGTACATGCAAGGCGTGCTCCGTCTGCCAATTCTTCGCTACCGCGGTGCACAACGGCTGGTGAAGATCATACCAGTCGTCCTTTGTGATAGGCGGCGGGACTGGAAAAAACTGGGCCATACCAAACTGTCTCATCACCCGTCCAGGGTAATAATGCTCAACAACCTGGTAGTAGATAAGCGGTACCTGCCAATATTTTTCATAGTCTAAGTATCAATTTTAAACTACAATATGATTATGAAATTGTAAACTAGAAAATAAAAAAATAACTCGCACCTGAGCAAACCAGGACTGTCGCTCGCGTCTGCAGATGTCTGGAAGTTTTGTAAGAAAACAGTAAGGCTCTTCATCTGGCTCAAAAACCTCGACCCAAAAATCATACGGCCTCCACTCGACATGTATATCTGGAGTCATCTGCTCGAACTGAGTGCGGAAAAACCAAACTCCCGAAGGCTTGCCGTGCGGAGTCGCGACAAAGGTCTTTCTTGCGCAGAATCTCTGAGCATACGTAGGACATGTCTCCCCGTCCGGATGACCCCAGTCTGGAGCCCAACCGTCTACTGATGGTTGCGGACGACCAAATGGAAATCTCGTCCACGACCAATGCTGAAGGAGACCAATCGGTCCGTACAGACCAGATTTGTCAACCTATTTTCATACAAGTTGCGGTTATTTTTAATACAATAAGAGCAAATAATTTATTTACAAAAAGAAGATTAAGTAATTTATACCCGGCACGCAGTGCATAAGCCTCGGTACAGACATGCCAAGACCGCCGCACCCCAATTCATCTGTGGAGGGTCTGCCAAGTCCCTCAGCCACTCTAGCATACAAACAGGGACGGTGCTCCCAAAGGAATCTGGGAACAACCAGCAGGAGAACAACTCCATGATATAAGCTCGGGTCCACTGATCTACCAGAGCCGGAGGCGCATTTTCTCGCAAAGGTCCTCTATAAATACAAACTAATTTAGTACAGAGTATCAAGCATCGCAAATATTTACTATTATAAAAATACAACTTACTTGAAAGCCGCCCGTAAAAAAGGTATACTGATGTCGTTCTTCGAAGCAACCTTCGACCTCTTGAGGGCCCTTTCCTTCATCAGATTGGGTCCTAGCAGTTCTTCGACATCCTTTGTGAAGTCCCCGTACTCCACACCCGTCACAGCCCGTCCAGTAATCGGCAGTCCCCAGAGACAACTGACATCCTGAAGAGACACCGTAATCTCTCCAACTGGCAGGTGGAATGTGTGTGTCTCCGGCCGCCACCTCTCGACCAACGCAGATAGAAGAGCAACATCTGCAATAATGGGGGTCAGCTGTGAGACATGCCACAACCCCAAACTCTTCAACGCGGGAGCGTATCGCTCATCGTAGACTATACTCATCTGATTGTTCCGCGTCCCCGTCAAGGTATGAGTCTGTATTCAATTTCAAAACAAACAAACATATAACTTACATATTTTTAACTAAATAAAAATTAAAATTATTTGCATTTCTCAAAACGTAAACTTACATATGCATTTCTAATCTTGTGCTCCTCGAATTTATACCAGCAAAGAGGGCTGATGCTCTCTTTCGTCATATTTGGAAATATCGTACGGGCCAGTGATAAATCCAACTGTAACTCATCTTGCGTACGATTTTCTTTGCTACCGCTGGTTGACGCCATACTGACATCAAATTAATTAATTTTGTCAATTTTAGGCTCTATCGATAATACATCATCATTCTTGGATGGATCGGTAAAAAGTCATACCATACGATAATTCAGAAAAATAAATTTCTGGTTTGGTCCATTTGTACTCAATTTTTGTCTAAATACAACAATGTAAAAATAATAATAATAATATATTATTACAATATTTGGACATTTCTAAATCCTAAATTATAATTTACAGTTCTAAAATCTAAATACATTTCACAATTCTAAATTGGTCCGTACACAAATTTTTTGGCACCAAACTAAACTAAAACTAAATTACTTAATAAAAAATAGACCAAATAAACTAAGCTACTATTTTGATCTAATTTACACAAATATTTACATAACTACACAATATTTTAATCTAATTTACAATATATTACTATTTTGGTACCTAACTAAACTATATTACTTAATAAAAAATTAAATAACAAAATTTAACTTTAAAATAAAAAAAATTAGACATTTCTAAATTCTAAATTGGTCTTACACAAATTTTTTGGCACCAAACTAAACTAAAACTAAACTACTTAATAAAAAATAGACCAAATAAACTAAACTACTATTTTGATCTAATTTACACAAATATTTAAATAACTACACAATATTTTAATCTAATTTACACAAATATTTAAATAACTACACAATATTTTAATCTAATTTACACAAATATTTAAATAACTACACAATATTTTAATCTAATTTACAATATAGTACTATTTTGGTACCTAACTAAACTAAATTACTTAATAAAAAATTAAATAACAAAATTTGAATTTAAAATAAAAAAAATTACCTTTTACTGGAGGGCTGCGCGCTGGGGGGGTGCTGCTGCTGGGGCTGGGGGACTGCTGGCTAGGGCAAGCATTGCGCTGCGGGTTTTATCCTTTTTTAACACGTACGCATATCCACTGCGCGAACGGGTCCGTGCGCCGACCCACCACGCGGACCGATCCGTGCGCCGATCCACCATGCGGACCGATCCGTGCGCCGACCCACCACGCGGACCGATCCATGCGCCGATTCACCGTGCGGACTGATCCGTGCGCAGATCCACTATGCGCACGGATTTGGGATCCGTGCGCAGATCCAGTGAGCGAACGTGGCGGAATCTGAAATCGGATTAAACGGGTGGTATTGATTTAATTCGAATTTTAGAGGGTGGTAAGAAAAAAAATTTCGGCATACTCATTGGACCAAAACAAAAACAAAAGAAAATGAAAAAAGAAAAATAGAAAGGCGTCGTCACTCGTCAGTATCCAACTATGAATCGTAATAATGCTCTTGTGCGAATGCGGAGATAAGAAATAAATAAGTAAAATCGGGCGTATAAATCTCCGATATGTTCGGAGTAGCCGCCTCTAGTTTTAATCGCTCTTCTCTTAGAAGCCTTCTCCTTTCGCCTCTTTCTTTTTCTCTCGCCAAAAGGTATCTATCTACTTTTTTTCTTGATTTTTAGCTGAGTTGTGAGTTCAGTTACCTTCACTTCTCGTTTGTTTTTGTAATCTTGAACAATGGCTATTCCGATTTAGGAGCGGATTACTCCGAGACGAGTGTGTGTGTTTTACGAGCTAGCTAAAATTGTGTCTACATAGATGCAAATTTCAAATTTATGGAGGTTATATTGGATATTAGTTTTCAATTGTACCTACAGAGGCGACTTTCTCGATTGAGGAACTGATTACTCTTAGAGTGTGTGTGTGTGTGAGAGAGAGAGAGAGAGAGAGATTGAATGCGTGTATTTTAGGATTAGTTTATTTATCCTGTGGCAATTTCTTTCTGTGTCTCTCTGTGGGAAAGAATGATAATTTACAAGAAAGAATGGGGCTTCAAAAAAAAAAAAAGCTAAAATTGTGTCTGCATAGATGCAAATTTTAGAATATATGGAGGTTGTATAGTATATTAGTTTCCAATTTTAACTACAGAGGACGACTTTCTCGATTTAATCATGAAAAGTTAAAATAAAAATGTGGATTTCAGTGCAGGTTACTCCAAAATGACTGAAGCAACACTGGAGAACGGGCCCCAGAAGCCAGTCACGCGTGTGCTATTTTGTGGGCTTAGTTTTCCCTCTTCTCATAATTACACAATTGAGTACCTACAAAAGTATCCATTTATTCAGGTTAATTTCTTTTAACTGTTTATGGCTTGATTTCTTGTTTGGCAACTTGTTGTCATGATCAGTGATTTAGTCTTGTTTTTCCAGTGCAACTTTGGCTTAGTTGGTACCAGTATAATCACACTGAAAGTACATTTCAACTTTTGCATGGTTTAACTGACCGAAAGTACATTTCTTCAGGTTGATGCCGTACCACTAGAAAAGGTACCAGAAATAATTCACCAGTACCACTTATGTGTTGTGAAAACGTGCCGTTTTGACTCCGCTCTCATAGCCAAAGCATCTCAAATGAAACTCCTTATGCAATTTGGTGTCGGCCTAGAAGGTAGTAAAATTGCAAGCTCTTCTTGTTTTTTATTTTGCACTGAAAATTACACAAAATTCATATTTTACATAAAAAAAAGGTTCAAAATTAGGTTCCTACTACTAGTTGATCTTTTTTACTTTATCAGATTAAAAAGTTATCTCATTAGTTAAGTGAAAATGTATGTGTTATAGATAAAAATTTACCAGATAAATAGGTACCTTTTTTTTGCTTGTAGTGAAAAAGGAGGGGATTTATTTGGCATTTTGCTTTGCATATGTTAAAACAAGCATATTTATATCTAAAATAATTATAAAAATGATCTTTGAGACTGTAAAATATTGTAGGAGTGGATATAGAGGCGGCTACAAGAAGCAAAATTAAAGTTGCAAAAATACCAGGAAGTACAACAGGAAATTCTCTTGCATGTGCTGAGCATTCAATTTATCTCATTTTGGGCCTTTTACGGAAGCAAGTATGCCTTTCCCTCTTTTAATTATATTGTTCTTTTGATCAAGTAAATTTGATTATTTCAAAAGAAAAGAAGTTAAAATTCCTTTTTGTCTGTTATAATTTTCAGAAAGAGATGGATATAGCTGTGAAGCAGAGAGAATTGGGTGTACCGACTGGAGATACGTTGTTTGGAAAAACTGTACATTTTTAACTTTTTATTCTGTTTATTTCTGTATTTGTTGATTATATAGTCTTTGCTCAAAGATATTATATTGTGAATTTTAGGTATTAATTTTGGGATTCGGTGCTATTGGTGTAGACCTTGCAAAGAGATTGAGACCATTTGGTGTAAAAATTCTTGCAACTAAGAGAAAATGGCCTTCAGATGGTACATGAATTTCATTTGTTTCATCAGTTATTTTTTAATATTCTCTCTATTTATACACATTAATCTCATATTTTTGTTTTTTTACAGAATCAAGTTGTGATTTTGATGAAATTGCGGGTTTGGTTGATAAAAAAGGCACACCCGAGAATATGTATGAATTTGCAGGAGAGGCAGATATAGTTGTCACCTGCTTGTCCTTGAACAAAGAAACAGTAAGGACATCCTTTTACAAAATAAAAATAAAAATAAAGGAGACATGGATACGGCCTTATACCAGTTTATTTGTGGTATGTACCAGTATGTCTAATTGATTCAAATTTGTTTTCAGGCTGGCATTGTTGATGCAAAGTTTGTCTCTTCCATGAAAAAGGTAGATAAAAGAAGTAATGTTTAAAATTTGACTGTATTTCTTGAGTGAGGTTATGGTAATATGCATATTACACAGTGGCCAGTGCTGTGGACTCATATTTTCGTTTGTAAAGTCTAAACAGTTGATCTGAACCGTTCAACATGATCTTCATATGAAAATATACTTGCAGACCAAATTTTATATTTTTGAGAATGTTTTACTATTTTTTTTACTTAGGTACAAAATCACTTGATTTGAAAATTCTGGACCGTCCAATAGCAGTGATTTTCTACCTATCTAAAAAAATAGTTAAAAGTTTCTAAAAAATGTAAAATTTGATATGCAAGTGTATTTTCATATGGAGATCATGTTTAACGGTTTGAATCAACTATTTAAGCTTTAAACTTGTAAAATTGAGATATGAATCCATAGCAAGGGTCGATCCGTAATATGCATATCACCAAAGCCTCACTCATATTTCTTTATGGAATAGTTGTTCTTATTATTTTTCTTGCTACCAGGGGTCATTATTGGTGAACATTGCAAGAGGAGGAATTCTAGATTACAATGCGGTGTATGAACACCTCAAAACAGGTCACTTGGGTGGTCTGGGAATTGATGTGGCATGGTTTGAGCCGTTCAATCCAGATGACCCGATTTTAAAACTGCCTAATGTTTTAATCACACCACATGTCGGTGGGGTCACTGAGTTATCTTACCGAACTATGGCAAAGGTATTGAGTTATTTCTTCTTGCTAACTTTTTATAAGATATTAGTAACTATGGTTAGCCTATTTCGTAAAATGCGGTAAATGCGGTACAATCCATGGGAAAATTGTTTTTTTTCTAAAAAAATCTGGTGATGTGCAGTGGATGGAGGGGTACTGTGGACCATTTTTTATTTTTTTAAGAAAATTTGGGTTGGAGCACGAGTGGTATTTCCCCTACTCAGAAGGGCATAATAGCTATAAAAAAACCAAAATTTTGGGGGAAATTTTTGACCAATTTTAAGATCATTTGATGGTACAGATGTTGTACCGAGTACCGACAACTTTTCAAGAATTGCCCCTCATGTTTTAGATGTTTCAGATTCCATATCCTCTGAGGTAACAGAATATTTATGTTTAGATTCGGACGGTCTGATTTGGTCCGAGATGGAATGCAAGGGGCCTCTTTAATATTTGTGCGGATTCTGATCCGATGGTCCGGATCTAAACAGAAATGTTCTGTTACCTTAGGTTATATAATTCCATGTTTTGTAACATAAAATTTTATTTTAAATTTATAACTATCCTATTTAATTTCTTAGTTCTCTCTTGTTGTAGGTGGTAGGCGATTGTGCGCTCGAACTTCACGAAGGGAAGCCATTTACTGTAATTGAATTTGTTAACTAGTTAGTTTCCTTTCTTTTGTTTTAGATTTGGAACTATTGTTGGTGCATTTTATGATCTAAAAATAAAATTTCACTGGGGCAACATGGTGCCAAACTCTGAATTAGGTTTCAGGACTTGTACTTGGAAGATTGATAGCTTTGCTATAAAAAGCATTTCAAATATTATTTGTGCATCTATCAAAAGCGTTGCTCCTATCAATTTGACTGCTTTTGTTTATTATAATTGTTGATATTATATTTGGGGTTTTGTGTGTGTGTGTGTGTGATATTATATTATTGAATCCTGCTCGACCTGTTACATGTAATATTATATTAAACTAGATATCTTCCTCCGCCCCTGATCACACAAGAAAACATCCACTCAAATAACAAGCGTAGTGCTCTTATTCAAAATAAGGTACAAAAGACAAGTTCCATAGCTCCATGGCTTCTCCATGCCATGAATAAACACGTACAGAAGCACTTAAAAGTACTACCATAGCAAAACACAACCTAATTACCATTATTAAAGTCCTTAATAAACTTCTAGGTTCATACCATTATTAAAGTCCTTAATTAATTAGCTAGATAACCTGATCTCTCTGAAAAGGCATCTTAATAGGGTTACTCTGATCTATAGCATCATGCCCTAGCATGCCATAAGTGAAGGGCGGGAACTTGACCTTGGAATCGCAGTTGGTATTCTTGTTGATTGGACAGCTGATGATGTTCTTTCCATTGGCCGATATGCAGATTTTTATCCTCAACAGTTGGGACTCGGCGAACCACAGCAAATTGCGGTTGCACTCCACCACAAACGAGAATGATAACTTGGCACGTAATGCCGACTCAATGTCCTCCAGATAATACATGGCAGTCTTTGATGGAACAATACCTTTTAATTTGTAGCACAACAAAAAACACACAGAAAAAATAAATAAGAAATGTTAGATGTGGGATTTGGGCCTAATTAAGCTCATACTAGGGGTTTATTTTTTGTGATTACTTGTGTTATATATATAAGATTACATATACTTGTGTAGACCATTAACAATTTTTAATTTGAAGATTTAACAAAAAAGAAATATTGGGCCTCATTGTTTAGGACTGACCTTATAATTTCAGCTGATTTGATCAAAACTTGATTTCTGTTTTTGTTCCTTCTTTTTAAAATATATATTTTCTACAATACTTTGCATTTGGTTGGAATAGAAAGGAAGACAGACCAGTCAAAGCATGGACGGATCTACACTCCATGGATCAATTGACCCGCATTCAATTTAAAATTCATGTAATTATACATGATTTCTATATAGTTTAAAGTAAAGTACTATAGATACTATAAAATTGACTCTCATACTCAGCATAAAAATTTTATATGATTGTTTCTTGATGTGTGTTTTATCCTAGTAGTTTGAAACTTAGTAACCTTTGGTGGCAAGTAAGATCCGGAGGTCGAGATCCTTTCGAAAATTGAGAGCCCGCTGGAAGTACTCGGCCTGAGTAAGGTTAGAACAGGGGCCATATTTACAAAATGTAGATTTCCACATGGTTTTTCCATCGTTGCTTGGGCATTTCACATCAGGCCAATATGAGTACATATCTGTTATGAAATTCCGGAGCTGCACATTTTCAATTTCCCAGTGTTAGTGTAAAATGATATGAAACTTTTGGTTCACATAACCTAGCTAGCTAAAGGCGACTTAGATATTAAAGTTAAATAAAAATCTATCACAGATTTGAGTTGTTAGAAATTAAATTGAAGTTGGACCACACACATGCATATATACAACGTACTAGATATGGAACTGAGGATGTAAATGCAGCATTTAATATATATAGTTAAATGATTTGGTGGTGCAAGTTTTAAATACAATTAATATTGTGATAAGAATGGGACCAATTTAATTTATTTCTTGTCTTCTGACCTACCAATTATATCAGAAGAGTGAATTTTCTGTCCTAAATCTTAAATGTGGATAATTTCATTTCAAGCCGGAACCTACACCTACAATGTAATAAGAAAATGGGACTAATTTATTTCTTTTGTCTCCTGAACCTACTTTTGATGACCTGAGCCCAATACATATTCATAAATTAGTACTAGCAAATATATATGGAGAGATTACTTATATTAAACTGAGCACTTTCTCTTGTATCCGTTTTATTTATCATATACGTACATGAGCAAGTACGGACATAGTTGAGAGAAATAGGCAAATAGCAAAGCAACAGCAGGGAAAGCAGCATACTTTGTAGGAGATCACAAAATAATTCAACGAACCTTCGAGGAAAAAAAAAAGAGACGAGAAAATTTCGCTGGACATGTACACAGTGAGGGACGCTTAAAAGTTAGAAAATTAAAAGTTAGAAAATAAATTTACAGGTATGTTATTAGACATACAAGTAGTACTGTAACAATCAAATTTTATGCAATTTAAGGACCATTGCAACTTTAAATCATTGACTATATATTCTGGTAAAATATACGTCAAATCTCATCATATTTTACATATATTATAAACATGACATAATACGGATCATGCTTATAATGCTGGATTGTAAATTTAAGCTTTATTTTTTTTAAATCATCAAAATTGTTAAAGTAAAAAAATAGTCAGATATCATGATCGATCCCCTCCCTCAAACATGATAGCACATTAAATCAGAAGGTTTAATCCGTGAAAGGTGTACTAGACTGTAAAATACAGCATATCCAAAGTAAGTTATACTGTACTGAAGCTAGGTGATATTTTTTTTGTGGTCCAAAAGCATCTACCAGAGAAAAAATTGGTACAAAAATGACCTGATTGACGTAGAAATTGCAAGTGGAGTTGCAGTTGGTGACGACATTGCCGGAGTAGCTGTCGTACGTCTCCATCGACTCCACAAAGAAGTCCAGTGCCGGCTCGCCTGTTATTGGCATGCAACATGTTTTCCAAAAGGCAGAATTGCAGTATGACCCAGGCCACTGCACTCATATTTATTTATAAGAGCTCCTTTATGCTTAATGTATTAATTCATAAATTGTGAACAGAGAGTTGTGGTTTGTGTGTGCGCTAATTTATTTACTCTGCAACTTCTAAGGTTATAGTGGAAAATTGAACAAAATGTCAAGTTTGTAGGATTGACCCCACAAGTGTGTTCTCAAAATAAAAAATAAAGGAAGAAGAAGAAGAAATGTAGAAGTTATAAATGTACCAGAAGGTTCAAATAAAAGAAGTCCGATTCATCCGCGCCTTGAGCAGGAACGAAAGGAGAAATGCAAAGGAAGGCGAGCATGCAGAGGAGAAGAGAAGGCTTCAGTGTTGCCATTTTCTCTGTTTCTTTTTCTTTTGAATATATTGTTATTTCCCCGAATAGAAGCAGAGAAGCACCCCTACTTTATATAGAGCAATATCATATGCATGGGGATATAAAGGGAGTAGTTTGGGTACATTAATTTTTTTTTTTCTTGATGTACGTATGACGTGTTACGTTTATGATTATGTTTTAAATTTTAGATGGATATTAGTCAGCTCCTCAAATCAAATGCTGGTGGGTGTATGATTTCAATTTTCAGTGAGCCGGATATTACACCAGAGACTTCCTGCTCTACTGTTACTGGAGAGTGGAGATGGATCGAACTATTAATTAATAAGAATACTTGTTATATATAATTTTATGATTTGTTATTTCATATGGTGGAGCTTGTCAAGTGTCATAAAATGTAAAAAAGTAAATTGCGTAGGTTGCTCCCATGCACCAGTGCAATTAATTAATTAATTAAGATTCCGTTCCTCTAATAATTAATATGGCACGTTGAAATTGCTGCTTATTTATTTCCAACTGCTCTATAATAAGTAGCGGTCGCAATAACTATGGGTCCGATCGGAACAAAAAAACAGATGAAAATTTAATAGAATAGAATAGAGTAGAGGTTCGCCTCGCGTTGCAAAGTTTCATGCCCATAGGTCTATTTCCAATCACAACAGAGAGTATTTTGAATAATAGAAAAATGAGTTGTAATTTCATTCCTTGTTCTCTTGTGCCTCTATAGGCATTACATCTTTTATACAAGTCCCTACAATTCACTATATTCCTTTCTTACCAAAAGATTCCTATAATTTCTATAAAGACATAAACATACAATAAATCTCAACACTCTCCCTCAAGATGGGCAAAAGATATCCATCAAGCCCATCTTGTCACAAAATCTAACTAGATCAATTGAGCCAAGTCCTTTGGTGAGGCAGTTAGCTACTTGATCTCTAGTAGCTACATAACTCAGCTCCAATAATCCACTTTCCAGCTTTTCCTTTATAAAGAATCTATCGATCTCCACATGCTTGGTTCTGTCATGCTGCACAGGATTGTTGGCAATGCTGATCGCTGACTTGCTATCGCACCACAATTTCACTTGAGCTCTTCCAACAACCTCTTTAGCCACAGCATCTCAGCAACTCCCAATGCCATAGCCCTGTACTCGGCTTCTGCTGTCGATCTCGCGACAACCGGGTGCTTCTTGCTCTTCCAAGAGACCAAGTTGCCCCCTACGAACATGCAATAGCTAGATGTGGATCTCTTGTCATCGAGAGAACTAGCCCAATCAGAGTCACAATAGCCCTCAATATTCATGTGCCCATTCTGCCTGAAAATCAAGCCCTTCCCCGGTGCACTCTTCAGGTACCTCAGAATGTGATACACTGCGTCCATAAGTGCATCATTGGTCTCAATCGGAGACTTCCAATCGGAGGCATCTCCTTGAGGTAAGAATATTTCCATTCTTACCTTTCAGCATCTCAATCGGAGACTTCCAATCCAACACCCGCGAGGACATCCTGTTGATCAAATAGGCTGCTGTCAGAACTGCTTGCCCCCACAAGTACTTTGGGACTTTCATCGAGATCATCATACTCCGAGTTACCTCAAGGAGATGCCTGTTCTTCCGTTTTGCTACCCCATTCTGCTCTGGTGTGTACAGACACGTGGTTTGATGTTGTATCCCCTGAGATGACAGGTATTCCCCAAATGCCCTATTGGTGTACTCTGTTCCATTATCAGACCTCAATACCTTTACAACTGCACCATATTGAATCTGAACTATTTTGTGGAGATCTTTGAAGCAAGCAAGCACATCACTCTTGTTTTTCATCAAGTAAAGCCAAGTCACACGAGAAAAACAATCAATGAAAGAAACAAAATATCTAAATCCATTCAAAGTAGTTGTGAGACAAGATCCCCATACATCAGAGTGAATCAAATCAAACATATAAGAACTTCTACTACCAGAGCTAGCATAAGAGCTCCTAGTATGCTTGCCTAACTCACACACATCACACACCAGTTTTTCCTTATTAGCCTTTTCAAATAAAGGCAGATACAACCTACTCAAAACAGGAAATGAGGAATGACCCAAGCGCCTATGATGAAGCAGCAGTAAGTCCTCCAGACTCCTCTCAACTCCTCCAGCTCTCTCTAAGCTGGATGAGAGGGCCGAGTCCATACCCCCCCATCCATGTACCACAGCCCGCTATGCCAAGTGCCAGTCCCAAGCAACCTGCAGTCCCCTTCTCTTGGAAGATCACCTTAGGAATATCAAACAAAACAACACATTTTAGTTGTGATATAATGACACTTATGGATAAGAGATTCATAGGAAAAGAATGAGCATGCAAAACATTAGACAAAGTCAAAGTGTTGGTACATTTCACAGTACCCTTACCAACTACGGGCTGAGCCGTACCATCGGCAGTCTGAATGCTCTCTGGGACTGCTAGGCGAGTATAGGAAGAAAACTCCCCAACAGCACCAGTCACATGGCGAAACGCACCAGAGTCGACTATCCAATCTGGCGATCTGGTGGATATAGAGGCTAGAGCAAGTGTAACATGAGTACCTGTGGCTGTGTGGGCAAGAGAAGCAAAGTTACCCCTAGATGAAGATGAGGTAGATGCATCATCTATCACATTCTTCCCATTACCTGTCAGCTTCTGCCTGTTCCTTAGTGCCTGAGAATAGGCTTCCACGAGTGCCTGATCCTCCTCTGTAAGATCCCCACCAGCTTCTTCTTCCTTCTCTGCAACCATCAAATGTGCCCGGTTGCCTCCTCTTCCACCTCTCCGACCTCCACGGTCGCGACCACGACTCCCAAACTGCCCCCTCCCACATGTATCTCTCTCCTTTGGTGGCTTCGGGCAAGCCTGCTTCAGGTGACCTACCTCACCACAGTTGTAGCACTGTCGAGTCTCGCCCCTATACCCTGTGTTACCTGAGTTGGAGACCGCTAGTGCTGACTTCACTCCTGGAAGTCCTCCTGTCTTAGCCTGTAATCATATACGGCTCTCCTCCTGTATCATCGCAGAGATTGACTCATCCAGAGAGGAGATCTTCGAATGGGCTAGCAACACTGCGCTCCTCTGCTCGAATGTTGAGTCCAGATGCCTTAGAAAGTGCATAGTCCTCCTCTGGACATCTCTCACACCCTTCTTGCAATTTGGATCCAAACAGCACTCAGCAGGAGAGAAGTGGTCGTAATCTGCCCACAGTCGCTTCAGATCTGCGGCATACTCCTGAATCGACCTATCTCTCTGTGCTACCTCCTCTATCTCCCTCTCGATCTGGAACACTCTCATATTGTTGTCAATCCTGCATAGATCCTCATCAACTTCCCCCAGACATCACTCACGGCCTCTATGCCATCAACCGTCTTGGCAATAGATGCAACCATAGAGTTTAGGAGCCAAGTATGTAGCAGACTGTTTGTAGACCTCCACTCGCTGTACCCAACCGAGCCCTCAGCTGGCACGTCCATCTCACCTGTGATATACCCATCCAGGTTCTTCCCTATAAAGCCCTCTTAACCCGATGCGACCAGCTCAAATACGTGGCTGGCCCATCCAGTTTTATGTCCACAGACTGAAGATCCAACTTCTGCAACTTCGGCTTGCTCTCAACAGGAGCTTGGCTCCCGGCCAATGCTCGCACCACGACAGCGAGCTCATCAGGATCAGCTTCGCACAAGCCTTCGCAAACGCATTCCCAGTCTCCTCCTAGGGCGGAGCCGGCTGTAGGCGGCACTGGGGTGGAGGCAGCGGCTCTAGGCAGGCGGAGCCAGGGCTGGGCGGGCGGAACCAGCAAACCTAGGCCGCTGAGGCCAGACTCGCGACGACGGAGCTCAGGCGGGCAAGGCGGAGGGTCTACGGGGCCAGGCGACGGCGGGCGGAGCTCAGGCGGCCCTGGCGAAGGGGTGGGGCGGAGAGCTGCTACAGTGCTGCGTTTTTTAGGGTTACGTTTTTTTCAGAAAAATGGCTCTGATACCATTTTGAATAATAGAAAAATGAGTTGTAATTTCATTCCTTGTTCTCTTGTGCCTCTATAGGCATTACATCTTTCATACAAGTCCCTACAATTCACTATATTCCTTTCTTACCAAAAGGTCCATATAGTTTCTATAAAGGCATAAACATACAATCGTAAAAGCTTAAAGCTTGAAGAAGAATTGTAATCTCAAATGAATTTATTCATATTTTCTTGTATGTCTCGATTACATTGTACATAGTCTATTTATAAGAGAATGAGAAGAGAATCAAGATACATCTGTTACAGTTCTGTTTCTGTTACACTAACAGTTTGTAATCTAACTAACTGCCTCTGTAACTAATTGTCTAAACATCCTTTGACCGGTATGCTTTGACTGGCACTGGAATCTTCTGGAGATATGTTATTAAATCGATCTCAACAGAGTACAGTATAAGCATGTTACAATTAATATATGATATCGTAGCTACTACACTGCTTGCATTCAACATTAATTAATTTCTAAAATTTGAAAGTAGGAAATGTAAAGCCAGTACACTCTTTAGTCAGAGAGCTGCCTTCCTTTGCTTTTCTATCAGCCAATCCATTTTGGCATCGTGAGATCATGTACCTACAATCAAACTCATTTTCCTTGAGCATCTTCCATATATATTTCATTCACCTCTCTGTATGCAGTATGCCCTCCAATCAGCTTCAAGTATGGTGGCTGAATTCCCATGCACACCTTCGCTAATTCTTGATTATCAGTCAGAAAAGTGCAACACTGCCAACTCTGCTTTTTCACGAACAAAATTGCTTCCCTTAAAGCCACCGCTATCTTCCGCTTGCAAAGGGAAAAAAGCCACCGAACCGAATCTCATACGATCTTTATTTTATTTTTATTTTTTTTTGGGAAAAAAAGCCCGTAGCCGTAGGCAACGATTTGTGACAGTTCGCCTAATATTCTAAACAACACAACCACTTTGATTCTGAACGGACCTTTCTTTGATGTATTCATTCTCGCTCTGCAATTAATTTGTTCATGTGCCTCCAAAGTCCACCATTTTTTTGTTTTAGAAATATATTAAATATTTGTCAAGGAACTGAATCAATGATTTTGTTCTTTAATTATTTTAAAAAAAAAACTGCACAATCAATTCGATTATTAGAGTTTGTATATAAATCTCAATCCTTCACAAAAAAAAAGTCTGATCTGTATACAAATTGTAACGAAGAAAATAAATATTTCGATTCTTTCTGTAACATAAAAGAATTTCATCTTAATAATTCGGTTCCTTAAAGTTTGTATGCATATATATCTCAATCCTTAAATACAAAAAATGTGTGATCTACATACAAATTTTAAGAAAGAAAATAAATAATCCAATTTCTTTTAGGCAGGTCCAGTTCAGAGGTTTCACTGTTCACGTGGGAAAAAAATTTAGCTCGAAGCTAATTTTTTTTCCCACGTGAACAGTAAAAAATCAGTTCAAATTTGTCCATTCCCAGCAGCCGAAGTGGACCTTATAGTATCAAAAATAATTTCTTTTTTCTAATCTTTTACAAAATATTTAATCCATTTCTAAATATAAAAAATTCTGTCCAAACTCCAAAGTATTCTGTCCATTCAAATCTACCTCTTCCATGCTCCACTCATTACTTTAATGGGCCTCCTCCTCCTCCTGCTCCTCATCCTCTGCAATTAAACTAATTGCAGGCTATGGTTCTCTTTTATTCAGATCATGCAATTTTACTATTATTGCAGAGGACCCAAGAGATGAACAGAAGGAAATATATATCAAATGAACTTTGTTGGAACTCTCTCTTTAACCATGGCATCTACATTGAGTTTAAGCCCAAAACCACCTATTCAATTACTTCCACAAAAAAACCAATTTAAATCTCAAAATCTCTTTCCCTTGACAAGAAGTTTGACTTCATTTTATTCTGACAAGAAAGGAAACCAGACTGAATTGTTAAAAAAGAAGCATTTTTGTTGTGTCTCTACCCCAAAACAGGAGGTTGATGTGGTGGAGAAGAGAGAGAATGAGAGAGAAATTGAGTACCTTGTGAGAGAATTGGGATGGGGAGTGAGAAAATTGCACAGAGTTGGGGAAGAGGTAAGGATGGCAGCATATGTGCAAGCTGAGGCATTTTATGAGCCCATGGGATTTTTCAATGGCTTCTTTTATGAATTTTTTAAAGTAAGTGATTTCAAATTTTTGGAATTTATTAATTCTTTTTTAGGTTTCAACATTATCACTTCTTAAAGAGGGTATCTTGCTATTAACCTTAACTAGAAGGAAACCAACTCTTTAATAAAAACCAACTTTTACAAACATTAATTGGGTATCTTGGAATGGTATTTTCAAACAATCAGCTTCAATTTTGGAAACTTCTAAATTTGAAATTTTGTTTCATGCTGAACAAGACAGGCTGAGGTGCTTGCGGATCTCATGATCCGAATGCGAAATTCACCAACTGACAGGTTATTTTAACAATTCCATATATCTCTCTCTTGTTTTAATTACTAAAATTTATCTTAATATACCATCTATAATTGTTCTGAGTTACCTATCTGCAATGGTAGAACATGATTTGAATAATTGATAGATATAATAAAATCGTAATGTGTTTTGCAATTAGAACACAAGCAATTCAGAATCCGTAAATCCAAAATAAAATAGCAAACCATAATTTAAAACTTATAGTTTTGGAGTGACGACATCGTTAAGCGGAAGTATAAATACTGATCATTAATGGTTCTCCTCAGACGTGATGATGGAGAACTTAGGTGTTTTTCTTTTACTTCTCTATTTAATTTTTATGGACGAAGTTTTCAGAAAAATGGAACCGTCCAAATAAGAGAAGAGGTATTTTTAATAACTCTGAGGCAATCTTTGGAACCAGTATATTTTATAAATAGTAATCTGAATTTTTCCATACAAAATTCAGATACCTTTTCATTAATTTCTGTAAATGAAATTAGTGTACAATAATAACATAGGCCACATAATAAAATAAAACTAACAATAATTTCTTCTAGATTTATAGATTATGAATTTATATATATAGGTACGCTTGTCTAGTGGCTGAATCGACAAATGAATCGATGGCTTTGCAAGAGATTGTAGGCGTTGTTGATGTAACGGTACAAAGAGATGAAGATGTACTGGTACATCTCAATGGCACTGAAGAATACCTTTATATCTCAGGAATTGCAGTACTGAAGAAGTTCAGGTATGCTTAGGAAAATTGAAAGTAAACATTTAAAATACATCCAGTTAATATAGTTCATACATAGCTCTTGAAAAATGAATTTACTTGGAGAAAGTCGATTAATTCAAGTCTCAGAATTCAGAAACGATTACCACTGTAACATTGCCAAAATCCATCTCACTCAAAAAGGTACATTACTTGTGAAGCTGTATATTATATCAAAGAAACAAATTTTAAATTTTTGGAAAATTAAAAATCAATTTGTCTGGAAACAAATTTGATGGTTTTTTTCTTTAAAAACGGCAAGGACTGAACCAAAGTTTCGGTCCAAGCATGGGTTGATTGAAACTTTGGTTCGGTCACCCCTCAGTTACACCTTACACGTGCACTCCACTGGCAACACAGATCCCGAAAATGCGAGGTCACCAAAACTTTGATTTGGTCATCCCCACCCCAAGAATACTGAGGGGTGATTGAACCAAAGTTTCGGTCAACTAATGCCTGAACCAATGTTACTTCGGTTCAATCCTTGCTATATTTCGAAATTTGTCTTGACAATTTGATTTATTATTTTCTAAATATACAAAAATTGCAAAGAAAGGTATTAGGTGATCAACATCAAACAAAACGGTACATTTGTGTTGGGTTGATGCCTAGGCAATGCTGGTACCGGACAAAGTTACCCTAGATTCAAATAATATTTAGCCCAGTTTCTTTATATACTTTTAATTTTTTTTTTTCATTCGAAACTGGGCTAAATATTATTTGCACACACATTATGCCCTGCATTATGTTTTGTGCAGATGACATGATTTTGTGAATATTGAACTGAACTTTTGTGTATAATAGGCGGCAAAAAGTAGGAACTGTGCTTCTAAAAGCATGTGATGCATTGTCGCATCAATGGAGGTACAGCTACTTGGCTCTGAGAGCATACGAGGATGATCTCGGTGCACGCCGTTTGTACTCGAGTGCGGGATACAGTGTTGTGGCAAGAGATCCCCTTTGGTGGGCAATGCTCGGCATGAGACGCCGTGTTTTGATGATTAAACAGTCTAATTTACAAGATTTGCAAAGTTGCTTACCAACATAGTTGAAAGTGTTACATATTTAGAATATACATTAGTTCTTTGGATGTATAAACCAAATTAGTGTAGCTTTGGTTGTTAATGAAGGAAAGGAAAAAAAAATGACAAAGTCTTTCTTTGTTGTCATCTCTATCATACCTCCATTTTATCATTTTCTATTAACAAAATTTTAAAAATCAATATTTATAATTTTCTATTAACAAAATTTTAAAAATCAATATCAAATAAAATTGTTAGATATAATTTATATTATTTTCTCTACATATAAGTAAAAAAATTATCACTTTTTTTATTTTAATTTTATATAAATCAATAAGTTGAAAAATCAACATCTATAATTTATCCATATCAGTGTATTATTACAAGCTCCATAATTTATCCATATTAGTGTATTATTACAAGCTCTTGATACCGATCAAAATAAAATCGAAATATCATAATTTACATGCATAGAGAAAATAATATAGATTATATCTGATAATTTTATTTTGAAATAAATTTTAAATTTTAAATTATTTTAATTTAAAAAAAATGAAGGCATTTGAACTCTCTTACTTGTAAGCAAAGCTCAAAATTTCATTGACAATGTTTTGGTAATTGAAGAATCGGTAACTACTGAGAGATATGTAGTGTACTAATATTTTATTATTTGTTTTTCTCAACGCATAGATTTCATTCAAAAGCAATCAACAAGAAAAATCATGTTCAAGTTTCAAAGTGATACAAAATTGGGGGGGTCATGAAACAGAGATCCAACCCAATCCAATCAGCGCCTCATGGCAGAATAAAAGGCACAATGTAATTAACTATAAAACTCGCAAATCAAAACAAAAGTTAAGTAAAACTATGCCAATCAAATATTAGGCAACGACACGAAACACACATGATCAACACAGGATTCAACACAACACAACACAACACAACATTATGAAATGATGGTAAACAAAAACAAAAACAAAAAAAACAAATAATAAAAAACTGGCTTTACATCTCTCTCTCACTCTAAAACAATAAGGTTAGGTGCGCAAGGCCATAAACAAACTCTGCCTTCTAGCATGCTCTGGTACAAGGCGTTCTAGCACTTCAGGAGGTATACCAACAACCTCTGATAAACATTTAAATATGTCAGTATTGTTCCATGTAATATAAACTAACCTGAATGTTATTACTATTCTGGAGGGGTGTTCATTGGATCTGGTTTATTTGGTTTTCAACCGAACCGACAAATTTTGGATTAAATGGTTTGGTTCGGTTGAATTTTTGAATTATGTCGGTTTTTATATTTGATCCGGTTTAATCTCTCTTATTTTGGTTCAACCAAACAAACCAAAATTTACTATATATTTACTTGAATTACTTCAGTTTTTTTATATTTGGCTCGGTTTAATCTCTTATTTCATTTATTAGGCAAATATATAGCTTGATATTTATTTCAATATATGATTATAAATGTATTTGTTTATGTATTGAAATCTGACCTTTTGAAATATAATCTCTCTTATTTCGGTTCAACCAAACAAAACGAAATTTACTTCGGTTTCTTTTTGTTCGGTTGTTATTCGGTTGACAAGCTTAATTCGGTTGGTTCGGTTATTATTCGGTTGACAAGCTTAATTCGGTTGGTTCGGTTAGATTTTTGAAAACCGAATAAAATTTTGGTTTGACTATTTTAATTCGGTTTTAACCGAACCGACCGTTTGAACACCCCTAATTCTGGTTAGAAATGAAAAATTAGAAACACGACTTTTATCACCTTGAGATTTGAAATTGAAGAGAGGAGGAAAAGGCCGACCATTCGGTAAGCGAGAATTTGGGTCCCTTAGCTCATCAAAGAATGGGTGCATACAAGCTTCCAACTATTCATGTTTTATTTCCAAATTAGCATCTTTTCAAGTTAATTTAAACATACATCTTTAAAGAAACAAATTAACTTAAATTGCTTAAATGCCCTTATATAAGACCATGCAAAAATACTAGGGACTGCATTTGAATTTCTCAATTTCTTGTCAGAATGGGGGATACTGTCAGATACTGCAAAAATGGATTCTGGACTTCTATTGATAATACTAGTTGACTGATACTTTTTCCTTGCAATTTATGATAAAAGATAGGGATTTCTTTGCAAATTAACAATAAACTGAACTCACAGCAGTGCATCTGAGATTTGGTGAGTATTGAAGAAATCTGCTAACAAGATCTACTGCTTCTGGAGGTAGCCTTTTCTGAAAAACCTAAAAGCACATGAAAATAAGATCAATTATAAAGAAATGGAAATTTGTCGGTTTCATTTCTTGAAACAGAAACTTAGTTGGGCTTGGATATATCACAGAATAGGGAATAATTTAATGTATACTAGGCCAAAGTCAAGAGTAGGGTTAAAATGCCCCATTGTTTTCATGCCTCACATCCTTATCTTTGTTTTCAAAGTCCAAATAGTTGATCCAAACCACTCAACATGATCTCCATATTAAAATGTGCTTGAGACCAAATTTAATATCTTCCGGAAACTTTTTTACTATTTTTTAGATGGGTACAAATTCACTGTTTTTCAGAAGATTCTGGACCATCCAAAAACAATGATTTTGTACCTACTAAAAATAGTAAATTTTTTTAAAAAATATATAAAATTTGGTCTCCAAACACATGTTAACAAGGAGATCATGTTAAACAGTTCACATCAACTATTTGGACTTTGAAAATAGAGAGAAGGATGTGAGGTATGATTGGGGCACAAAAACAATGGGGCATTTTAGCAACCCCAATTTTGGCAACCCTTTCCAAACTCATCAACATTCAATGGGCATTTCAGTAAATTTAAAGAGTGGAAGGTGCAATTCGCATGTTCACAGAGTTGCGAATAATACTTTCAGGTTTTGCAAGGTACATAACATCATGCCTAAAAGCAGTGAATTAATTACCTTATGCCATGGATGAGCCTTAATTTGAGGAAACTTGAACTCAGTGTAATTAGGGTTCATGCATTTTATTTCCTCTCTTGTCGGAGTACCTAACACCTTCATAAGTTCATTCAACGTAAATCTACTGTACATGTTAATGCATACATATAAGAGTGAGGCTATGGTAATATGCATATTACACAGCGGGCCTGCGCTATGGATTCATATCTCTATTTTTTAAGTCCAAACAGTCAACTTGAACCGTTTAACATTATCTTCATATGAAAATGTACTTGCAAACCAAATTATATATTTTTTAGAGTTTTTTTACTATTTTTTAGACAGGTAGAAAATCACTTGATTTGAAAATTCTGGACCATCCAAAATTAGTGATTTTCTACCTATCTAAAAAAATAGTAAAATTTGGTGTGCAAGCACATTTTTATATGAAGATCGTGTTTAAAGGTTCAGATCGACTATTTAAACTTAAAAATAGAGATATGAATCCATAGCACAGGTAGATCTGTATTATGGATATTACCATAGCCTCTACATATAAAGTAAGTTATCTGAAGTAACACAAATAATACTAACCTTTATGATTTCAACCAGTTGGTCAACCCCACTGTCTCCAGGAAATAATGGCTACAGAAAAATCAAAGGGCATTTTTTATTAGCGGATTGAAAGAAAGAATATATCTCATACACTCTCGAAACATCGTAATTATCAGATTATCACCTCTGTCCAATTTATTTGAAATTTTAACTAAAGCATCTCTAAATCTCCTCCATTTAAATAGAGAGAGAAACAATGGTTGAGGGAAATTTCGACATGTAATATGTTTCTCGTTATTAGCAGTTGCTACAAATATAATAGCAACAAAATACTGAAAAGAAGGTACCTGTCCCAGTAGCAACTCAGCCATTACACAACCAGTAGACCACAAGTCAATGGCCGTTGTATACTCTGTTGCACCAAATATTAACTCTGGTGCACGATAATATCTTGAGCATATGTATGATATATTTGGTTCTCCTTTCACCTTAGATCAAAAATAAAAAAAGGAATTGAAAACAAAATCCAGATAGTATAAGGTATTATTCTATTTGTTGGAAATTTTTATTATTTTTTTAGATAGGTTCAAGATCACTGTTTTTGGATGGTCCAGAATCTTCTGAAAAACAGTGATTTTGTACCTATCTAAAATAATAGTCAAAAAATTTCCCAAAAAATATAAACTTTGCTCTCCAAGCGCATTTTAATATGGAGATCATGTTGAGCCGTTTAGATCAACTATTTTGACTATGAAAATGTAGATAAGGATGGGAGGCATGATTGGGGCACGAAAACAATGGGGCATTTTAACCCTGATCTATTACAAAAAGATCCTTACAAAAGATAATTGGGTCACAAGCATTTCCTAGAAAGAAACAATCAAGTAATCTGATTACTAGCTTACCAGAACCTTAGCGCTACCAAAGTCGCATAATTTAAGCTGATGAGTATGTGGATTCACCTGAAACAAAAATTTCAACAAATTTAAATGAAAATTTATGATTCCTAATGAGAAAATAAGAACTCAAATCTAATTATTCTACATGATAGATCTTTTACTTGACATAGGCCAACAAGAAAAACTCACAAGTAAATTTTGTGGTTTGATATCACGATGGCAGATACCAATGCTATTATGTATATAAGCAAGCGCCCTACATATCTGTACAATTTAAAGAACCTCTTTAGTATTAAAAATGTAAATGAACGATATGTACCGATTTTTTTATCGGTAGCATAAAAGAATATCAAAATTTCACCCATACCTTCGATTTCAGGCAATTTCATTTTCTGAATTATTCAGCAGCAGCTGTTGAAATCTGCGTTATTCACTTTTGAAAAACCGGTTGTCTCATAACACGGATTTCAACTGCTGAATAATTCAGCGGTTGTGGTATAAAACGAAATTGTCCGAAATCAGATATTTGTTTTATTCTCTTTTTTTTATTGCTATGAATAAAAAATCGGCAATGTGTGTGTGTGAGAGAGAGAGAGAGAGAGAGAGAGAGAGAGTGGAGACCTGGTAAGTGTACAACTTAACATAAAGAAGGGGCATGCGCTGGTGCGAACGGGTATACTGCCTGGCGACCCGGTTTACAGTATCTGGTACAAAATCCAGTACCAAGTTCAGGTACACCTCATCTCTGTCGGTGGTAGAATAGAAGTAATGCTTGAGAGAGACTATGTTGGGGTGCTCTAACATTTGCATTATCTGCAATTCCCTGTTTTTGTATCTTTTATCTTGCAGCACCTTTTTTATGGCCACTATTTCTCCCGTTTCTCTGCATTTCGCCTAAAAATAAAGATAGATGTCATTTAGTAAAGAAGATCAATGGACTAGACTGTCAAGAAGTGAAAAAATTTGGCATCTGTGCTTGAGAATTGTTGGATATTTTCACTCTTCAAGTACTTTTTATATTTTTTTTTCTTTTTATTTTGGAAAGTTCACGTGTTGGTTCTGAAACTTACAAAGTGAAAGTAGTTGGTTTTGAACTTTCAACCGAACCAAAATTTGATCAACTTTTTTTCTTTTGGTTGAGTTTTTATTTTAATTTCATTTTAGGCACAATTGCATACACAGGTTTTCTAGATGAGGTACTGTACTGTTAATCTTTTTCCATTATTTTTTGCTTCGCTACATCTTTGTATGAAAAAACTTATAGCAGTAAGCAAGAAGCAAAGATAGAGGCACTGAGGCAGCTGCTTTCCCAAGCTACAAAAAATATCCTAATTCAGATTCATTTGTGCAATTAAGCATCAACTTAGCTCCAATTAGGGTTTAGTAATGCAATTAAGCTATTAGTTATTTAGTTTATATAATTTTGCATTATTTAACCCTAATTTTGCAATTTATCACATCTATACCTAATTAAGCCCCAATTATATTCAATTTAACTAAAACAAAACTTAACCAAATAACAGTCTCAGAATAAGTAAATTTTAACTAGGATCTATAGATGTACCTGGAAGACGGTGCCGAAAGAGCCAGTTCCGACAACATGCTCAGCTATGTAGCTTATTCTCTGTTAAATCACTCAACAAATTAGTAACAAATCATAATTTCAAATAATTTTAACCTTGTTGAGGTAATATCATGAAGCTCAATTTTATTTGATCTTTAACTGGAAATTTCATAGAATTACAAGGGGCAAAAGTTGAAGATGGACAAGACCTGTTTTGCCACACCGTTTCGGCCCCCTATTGTTGTTGATATAACATGGCCAGCTTCGGTACCTGGTCCATCAACAATTTCAGGCTCGCTATCCTAAGAAAATAAAATAAACATGAATTTGCAAATAACAATATAAAAGTTAAATATCAAATATTTAATGTACTATAAAAACCAACATAAATGGTTTCACAAATTTTATTCATGAGAAAGCTGATAGTTCTTTCAATAATATATCTTTTCATGTACCATTTATACCTAGTCACCAAATAACTAGAAGTCCAAAACTTAACTTGATAAAAAAAAAAAATACCCTGTCAGACTGTCAGAGTCAACATGAATTTGCAAATAACAATATAAAAGATAATATCAAACATTTTATGGACTATAAAAACCAACATAAATGATTTGACAAAATTTATTTATGAGAAAGCGATAGTTATTTCAATAATATATCTTTTCATGTACACCAAATAACTAAAAGTCTAAAAAGTTTAACTTGAAAAAAAAAAAAAAATACCCTGTCAGAGTCAAAATCTGACCTGGTGTCTTTCGGTAATATATCTTTTGATGTACCATTTATACCTAATCATCAAATAACCACAAATCTAAAACTTGATACAAAAAATAAAATTACCCTGTCAGAGTCAAAATCTGGCCTGGTGTCGTTTATCCGCAATGAGGTGAAATCTCTCTGAAGCCAATCAGTGGAACTTGATGACCCCTTAATACCAGTATTTCTCGAACTGCCGATACCACTGTGCCTTACACTTCCCATTACTTAATTAGATATTGAACTCTCTGTTGATTAAACTTTCATTACAGAAAGAACCTGTGTGCCTGAGATTTTGTGCAAAACAAAAGAAATTTGGAATTAACTTATTTGACTAGTAAGTTTAAAATACTGAAATTATAAAAAATACAAATTAAGAGAACAAAAGTAAAACATTTGGAGAGAACAAAGGCACAGACTTACAAGAATTTTTCGATTTAGTCTTTGTTTTTTCTGAGCAAGGTGCACATCAGAAGAGGCCTTAAACCACATTTACCCGCAAAATTTTCCCAAATTAGTCAGTTGTCGTCATAAATTAACCGATAAATTAGGTTAAAAATCAAGTTTTGAATCAAACAGGAAAGACCACAACAACTTCCCTATTTTGAGGAGCAGATCGAACTAAATTCAATTTTTATCCGTTTAAAAACATACAGTTTCTGATAACTCACCAATTTAGCTAACAAAAATTCAACCCAATCGAAACAAAAAAACGGCTATAAACAGGAATCAATCAGTTTAACAGAATCAAAGTTTCCAAATTTGCAAACCTGGAGCGAAATATCACCACGTGCGAGACCTCAGAGATCGAGCATGGGGAATTTGCCTCCCGAAGCAAACCTAAATCTCTCTCCCCTCTCTCTCCTCTCTCTCTCGGTGAGTTGGTAGTGAGAGTGAGTGAGAGGCGCTTTTTCCTGTTTTTTTACACTTCTTCTTAGGAGAAAGAAAACTGTAGCTGTATTTGCAGATATGACCTCGTTATTGTAGCAATTATTTTTAAATCCTTTGACTGTAGAATGGAATGGATTTTGCTTTTTCTCGAGAAGAAGACCATTTAATTTATTTATTTTATTGAATGGGGTAAATATTTTAACAGAGCAGTTTTAGCTTCATGCAGCACAAGAATCATATGCAGCCTTGTTTTGGTTCTATAGTACGTACGCTGCATGAAGCCAAAACTGGTCTGTTACAATCTTCACCCATTGAATGCGCAGATGCGCTTTTTGAGAAGGAATATACTTTTTAAGTTTGGGATATACTTAACTTTTAAATGGAGATACACTTTTTAGTAGAAATAATAAAAGCACTGCTACGCCAATAGAACAGTGATAAAATCTCCATTTTTTATGTTTTAATCCAATTTAATTACTCAAATTATTTTTTAAAAGGAAGGTATTGAGTTTCAAATCTCTATGCTTTTAAAATGTTTATATTGTCAAGACTTTCGTTTGATTTTTTTTTCAATTAAAAATAAGTATGGATTGAGATATCTTATTTCGGCAATCGAAATTATGTATTCGTTTTAATATTTTTTTATATTTATCAAATAATAAGCCTGAAATTAATTATTAATTATTTTAGTATAATATAAAAATTAAAATGTTTGTTGACTAAATATTTGTATATAAAAGACGGCTCAGAAACCAGCAATTAATCATGTAAGTATATCTGAGATAAAATATTTTGGCTATTAAAGAATTCCTAGGGATATTTCTACAAAGTAGACAGACCTTTAAAATATCAGTTGGTATTTATCCAGTGATTATCATCAAATGAATCTTATTAATTATTTTTAGAATTTTAGGAAGGTATGATCTGACTCCTAGTCACCATCACAGTCTGTTGATTTTCAGACACTCTATTTATGAGCATTGAAAAATATTAATTATGTCTTTTTCTTTTGTTTTGTTGTCATTTTCTAAGGTAAATGTTAAAAAGGTAAGATTGGGTTAAAAAATTTATTAATTATTTTTATTTTTAAAATTTAAAATTCAAACAGTCAAGATGATCTCTATATTAAAATATACTCAGAAAACAAATTTTATATATATTTTTTTAAATAAGTAAAAAAATACTGTTTTTATTACAGATCATTAAAAGCAGTCTATTTACGAGTATTAAAAGATATATTAATTGCGTCATTGTCTTTAGTTGTCTTTTTTATTATAAGGTAAAGGTTAAAAAGGTAAGAGTGGATTAAAATTTTCTATTATTTTTTTGTTCCAATTTTACTTCATATTTTTATTTTTGTTTTTAAAGTTCAAACAATTGATTGAAACCATCTGCATAATCTTCATATTAAAATATACTTAAAAAACAAACTTTATATATTTTTTTAAGAGTCCGACTAGGCTACTACATGGAGTAAAACGACTTGGTACTCCACGCCATATCTTCATTTTCAAAGTTCAAATAGTCGATTCGAACCTTCCAACATGTTCTCCATATTGAAATGTGCTTGGAGACCAAATTTTACATTTTTTTGAATTTTTTTACTATTTATTAAGCCACTTTGAAAATCTGAAAATCCTTATGAACAGTAAAAAACAGTAAAAATTTCTGGACCGCCGGATCAGTGATTTTCAAAGTGGCTTAATAAATAGTAAAAAAATTCCAAAAAATGTAAAATTTGGTCTCCAAGCACATATCAATATGGAGAACAACTTGAGCGGTTCGGATCGGTCGTTTGTATTTTCAAAATGAAAATAATGAGGCGTGGAGCACCAAGTCGTTTTACACCATGGCTTAGCTAAGCCCAGCACTTTTTTTAAAATTACTATTTTAAAATATAAATAAAAAGTTACTCTTGTTTAATTAGACATCATTAAAAACAGTCTATTTATGAGTATTGAAAGAGTCTATGAATTATGTGTTTTCCTTTTGTTGTCATCTTGTGAGGTAAAAGTTAAAAGGGTAAGTACTGGAAGTCTGCAACTGGCGTCTGGTGTTTTGACTGATGCCTTGACCACCTATTTGTCCTCTTCAAATACATAAAATATTATAAACATGAGGCTATGCTGCTATATACAGCACACATTTGTTCTGTCTTTAACATTAATATTTTGGTTTTTTAAATTTAAATTCTCTATCTTAACCGTTCAGTATAATTACCATATGAATATATGTACCTCTAATTTTAATTGTATATTTTTTTATAATTTTTTTAACTATCTTTTTGGATAGGTAGAAAATCACTTGATTAAAAAAATTAGTGATTTTCTCCTCATCTAAAAAAATAATAAAACTTTCGAAAAATATAAAATTTAATCTTTAAATATACTTTCATATAAAGATCGACAATTTGAATTTTGAATACGAAAAAATTAATTCAAAGTAAAGTCTAATGTGTGTTATAAATAGTACCATAGCCTCACTCAATATTATAATATAAAAAGCTAACAAACAAAATAAATACGGACAAATGTGATGGTTAATCTTTGAATTCAGATAGACATGAGATTTTGTGTGACAGCTATTACTTTGATTTTTCTCACTTTAATATCGTGATTATCATTGAGAACAGAGTAAGAAAAATAATTTATTTCCATTAAAACATGTATCATGTTTAACTTTGTTTTTATTCAAGGTAAATGTAAGTATGATTTTTTTGTAATTACTATTTTTCAAATGTAAATATTTTATACATTGTTTGATGTGAAATTATATCAAACATATATCATAAAAAAAAACATATATTATAAAAAACCTTTCATGTAGATGTAAAGATATTATATATATGCTACTAGTTAGATGTGAATTTCATATATATATCGAACATATATTATAAAAAAAAAACTTTTCATGTAGATGTGAGATATTCAGCTATTATGTAACATAACTTTTTTTTTTTGGACTACATTAGTCTTTGTTTGAGAAATATGAGGTTGCACTTTATCTGTTCAAAGCAAAAGTTTAAATAGCGTTTATCGCGTCATAGCGGAACGGTTAAAAAAACAGCAATATGCTTATATAGCGCCAATAGCGCCATAGCTTTTATGATCCGAAAATATTATAGCGGCGCTATAGTGTGCTATTTAGAACCCTATTCAGAGACAATCAATGATTGAGATAAAAGTTAAAACTAATACCCCATTATGACAATTTTTTAAGTGTTCTTTTGATCTGTGTTCAAATTCCGAGTTAAGAGCACATGCAACTAGCTAAAAGGTACGGCCCTAGTCCTAGATGATATGATGCTAGAGATCACATGTTTAATTTTTTTTATTATATTTTATATCGCGATTGACAGTATAAATTAATGTTTAAATTAATCCAATAGAAGAGTAAGATAAGAGAAAATGAATGTGTCTATGACAATAGGCTCTGCATGCAAAATAAGCGTCAAATAAGTTAATCTGTCTAAAGAAGTGAAGTAATGTATTACGAATTAACTCAGATTTTACTTCACGCTGATAAATTGATTAAGGAGCATTTTTTTACACAAGAGTTGATAAATTGATTAATAAAGATACTACTTACACAAAAACTTACCGTTATTTGAGATTTATTTCATTCATTTATATTAATATTTAACTCAAGTGTAATTTAACAATTTCTTTAAGGATTGTCATGTGAAACTTTACCTGTCGTTTGTTATTACGAGTGATTCGACTAACAAAATTGAAAGTAAAAAAAAATATATATATATATATAGAGAGAGAGAGAGAGATAGACTAATGTGCTACCGATTCAAAATCGAATTTTCAAAGTCCAAATGGTCGATCCGAACCGTTCAAGTTGTTCTCTATATTGAAATCTGCTTGGAGACCAAATTTTACATTTTTTGGAATTTTTTTACTATTTATTAAGCCACTTTGAATATTGTTGATCCGGATGAACCCTAAAAACAGTGCAACAAAATTCTGGACCATGTGATCAGCAATTTTCAAAGTGGCTTAATAAATAGTAAAAAAATTCCAAAAAATGTAAAATTTGGTCTCCAAGCAGATTTCAATATGGAGAACAACTTGAACGGTTCGGATCGGCCATTTGGACTTTGAAAATCCGATTTTGAATCGGTAGCACTTCGGCCGAAGTGCTACCGAAAGCACATTAGTCTATCTCTCTCTCTCTCTCTCTCTATATATATATATATATATAGGGTTTTAGAGGGTTCTAATAGAAAAGACAATAAAATGAGTAAATGTGTAATTTTCTAAAATTTAGAAGGATAAGTATGATATTATAAATTTTATAGGGGAAAATACATAATTTCAAAGTTTTAGAGGGGTATACATGAAATTCACCCAGCACAATAATACGCCATAGCATCTATTAATTAATTAGGACCAAACTATAGTGCTTTACTCTATTATACATCTAAAGTACAAAAATAACCTGAAAATCCTCAACAAATTATGCCTTTTTAGTTCTCTATTACAACTTACAAGTAATGCTTCATGTATTTTATGTATGTTGCATGGTTATTACTCATCCCAAATTTCATTAATATAGACTATAGAGTGTATCACATTGCATTTATATCAAATATAGAGAGATCAAAGACCAAACAAGTGCAAATTCTAATACCACTATTCTCTGACAAAACATTAAAAATATCAATCAATCAATCAATTAATCAATTATCAGAACTATAAACAATTGGTTTAGTTAAGTGTTTAGTAATAAACAGGAAGCCACTCAGAGCCATTGATGAAATCTACGCCTAGAAATGGTTCAACCTCTTCTTTGCTGAACTGGCGGGCCCACTCTGCTCGGTGTTTTGGATCTCCACCTGGACCGTGGCAATCATGCTCCCCTATCATTAGGCCCCTTCACAAGTCAATAAAAAACAATTAGTTTCTTGTATTTTGATATATGAAACTTCAATAATTTTAAATTTAAAAGTTAAATGTCAAAATAAAATTATTAGATATGATTTATATTATATTTCCTATGTATGTATATTTAAAATATTGTGATATTTTAAGTTTATTTTGATTGTGATCAAGAGTTTGCAAAAAAAATTTATCGTTTATTTTTTAACTTATTAATTCATATATAAATTTTTAAAATTTTGTTATTAAAAAAATTAGAAGTGAAAGTATGATGGAGACATAAAAATGATGATATTTGAACCTTTTTTTTTATACGCTGCTATTCATTTCTTTTTCTTTGCAAATGAGTAAATTGCACTCCATACTTTAAATGCAAAGAACATTCAGATTCTCCAGTGAAATTTAAATTATCATTTGGGTTATTCAAAAAGGGTCCTTTTGTAATTTGAAAAATGAAGGTTCTTATTAACATGCAAATTCAGGTTATAATTTACAAAGAAAAATACAGGAAAAAAACTAGTTAATTCCTTCTTATTGTATTTAATTTCTTTCTTTTTCCATGTTTATGTATTAATTGTATATTTTAAACTTTTTTTTTTGTGAGAAGGGTCACTTCAGCCAATTTTGTTTTCCATACAAAGTGTACATCATAATATTCATATGAACCACTGCTATAAATTAAAATTAACAGTTTTATCATTTATATTGTGTAATTTTTATAAGTATTAGCTCCTCTTATAAAATAAACTTACACTATAGTAACTTATTCAGTGTACTCAATCTCAATTTTCTAATTATGTCCCTGTATGAACATGCTGGTATGCAAATCATATACACAACACAATGAAATGCCAAGAACTAATTTAGAAATGTAGAAGGCTTAAAACAAAGTAGAGAAAAGATTACTTGGTGTCGCCGGAGTAGCTCCAGTTGGTCCATCCTACGGGACTGATCGTTTTGGAGAAGTAGGTATTTGCGAAAATGACACGTGAGAAAGGTTCATTGGCTCGGCCGAGATAAACCTCTCCAACACCATACACCTTACCTTTCAAGAATACAAAGCCGCTACTACATTTCTCGGATTTCCTGTTCTGGGCTGTGATCGACCCGAGGATGTCGTTCCGGCCGTCCGGTAGCACGAAAATCTCACAACTCTACATTTATATTCATGCTTATTAGTTCAAACAATTAATGTGTAGATAGATATCTCTGTACATGGTACCACACCAATCATAATTGGTACTGGCACAACTCATAATGCATTGACTATAACACTGTGTATATATGTAATGTACCTAGCTGGTACCACTTCATAGACTAAATTGAAAACAGATAACATGTGGTGAATGATGCTTAATTAGGTTGTTATATCATTCATCTGTACAATTACTCCTTTAAAAATTGAGTATATTATAGTTGTAATATTGCTAAGAGAGCTATAAAAATATTTTAAGTGATCAATAAAAATAGTTTCATATATAGCTAGAGTGTAGGAGGTAATGCTCTTTATTAAACTTGCCTGGAAGAGAGATTGGCCACGGCCGAAGATGAAGTCGATGTTGCCTTGAATGTAACAACTCTCGTAATAATGGCGGCCCCGGTGATCAAAGAGAGTGTTGTGGGGACTGTAAAATCCACAGTGGTAAAAAGCCACCTTGTCTCCCGAGACCTTCGCCGCAACTGATTGGTTTCGAGCCAAGTTCGGGAGATCCCTTTCCGCATTATTCTAAAATATTCAACCATTTACAGTTTTTTATTATTACAATTATATATCACATGCATATGGGTTTATTTTAATATCCATCAAACTTCTAAAATTTGTCAAATGTCAGGCTTTTATAGAGAAGCACCTTGTTACATTACATGAAGAACAATGATATAAAATTAATATAAATTGTACAAGTAGGAAATGTCAGGCTTTTATTTCTATGTTTTTCTTAAAATAAATTACAACGATATATATACTTAATATTTAAAATAATGATAAGATATTGAACCTTGAATGTGACACCAAAGGCGATAAAGTTGGTGGCTTCGACGTTGAAGGTGGCCGATTTGGTGTTGTCGATGGAGCAGTCGTCCCATACAATGGTTGTCTTTCCCTTCCCATTTCCTCTCAGATAAATGTATGGCTTCTTCTCTGGCACTACTACCTGCTCTCTGCAAATTCCACCATTATACATCAATAAAATTAAAATTAATTAAATATAACTGTATAGAGCATTTTTATTTCTAAAATTAATTAAAAGTTGCCATTTTGGATTAAAAATTAGAATTAAAAGTCTAATGTAAAATTAACAATTAACAATTAACAATTAGTGAATGAGAATCCATACTTTTGCCAATGTAGAAATTAGAAAGTGATTTTTCTTTTAAAGAAAACTTGTTAATTATGAAATTATCACAAATCTCGAAAATTGAAAAAGAAATTGTCCCGTTGGATTAAAAATTATAATAGAAAGCTCAATACATGATAACGCATGCAAGACCTATAAATATCTAACCAAACATAAGATTAAAAAAAAGAGCTTAATGTTATTTTCTTCATGGAGAGAATCAATTAATATCAAGATAAGATCAAGAATGTTGTATTTACATTATCTACTTAGAAGTAATGCCTACAAAATATTTTTAACACGAATGACATCAAACACAATTTTGGGCGGACACGATGTTTGTTTTTATTTTTATTTTTACAAATTGTCATTATGATTTAAATAAAAAAATAAGCATTAATTGGATGGAGAAGAATATGTTCAAAACCAACTTATTTTGGCTATCACAATTATCGACTTTAAAATTCATCAAAATTGAAAAATAAAATTTATGTGTTTTCCAACACTTCCATAGACCACACGTGCTAAACTATATATATATATAATTTGGGAGAATATGGTCATCAATCAAATATTTGTAAAATAAAACAACTAATTTAAATTTTCAAATCACTCAACCGGTTGATGAAATTTAACTCATAACCTATACAAATTAATTATCATGGTTGTCAAAACTAATTTATTATCAATATAACTCAACTCTACATTAAAGGACCAGCTTTTGATTCAGTGAAAAATACAACGTTCTTTATGCAAAAAATCGCAGATTGAAATCCGAATTAATAGTTCTTTATAAATATTGGAATTTGAAAAACAAGTTTCATTTTTCTCTAAAAAATCAATTATGGGTCCGAACTTTTAAATTATTAACATTTGAAAAACAAAACCTCCATTTTTCTCTAAAAAATAAAAATCAACTTGGAGTAATATACCTATATGTGCCTGCTTTGACATGAACAACAACCCATTGAGAATTCCCTTCTGGCACTGCATCAATGGCTGCCTGAACCGATTTGTACTGTTCCTCGGGACCCACTTTATAGGTTTGTTTTACTTGGATCTTAGAATTCAACAACTTTGCATCAATCAAAGGTTTGTTGGTGTCTGTAGAATCCACTATTAAAAAAATGGAACAAAGAGACAAGAACAACACCGCCAAACCACTGCTGGAGCTACACGGCCTAGCCATTTTATTTTACTAGTTGGATAGCAAATGGATTTCTTTGATTTCTGGAGAGAGAAAGAGAGGAAAGGAGGATAAATATAGAGATTTGTTGTGGTTGGTTGGTGACTTGGTGTCAGGTAAAAGGAACAAACGCGTCTAGCTGGCCAGCAACAGTTACTCTTGTATGTACCATGTATCATTACACATGGTTATGTAACCTAATTTCTTTACATACATTTACAGAGTGAGGCTATGGTTCTATGGAATAACATGACTTTGTTATTCCAATGACAACCGTTCAAATTTTTTTCGTGCGTGAATCTCAACAAAGACACTTTTTTATACACAAATCTCAACGAAGTTAAACGGTTGCCATTGGAATAACAGCCGATTTGTTTCCACTATGCATAGCGTGGATAGTTCATACTATGAATCTAAATTTTTGTTTCCAATGTTTAACAAGTTAATATGAACCATTCAACATGCTCATCATATGAAAATGTAAAATTTTATATTTTTTAAAAAGAAAATCACTCTAAAAGTACATACGAAAATGTACTTGCTGGACAGTTACTCTTGTATGTACCATATATCATTACTTATTATTAACCTAATTTCTTTACATACATTTACATTTTTTTATTAAATAACAATCAAATCCCAATGGCATCAAGGAGTTCTGAGTGTTGTGAAACAGAAACCAAAGTATTTGCCACGATGGCACCGCTTGCTGCAACTGCCGGAACTCCGATTCCAGGAAAAGTTGAATCCCCGCAACAGAAGAGTTGCGGGATGGGAGTTGCATGTCCTGGAAAAGTGCCCTTTCCTGCCTTTATTGCGGGCCCATATGTGCCTCGGTTTCTCCTAAGAAACCGTTTGTGTGTAAGTGGAGTCCCCACCATCTTCACCTCACATTTTTCACGGTTAAACTTTGGGCCGAGGGCCCGCTCTACTGCTTCCCACATCACCTTGACCAATGTAAAAGAGATAAGTCTCAATTCAAAAACAATAATAATAATAAGAGGGAGGCTACAGTACTATGCATAGCACGGATTGGTTTGTACTATGGATCAATATCTCCGTTTTTCAAGTTCAAATAGTCGATATGAACCGTTCACTGTGATCTCCATATGAAAATGTACTTGTAGATCAAATTTTACATTTTTTATAAAAAATTTTACTATTTATTTAGATAGGTAGAAAATCACTAGATGTAAAGATTCTAAACCATTCAAAAGTAATGATTTTCTACCTATCTAAAAAATAGTAAAAAGAATTGAATGAAAATCATTACTTTTGAATGGTTTTCTACCTATCTAAACCATTCAGTGGATGTGACCGTACAATGAATGAATACAATCATAAAACTAACAGTTGGACCATTTACTGTTATTTTTTTAATTATACTAATTAATTATATCTTCATACCTGTGACCTCTCTTCTTTCAGTCTTCTATACTCAGCACTTTTGCGATCTAAACCCTCCCATAATTCAAATGGCTCTGTACCGGGCGTATAAGCATGCAACACATGCTTACCAGGTGGTGCCAGGTCCTTACCTAACGCACTTGGTACGGATATCAAGACGACATTTTGTGCTGCATCTACACCTTGTTCCCAGTTTTTTACTACTATATGATGGATCCCTAGGTCTTCCCGTGCCATCTATTATGTAACATACAATTAGTGCAATTGATAAAAAACAAAAATAAATTTCAAGTAATTAATATTAGCATTATTGCAGTCATTAAGCTATGGGATAATTTTACTATTGGCATTATTATTACTTTTCTATAGGCACTCTTTAAAAAAGTAACGATGTATTTTGTTTTCTTTTGTTTGTCATATGTTTCAAAATAAAAAATAAAGTTGAGCAAAAAAGGCAAACAAGATAAGAACAGATCCTTTATGTACCAACTGTTATGTACCAATTGCACAGTTTATGTATCCCTTATTTAAGCTGACCTCAGCATCAAAACCCAAGTGGAGATGCATAAACGAATCACATTGTGGAGTGGATTTAACCCTATCTTGGTACGATTTGGGGATGGTTTGTGGTGGCAGAAGATCAAGTGTGTCCCACATTGATGCATTGCTTACAACAGCTTTTTTGGCGCGTATAAACTGCAAAAAAAAAAAAAAAATCATTGTAATAGCAACCTTCTAAAAGTTACTGGTGAGTTTTAATAGAAAAGTTAATAAATTGGATAAATTTTTGAGTTTATAAAATTAGAAGGGTAAATATGATATTATGAATTTTAGAGGGAAAAATATGTAATTTCAAGGTTTTTGAGGGGTATGCATGAAATTCCCCTAAAATTTATTGCATAAGCAAAGAAAAATGATATTTGTAGTATCAATTACTTGACCGCTTCTCAGCTTGACACCAGTAGCTCGGCCATTTTCTACCACGATGCTATCGACATGCGAATTCAGTGAGATTCTTCCATTGAACTTTTCAATGCCGCGTACCAGTGCATCAATTACCGCACCAGTACCATGTAAAGGGTACTCAAGCTTACATCCGGGCTTGTACCACTCAGCAAACATGTAAATCTGAAAGGGAAAAAGAACAAATTACTATTGGAAAATGTAGTACTAAATATATATACCACTGCTTTCTACTGTGTGTGACAATTGGAATATATTGAATAAATAATACAAGAGTGAGGCTATGGTACTATGCATAGCGCGGATGGTCCGTACTATGGATCAATATTTTTGTTTGAAAAGTTCAAAAAGTCAATCTGAACCATTCAACATGAATCCATATGAAAATGTACTTGTACATCAAATTTTACATTTTTTACAATTTGTTTTACTATTTTATTATTTTTTAAATAGGTAGAAAATCACTTGATATAAAAATTCTAGGCCATTGAAAAGTAGTGATTTTCTACTTATCTAAAAAATAATAAAATAGTAAAACATATTGCAAAAAAATGTAAAATTTGATTTGTGAGTACAATTTCATATGGAGATCATGTTGAACATTTTAGATCGACTATTTGAACTTTGAAGATAATTGATCCATAGTACGGACCAATCCGTGCTATGCATGGTACCATAGCCTCACTCACAATACGATACTATAAAAAGACACCATGAAAGAACTCACCATTTCTGCTGAGAGGATTCCATCCGACTTAACACCAGCCAGTAAAAACGCCAAGAGGTCGATCCAATTTCTCACGAAAGGGTTTTTAATCTCCAATGAATCGGCTACCTCAGAGAAAGGCTTTAACAGCTTAGTTGCACCTAGCGCACCTTGTGGGCCCATTTGCAAAAATGATTTCAACAAAGATGGTGCGTATCTAGCGGCAGTGGTAGAGAAAACACCCCAATCACCTCTGATAGAGATTGGCGGCAGTGCCATGGCAGCAGCAGACAGGGGTAATATCCCCTCCTGGTAAATTTATTTTTACTACTTTATGTTAGATTAATAAAACAAAATGCTTAATTTTTTTTTTTTTTCAATTCTACTATTTGGTAGCAACTTTATTCATCTATATAACCAAACAAAACAACAAGTATCTTATGCCTCTTCTACGTAACAACAAAACATATCATGTATATGATATATCCAGAGGCGGATGCACATTCAACATATGGGGGTCAATTGGCCCCTATTCATTTTCAAAAAAATTGTACTTATACATGATTTTCTATATAGTTTATAGTAAAAATGCTATGGGTACTGTAAAATTGACCCTCATACGTAGCATGAAAATTTTATATGATTTGACCCCCCAGAGCTTGAAAGTTTTGCCCTGTATATCCCTTTTCTTTGTATTTCTTAAAAACTATTCAAACTACTCTCTGTTTTTCAGGTAAAGATAAAACATCGAGGAAGTGTAACATTTTGTCTTTCCTCTCAATTCATTGGAAAATTTAAACTTAACCCTTACTGTCCCTTTGATGGAAGAATGAAATTCAGGAAGGAGGGTAACTTGACATGTTTTGATAATATGTAAGAGAAGAATACAGCAGACAGTTCTATAAAAAGGTTTAAGTGATATCTCTGATGACTGTCTGGTGTATGCATGACCTTTCTGGTATTACATGGATACATGTTACATTTGACATTTACTGCACAAGTGAAAAGGCATGATAAATGAATAAGGGGTAAGAGACACTTACAAGAAGCTTTTTCCACTCACGGGCCGCATCAGCATTTACATACGTCTCAAGGTCCTGAATAAACATGAATGTATTTGTAAATTATGATAAAAAAAAACACGGAAGAAAAATAAAATTAAATGGATTGATATATTTAAGTGTCGACAAATTAGTAGAAACCCCAAATAGGTAAGTCCAAGCTCACAAAATAAACCTCCCCCCAACAGAAAAAAAAAAGATAAATAAAAATAATAACAAGTAAATAAGGATAGAGTGAGGCTATGGTACTATTCATAGCGCATTTTGGTTTGTACTACGGATCCATATCTTTATTTTCAAAGTATAAATAGTCAATCCGAACTGTTCATCACGATGTCCATATAAAAATGTACTTGGAGACCAAATTTTACAATTTTTAGAATTTTTTTACTATTTTTTTAGATTGGTAGAATATCACTACTTTCAAATGGTCTAAAATCTTTAGATCAAGTGATTTTTGTACCTATTTAAAAAATAGTAAAAAAAATTCTAAAAAAAAATTTGGCATCCAAGCACATTTTCATATGGAGATCATGTTGAACGGAACGGATCGACTGTTTGCACTCATAATGATAAAAGGGTTAGTTCTCTTAAAAAAGGCACAAAACTTAATACGATGAGGAGTTAGAGGATCTGACCTTGATAAAATCGGTGGGGCCTATTCGAGATGGAAAATCGCCTTCTGGTATGTACACCATCCATGAATCATATGATGCACATTCAACCGACTCTCCTAATGCATCAAGGACCTAACTTGTCCAACCAAATTATTTTATTTTACATATTAGTTAATTATTAATTTAAAGTTACTTTCAACAGAGACAATTCAATTGATAATATGAAATGCACCAACATGTAAAGTTGAATCTCTCAGCGAGATACCAGTTTAAAAGTTTCAGCATCTGAACTAACTAATTTACAAAATTGTTGGCCATTGTATATTTTTTTCACCTTTTTATTTTTCTAATTTCCACTCTATTAATGTTTGGGTACATCAACACAGTACAGTGGTACTAAATGTTACGCTATTTGGGTACCAAATGAATTGGTACCTGAGCAAGAGGATTAGCTTGGAGGCCTCGGGACTGAAAGCCCGAGAAAAGAGACGGACCCGAGTCAAACTTATAACCCTTTATATCAAATGAGTGTGCAGCGCCACCTGGCACATCATGGCTTTCTAGTACCACTACATCTTGGCCGTACCGGGCCAACAGCCCAGCACAACACAATCCACCAAGCCCACTCCCAATTACCACCACATCAGCCTCTGGTTTTCCTGAGACATTACCATATTCTACTTTTAGATGAAGAAATTTTGTTTTTAGTAACCCAAAAAATTGTAATTACAGTCACTAATTAGTCACTGTAACCCATTTATTCAACTTTTCATTACCATCTGATCTACCTATTAAAAACTTATAGGCAAAGTATAAATGATCAATAAATTGTCCAATCTTGATCTTCAACCTTTCAATTGGAATTTTCTGAAAGAAATCTTTCTAATTGATATGGAATTATAGTTTTGCATTTTTGAAGGGCTTAATGGTAAAAGCAACCAACAAATTTATGCAAAGTTTACAACGCTCGTGCATAAGTAAATAAGTAAATTACTAAATTACCAGAAAACTGTTTCTTTGCACTAGGAGACGACGCCTGGCCGCTGGTCGGAAGCGTGTCGACGCTGGACGAGCTCCGTACAATGAAGGATCTCTTCTCCCGCCAAAATTTGGAGCGGAAGTTGTATACGCGCGGCGTAGAGCAAAGGCTCACGGCGCAAGCCATGGTTTGAAATCTACGAGGTCGTCAGTGTGACTGTCTCTGGTGCGCTTCTCGTGAGGGAGAAACCAAGTGTTCTTTGAGCCGGGTCCAGGACTGTAACTCTGTAAGGGTGCAGATAATGGGACCCGCAGTTCAGTGGATAAATAGTGCTCGACGTGGAACGGTTGGGTGACTTGGTGTTGTAACAAGAGATTTTTGGCGCCTTGGGCGGAGATGAGAGAGGGAGGGAAGGCGATGGCCCTACGTGGCAGCTCCAGAGCCTTGTCAGGAGCTCATTGTAAAGGAGTCCTAACTTCTGAAGTAACTCAAATTTTGAATTTGAATTAGACTGTCCGATTATAATCCATCGAGATAGAATGCACAGGATATCTTTAATATTCGTGTCGATACAGATCGGACGGTTGTCATGAAAATTCAAATTAGAGTTACTTTAGAGAAGTATAGTAAGAGAGATGTGATCGTCATTTGTTCAAAATATAAATCTAACGGATCAAAATCATATCTTCTTTATCTGGGTCTGAAGACTCTGAACTCGACTATCCTTTTGGGCTTGGGCTTGGGCTTGGACCTCGGGTTCTGTTAATTGAATTCTTATTACATCCATGTCATACCCGAACCCGGACCCGGACCAATAACACAAACATCAAGCAATCGCGTTTCATTCTAATCTAGCCGCCGTTCTTCCTCACCTCTCCATCTCCAGTTCCAGTCTAATCTCTCTCGCGCGCGCGCAACTACAATTTGAGTCTGATCAGAACGATTTCTTCTCCCACTCAAACAAGAAAAACGAATCGAATTGGCAGGATTTGAGGGGGACGAAAGTCGGGTTGAGAAATCTCACAAAAAAAGAACAAGTTCGGCGAGAATCGATTTGGCGAAGGTGAAAGTACAGAAAAAACCTTCTTCTTCTCCGTCGTTTCCCTATTGGTAAACTCTTTGTTCTTCAAATTTGATTAAATTTTTAAGCTTTTGCAAGGCCTTAGTTTTTCTAGTGCTAGTTTTTTCGTTTCATGCAAGCACTTCTGGCCTCTGGGCCATATATATAAATTGTTTAGTGATTTAGGCAAAGACTTCCATGTAAACCCATCTCGGTCAGTGTTATAGCAGAAGTGAGGTTATTAATTTTTAAATGCGTCTCACCCAGTGCCAATTAGTTCATCCCTTTTTTATTTCTTATTTTATCAGAATCTTGCACATTATGACAATTATTGGCTCATATTACATCCTTGTAATTTTATTCTGTTGTTTGGAAGTCTAGCATTCCTGTTATGTACTATCATTGATAATAGTTTTAATTCCTCTTCAATAAACATTAATAATGAATATTTCTACACTAATCCAAGTGTCGACTCAAGTGTCATGCTGTATTTGGTAAGATTATACATATTCTCTGATCAGTAATCGTATAACCTCTCTTTTCATACTCAATCAAATATTATTTATGTATTTGATTTTGCTCAGTTCCAAACTTGTTTATTTGGTTGTGTATTGTTCACATCTAGGAAAGAGCAGAGCCATGTTACATGTACCAAATCAACCAAGTAAATTAAATACTAACTCTTTATCTGCTCTTTTCTTCTTCTCTTATAATCAGATAGAACCTCTCTTAGAGAAAGCAGAGTTTTGCAGTTCTTTGTCAATACAGGTAACTTGATGGTAGACAAAGAGTTGGATAAGATTATTCTGGCAACAGAGAATAAGGTCTTCTCAATCTTCACTGAGTTCATGTTGAGGTATTATTTTCAGTGATACCAAGTCTTTCAAATTATACAATTTGGTTTTGTTCCTATCAATCTTTATTATTTTGACCATCAAAATCTTTATTATTTCATTGGTTGGTCTGGTAAAATTTCATATGGCACCTTGATGTCCTACCTAGATAAGATTCATTGCAGTATTTCAAAGCTTGATGAGCTAGTAGATGCTGGAAAGAGGTTTCTTGTGAGGTTTAACCAAGAGCTCGGTAATTTATTTAATATTACTCTTTTTATTTCTAAGAAAATAACATATTCTTAGAAAAGCGCAGTTCAAGTCTCAAGTTTAGTTATTATAACCTCAAAGAATACAAAAAAATTGCTTTTCATTCCAGCAACTCCTTTTCTCATTTTAATGATCTATGTTATGTTTTGTAACAGGATACTTTAGAAGGCCACAAATTAATAAGGATTCAAAAGTAGTTAACGAAATAATTAAATCGAATATGACCGAAAGAATGAAAGTTTACCTTCATGCGGGTTGCACTCATTCCCACCATAACATTCAAAATCTAAGCCAATGTAAGTTGTTGTCTTTGTTTTTTTCTTTTCAAACAAAATTATCCTTATCAATTGAAGTTTCAATTATTCAAATATATATCTGTAGTGCACAATTGTATGCTGGGGCTTCAAGATTTCTTGAAAAAAGGTACAATTTATTTTGACCAAATCAATCATTTAAAAAATTCATAAAATTGTACCTTTTCTGATACCAACCTCTTCCCAGCCAAAGCATCACTAGACGAGATTGAGTGCTTTGCAGAGGATGCATACAAAGCTGCGATCGAATCAGAACATAATGCATCGAGATTCGTGCAAGAGCAAGACGAGCCCTTGATGAATCAAACCGTCGCATCCCCTGAGGTATAACAAGCCAATGAAACTTCTAGAAACATATATACTTTTGAAAGGACCCCACTTCCAAATAAAAAATATTCTTTTCTTTTTCTTTTTCTTTTTCTGTGTAATTGCCTGATGAAGTTGATTACAGTTCATCTGTGTACCTCCATTATCTGTTAAGAAATTAATAGAAATATTTCAAGTAGGGGGTTTATTATTCGGCCCATTATACTATTAAGCTCACAAGTTCCCCATAATTTTGTAGTTATTATCAGGAAAACGACATCACATTTCATGTATTGCAAATTGGATATATTTTAGAAATAAAAAAAAATCAAATCTTCAGAAAAGGCCAATTTCGTGTTCTGTATGACATTAATTCAAGTACTTTATACTGAATTAATGGTCTGATTTGTGCAATTCAACTAATGATAGGATGAAGCAGAGCCATTTGATGTAAAAGAGAAGTCGGTCTCATATGCTACCATGATGATGGTCATCTATAACATGTTAAAGCTTGATTATACAATGCAGGTTAGACCGTTAAATTTATTTTTAGGATTATTTGCAGAGAGCATACAGCAGCCATTGTTTTTTTTCAAATAACAACCGGTAGTTTTATATTGCAAGTTATAACCTATATTTTGAAGATAACTGCAACAAGGATCTACACGGCATCTCTTTGTCATCCCTAACTGCATAGTTTTAAATGATACCAAGTCCTACATGTTTCTCTCAAAAAAATAAAAAAAAAAAAGATACCAAGTAAAGCATATTTAAAAGTTTGGGCCATGAATCTGTATGGATTAAATTTGTTTGGTTGAGTTAATCTGAAAATTTAGGGTTTAAGTTAATCAGTTTTATTGGCCGTTACCTTGATTATGTTGTTGGGATTTGGGGGTAATATTTGCAAATTGCCATAATACTAATAGTGCCAGTTCTAATGTGCAAATGTCGGTTGTTTTGTTCGATGCAAGTCTGGTACATTTTCAGTGTTGTTTAGAAAGGACCTTTGGTGCCTAAGGGCTTTTCTCAAAAAAAAAAAAAAAAAGAAAAGAAAAGAAAAGAAAGGACCTTTGGTAAAGTTAAATTATAGTTATTTCTTTGAACACGTTTATCATTTCAGGAAAACATAGTACGGTCTCTTAGTCTTAATACATCATTGTCAGAGCTAGAGACCTACTGTCAAATGTGGGATTTGCGGCCTTATGTTGATGATGATATGATGCGCCATGCTTGGAAATCCGTGCCATGATGATGTCATCACTACAACCAATTTTATTTTCTCTGACTATTTTGTTTGCCAGTAATTTATTTGGTTATATGTGTCATTAGTGCTTGTTGTAGTTGCATATCTTGTATATTGTATTAGTGATGATAATTTATCTAATATAGTAAATATTGTATTAGTGAAGATAATTTATCTAATACAGTGTTTGTTGTAGCTGCATATCTAACAAGTATCTTACTACTGATATTATAAATGAACCGTTAATTGTTAATTTGATTGAAAACAAGAAAAAAAAAATTCTTTTGGACCGTACTTGGATTCATTTCACAGATAATTAAACATCAATCAAATTGGTAAGGTTACTTGGATTCATTTCACAGATAATTAAACATCACTAAAATATGTGCAAAAGAAAAGAAATTCTTTTATGTGGTTGCTTGGATTCATTTGACAGAATGAAATATCAATCAAATTCGTGCATAACAGGACAAATAATCTCAAAACCCAGAGAGTTATGTACTGTTGCTTAATAACGAGTGAGGTTTTGGAGATGTACCACGTGGGATCTCATAATTTTGTTAACCGAAAGGAAAAAAAGAATGACCCCAAAAAAAAAAAAAGAGGAAAGGGAGCTCATAGATTCATTATAGAGGCAAGTGGAGGAAATAGAGGAGCACTGGTGTGTTATGGTAAACGAGGCAAAGGAAATGCAAAGAGAATAGGAAAAAAAGAAGTCAGAATATTCAGTTAATAGAGTAGTGAAAAGCCCCAAGTACATAAAATGATTATCTAAATTCAAATAAGCTATCTTCAACCAAACTCAGCACTTCAATCCTTAAGTCTCACTAATTGTCTAGTCCATGAGATCTCTTGCATCATCATCTTGTCCCATTTTCAAAAGCAGTTCTAATACTGGTGCAGAGGCAGCTACATTGGGTTTTACCCCTTCTTGCTCATTCTATTCAGCACACGCATAGCCTCGTCTACTTTTCTCTTCTTAGCATATGCTTTGAGCAAATAAGTGTAGGTCGAGAGATCTGGCGCTAAATGATTGAGATGCATTCTATCAAGGATATTCATCGCATCATCAATAGTGCCATTTTTTGCATAGCCGAGAAGTAGAATTTGATATGATACACCATCTGGTTTTATTCCTCTCCTTACCATGAAGTCAAGCAACTTTTGAGCCTCCTTCGTTTGGCCCTGCTTGCACATAGAATCCATCATTGATTTATAAGTAACCTCATTCAGCAAAAAGCCTCGATCAATTATATATATCCTTCAAAACTCTAATTGAATCTTTCCAACATCCTAGCTTAATTAGAATATCCATTTATAACACTAGTGTATGTGATAAGATCAGGTGTGGCACCTTTATCAAGCATTTGATACAATAGTTTTTCTGCACTGTCAGCTTCCCCCCTCTTGCAAAGTGAATCTATCTATAATAGTGCAAGTCACGGTGTTAGGCAATATTCCCTTTGAAACCATCTCATTCAGCAACTCCTTTGCCTTTATTATTTTGTTCATCTTACAAAGCCCATCTATAATAATATTGTAGGTTCGTACATTAGGATGCTTACCTATGGAAATCATTTCGTGTAGCAACTCCTCTGCGTTTTCAATTTCCCCCACCTTGCATTGTGAATCTATGATGGTATTATAAGTCACAACATTGGAATCATGTCCATTAGAAACCATGGACTGAAGCATTTCCATTGCCTTGTCCAATAGCCCTTTCTTGCACAACCCATCCACGAGAGTATTATAGGTCACAACATTAGGTTTAAGTCCTTGAGAAACCATGTAAGACAACAGTTCCTCTGCCATCTCGGTATCTCCTTCCTTGCACAGACCATTAATCAGTGAATTGTATGTAATTACATTTGGCACAATACCCTCTGAAAGCATTCGCTCAAACAAACTAAATGCATTACTAATTGCACCTTCTTTACAAAGGCCATCAATAACAGTGCTGTAAGAGATCACGTTAGCTATGCAGCCAAGCTTAGGCATTTTATTGAACGCCATGGCAACAGCCTCACTAATCCTATTCTCAGAACAAAGGCCCTTAAGTAGTGGATTGAAGATCCTAGCATCACCTCTCTGCCTGCTCTTAATAAACCGCCCCAAGAAAACCAAGCCGAGTTTCGGCCGATTCATTCGGATACAGTAGGCAATCAAGATACAATAGGTGCAGATATCAGGTGAGGTTGAGACCTTTTTAGGTTGGGTCCAGTTGTTAAAAAGTGAAAAGATAGTTGCATAATGGTTGTTCGAGTTCTTCATACGAGTTAAGGCTGTAAAGAGATGATTAAAGGCATAGATGGATGGTGTCGGGTTCTTAGCGGCCAGCAAGCGATCAAAAAATTGAAGAGCATCTTTAATAGTAAGGGTGCCTGACCGACAATGTTCTTTAACAAGAGATTCCAATCTGCGGGTCCCCATGACCATGTGTTGGAATTGGTGACAACTCCACTTTTAGATGGTTCACTTGAGGCTGTTGGTAGCCTCACAAAATGCGCTGACCCCCCTGGTTCAACTATAATGGTGTCCTAAAGTTCATCAATACATTCCCTACAAAACATAAATGAAAGAATTTTACATTAAATTATTGAGGAAGTTGGTACCAGCATAGTACCAGTTAGGCGTCAATCTAGTACGTCATGTCCACCTTTGCTTAATAGTGATGCACAATGCAAATCGTCAAACACGAATAAATGAAGCTTTCCAGGTTGGTACTGCTGGGTACTACCAGATGCCTTTTCTGTGTTATACAATTCATGTTCGTTGTATTTCTTATCAGTACTAAGATGGGCTTGGTTGAGGGCAGTGAAGGTCAAGTTGAGCTTTTACCGAAGGGCTTTTTGTTCAACATTTCTGGTTAGAGATTTGGTCAGTGAGCAGGTGATCTAAGGAATCAAGAAGCAACACGAGACTCAAATCTTGATAAATAATAAATCATAGTATCAAACTAAATGTAGCAAAAGGCTATATAGAGAACTCCCTATTTACTAAGTAATGTTCGTGATTGATACTCTTATACCAGTAATTACTGAGCTTGTAGTGGTTTGCATCAGAAAATCTTCAACTTTATCAACCAAATTAGTAGTTACTTTGAATAAACAGAATGACACTCTTCATGTGCTCTAATTCTCTTAGTTTTTGTATTCAACATAACTAAATTTGTTATTGGTCATAACCGAAACCCAATTTCCTTCCTATTCCAGTTTCACGCGTAATTAACAAGCTGAAAAATACCAATTAAATGCAACCCAAGTAGAAACAGTTGCCTTCTCCATGGCCTTTTGCTTCTTATTTTCCACAACTTTGGTTCTAACCCAACTTCTTAAATAAATAATAGAGAACAAATGCACAACTACCACATTTTTAGGGGTCCTAACTGTAATCAATTGAGGCCTTGTTTCTCAATTAGATAGAAATAGCAATGGCTGTTTTCCCTTGAATGAATCAAATTTAGATTGCATACTGAAAGTCTCTTTGTGACATTTCATCAAGCAACTTGCGTGCACCATCAGAGATTCCCAGATGCAGTACCAAATACAGATCATAATTCAAGGCAAGAAAAGTGTCACCGCGATCTAACAAAACGATAAAATTGATGGCCTAGATGCAAAGAAGCTGACACAAGAGGGAAGAGCACTTACCATGTATCTTCTTGGATTTCTGACAAGGAAGGGGTGGAGAAGTTGTTTAGGCACCAGGTGTAAAGCGTAGCCGCAAAATGGTTGTCTTTGGCATTTCAACAAACACTTGTCTTGCGAGAAAGAGAGAAGTCAATAAGGAAGGAGAAAGGTGAAAGGAGACGGAGACTTGCTTGGGTGCATGGGTTGGAGGCTGAAGCTGCCCGTACTGTCCTCAATTTTGTTGGATACTATTACTGGGTAATGGGTTGGACCCAGGGTGATGGCCCCAAGATTCAAGGGGTCCAAAAAAAAAAATTTAGTTTGTACATATTTAAAAAATAAAATTAATCTGTATATAGTAAAAATAAATAAAATATTATGATCCAAACTTTGTATATAATGATATGTTGACATATTAATAAAAAAATTATATATATAAAGGGTTCGAACTTTTCTTTCACTCCGGGCTCCAAAATTTTCAGGATCGACCCAGCATATCCTTGAGAAATAAATCTAATTCTAACTGTTCAAACATTTTCAGGCGTGAATCTCAACGAATTAAGTTTTTTATGCACAAATCTCAACAAAGACCAATGGTTGAGATCAGAATAACAACAAATTTATTTCCATTTGTTATAATATTTCATTATTATTTATAGTATTTATAATATTTATTAATTGAGCATACCTATTTATTATCCCTTTATATTTGTTACTATTTCATTTTCGATTTTCTCTCTGTTAACTGTTCACTCATCCAATTATTTTGAATTAACACCTTTTCATCAAACGGACATCTCAAATTAAGGAATTGAATTGGGCCCAGTGGGCTAAACAAACAGTGAGAATCAAAATACCAAGTCCCTTATTGCCTCTTTCTTCTAATCTAAATCCCCCAATTAACCAAAAACCCTCTTAGTATTTCGTCTTCTCTATTTTTTTTTCTTTTTCAAATTAAACCCATTCTTCTTCTACTCTTAATTAATAGGATTTGTTTAGACATTTTTATTAACAAGTGCACTTATCATACAAAAAATGAAGTTGTACAATACATGATTGTACCGGCTGGTAAAAAAACAAAATGTCGAATATTTATTAGCTCTTTCATTTTATTTTTTTATAAATTAAGTCTCAATGTGAGCTGATCCTTAATAAGTTCCCATTATATCTCCATTTTCAAATTTTCATAACTTCAAATTTAAAATTGAATTATTAAAATAAAATTATTAGATATGATCTACATCATTTTCTCTATTCACATCTAAAAGATTATTGACTGTTATGATGTGGATAATTTCTAAGAAAAGTGATAATTTTCTATGATATTGTGAGGCTTTAAAATAGCATTATCTATAGACAATGACTAGAAAAATAAACCCAAAAAGTTTGTAAAAGATAAAAAATCCATAAAAGACAGTTTGTGCTCAAAATATTTTGCTGTTTTAAGAACTTCATATCCTTCTTTTTACAATTAACAAAACTAATTTATACAGTTATCTCTAAAACGGCAACAAAGTGAGCTAATTTGTGTAAAATATTCGGATATACCAAATAATTAATATGTGAAATTCTAACAAAATATTGGACTATTGGAGTATAAATTAAATTTGGAAACTCATTTCTTTTTTTAAACAAAATCCTGCTTGGTTTATTTTATTTTCTCTTGTTGCTTTATTTAGATCCAATTTATTTTTGTCTTACAAATTGAACGAGAATTCTAATCTTTAACCCAATTATGCATCTCACAATTTCATACCAGTAACGGCTTTCATAATCAGAAAATTAGTTAGTTCATAAGAAATAGAAGTGTTGGAATGTTATCCGAAATATAAGCAGATATAGCAGAATTTTTAATTAAAAAGCAAAGCTATGAAGGCATATGAACAACAAAAATATTATACATAATTATTTGTGAAGAAAAGATGGAGTTTACATCTCCTAAGATATCTCAAAATTTAAATTAATCCGTGAAAAATTTAAACCGTTTAAAATTTGATCACATAAATTTTCAAACAATTCATTTTATATTAATAGGTTCCGTGCATCAAATAGGCAATGTAAAAATAAAAGTCCTATTTTGAGATAAATATGTGAAATATAGAATAATAATAATAATAATAATAATAAATATAAGGCCTAATTTGTCATAAAACAGAAAATAGAAGTTACTTGTAACCGCTGCTAGAATCAGCCCATAAAATCACTAGACTCACCGTTTCTTTTCCTCTATAAAAACCCATGCAATTGATTGTTTGCTTCGTCGAGTTCTAACAATATAAATTCACGGGGATTAAGAGGAGAATGTCACCACCACCTCCTGCCGATATGTCTTCCTCGTCTGACGATGACTCTTCATCATCTGATGAAGCGCAGTACATTGTACAGCGCAACTCTCTCCATACCGAGCGTGATGACAACAAATCAGATTCCGACTCCGGATTCAAGACCGATACTAACCCGCTGACCAAAACCCAAAAAACTCCCCCAAAACCCTCAGAATTTGAGGATTCTTCTGAAGAAGACGAGGAGGAGGAACAAGAGGAAGTGGAGAATCCGAAGTTGCCGGGGAAGACCCTAAAAGCTCCTCAGAAGCTCTTAGAATCGAAGGATTCTTTCGAAGAAGACGAGGAAGAGGAACAAGAGCAAATGGAGATGCCGAAGGCGCTGGCTAAAGAACCTGAATCTCAACCTGACAAGAAGAAGCTGAAGCTTTCGGTGCCAGATCAGGCTACCTCCCAGAAGTCATCGTTGATCCACAGAATATGGAGTCTGGATGATGAGAAGGTACTCCTCTGGGCCTTATCTGAGTTCCAGATCAGAAATGGTAAACTTCCTCCTAGAAAGGATTATGCTTCCTTTCTCTCGGGTATATGTGCGTCGATAAGCTTTCCTGTCACTGAGACGCAAATTTTTTACAAGATTCGCCAATTGAGGCATATCTATAGTCAGATGAAAAAGAAAGGATTCGATATTAATTTCTCACAGCCTCATGAAAAGATTATGTTTGATTTGTACGCCAAGTTGTTTGAAGGTAGCAGCAAGGTATCAAAAAAAAGGGCTTCACCGGAAACCAACCGTGATATTGAGTCGGAGAGTGGCGGTAAACAAAAGAAAAGAATCACAGAGACAGGATCACTAATGGCAGAAAATGGTGGTGTTGTGCTCAATGGTGGTGAGGTGGCGAGTTCCCATTTTTATCTTACGGGGCTGATCAAGGACATGATCAGTACACAACAATGTCCAAGGTGGCTTTCGACAGTTGAGGACGTGATTGCGCTGATTGGGGAGTCGAAGGTGAAGGATTTAGAGGCTAAGACCAAGATGTTAAGGATCAATGAGATGAAATTGCACGCAAGGAATAAGAAGCTCATGGCCGAGTTGTTTGACATTTTTGCCGATGCGATGGTGCGCGATTAGTCGGTGATAATGTTGTTCCATTTTGTAGTGAATATTTGTGTTACACTTCAAATACACTAGTTGGTTACGGTTTCGGTACCATTAATTAGTGATGGTACAAAATAGTAGATATTAGTACAAATTTTGGAGCATGCCAGTGTGTATTTCATACGATTAATTAAATATGATGACTGATCTGAAATAGTTATCAATTAATGCAGTAGTTATAGTGCATTACTAATTGCTATCATAGCATTGTGATTTTTTTTTTTTTATCAACTGGGTTTTACATAGTATATGAACCATGTTATGTGAATATTGAACAAATAATTGGTGTAACTGTTTGATTATGTGAAATGGAAAGCCTACGGGCATGAAACTTTGCAAAAAAAATAAAAAATCATGGGTATTTGAACTTGAATTGTTTTTGAACTGCATGCATTGCATTGTCGGTACATTATACTGCCTTCACCAAATTTTAGTAATTTTATAATTAGTTATATATGTTTTAAATTCTTGCCTTAATTGGTTTATATCAACTAGCTACACAAATTTTACTTTTATGAAATTTGTCCTTCTCAATATACTAAAATTAGTATTTTGTTGGCTATTTGGTGAGGCCAATATGAAAGTTTTTTTTTTTGATGAAATGGCAGAGGCTGCCAAAATTTATTGATTATAATAAGATAATTACAACGTCCAGTTCTGTAGGGGATCTTGATTCTATATTACACTATCCCCAGGAGGAGCTCGAATTACATTGGTTTCTTGCCACAATTAACGCACCATAATCTTCCTATCTGAAATGCCCGATAGGCCACTAATTCAGCAGATAGCTGTTCATTTCTAAAGATCCTATTGTTCCGCTGTAGCCAGATATGCCAGCAGCCTGCTATCAGCCATGTTGAGAGCACTCCGAAGTTCTTCTTCCCTTTGCCTCGCAACCTGGTCCACGAGTGAGCCCAATAATGAAAGTTAAATCCTGAGCAACAGTGTCCATCACCAACTTACGTTTCTCGTGTCCTCCCCCCATTCGAAAAAAATAACAAATAAAATTTGTAAAAAAATAGCATGGAGTAATAAAGAATCTAAATTTTAAAAAAGTTTGGGAACGTAGTAATATATATATAACTTGCTGATTATCTAATTTTATATACTCCTTACTATAGAATATACATATTTCTGGAAGCATATATATATAGTGCGAAATCAGGGACGTGCCGAGACTTAGGTCTACGAATTCATATCCATATCCATATCCCGACTCCCCCATCCCCTTCTCATTTGATCTCTCTCATTATTTCTCTCTCCCATTCTCTTGCGCAGCCGCAGCGCCTCCTTCTCTCGCGTCGAGCGTCTGAAAACTTCAACAAGGTAGGTCCCGCTCCCTCAATCAAGGCTAGACTCCTCTCTTTTATACATAATTCGGCGAGCTGAATACGAGCCAGCTCGGCGAGCCACGAGCCGATTTCGGTATTCACCTAAATTTTAGCTTATTTTCGTAATAAACATTTTGACATGAGATTCTTGGTTTGAATCATATATAGTAGCAGCGCCTAATCTTTGCTGATTTCGATATCCAAAAGGATAAATTGTAATGTTATATATTACGATCTCATAATTAAAAAAAAATTAAGCATTGGAACCGAACTTTTTAAATAAATACTAGACAATGATGCATAATTCCTGTCCATCCTAACTGTAGTCAATTGGTTTTATTTGTATTGAATATGTCTGTACAATGTTTACAGGTGATTATATAGGCTAATTGGCCAATTAGCCATTATACATTAATTCCTAATAGCAAACTTTCCTAATAATTACAAGATCTAATTAATTACCATATAGCTGTTTGAGCTAATATACCTATAATCTAATCACATATAATAAAATCAAAATTACAGCAGTACTTCCTTAATTACAGAATCTATAGAGATCTTCCTATTCTTATTGAGTCTGATCTTGATCTTCTTACTGGGTCAGATCCTCTTCATTATTATTTTCAATAGTTCTACATAGTCAAAGACTCGAAAGAGTTTATGAGTTCTACAACACGGAACGGGCGACAACTAGTGAGTCCCCACAAGTGGAAAGTAGACTACTTGTCAAAAGGAAGTTAGATATGAGATTCTCTCAATTTAATGATAAAAACCGTATGGTGTAACGAAACAAAATCAAGTTGGATGCTTATCTTGAAGAACCAGTCTTGGTGGTGCCCGATGAAGAAGATTTCGATGTTTTGCAATGGTGGAAAAGGAACTCGGAGAAGTGGCTGACTTTAACAATGTTTTGCATCAGAGTCGGCCTTTAGTGCAGCCGGTCGGTTGACTGATAATCTGCGTAGTTCTATGGCTCCTGAGACAATGGAGGTTCCCATTTGCTCAAAGGATTGGTTTGCCTCCATTGATGGTAGTTTCAACCTGGACCGATTTCACCCATTCATGCAGCGTCATTGATTTTCTAGATGAAGATAGATACAATATTCACTTTGGAGTTGGTTGTGACTAATGTGGTTTATTGTGGAGTTGGTTGTGACTTGTGACTAGCGCTATTAATTAAGAAGAATGAGCAGTACAGAGAATAGCCCAATTATTGGTTACTTCAATATGAAAATTTATATCAGTGTTATAAAAAATTATATATATGAGATTTGCTATGCTGTTCTTTCCAAAAATTTTGTTTTGATGTTCCCCACTATTAGGCCATTGATTTCTTAATGTTTCATGGAAAAAAAATAAACGTTTGTCTCTTTACTGTTAGTAATTTTAATAAAGAAATCAGGCTTCAAGTAGGAAATTCTTAGAAAATTAAGCTTTGACCAGGTTAAAACTTAAATGTTTCAATCGGACATAAACAGACGTGGCCTAGGCTTTTCCTATACCCATTCAGTTTGGACAGGATCGATGTGGTTATCAAATTTGGCCCATTAGCACCCCTAGCCTGGTGCACTATCATACTCAGAGTACATCCTGAAATGCATTAATTATCATTGTTAAACGACCCGACACTAATCTCTAAAACCTCCTGGTGCACTCCCAACTCAGTTTGCATGTTGATCACATTCCTCATAATTAAGCCCGTGGTTTATCACCTCACCCATCCTCTCTTTATGTATTTGCTCAACCAGCCGGGTTTAGATCGATCTTAATTTGCTGAGTGGAGTATATATGTGGTCCCGCCAGAGATTGAGCCCGAGTTCTTTGATAGGTGTCTTGTGGTGGAACGGTATGTAGCCCGATCGAGTCGCACGTGTTGGGCCTAGTTCGTGCCTCCGTGCATTTAATGCAAACGCTACAGGATAAACTCAATTCTTCACTGTATTCCTCTCCAGAAACTTCAAAGGGTACCTTATAATCTCATTTCAGAAAACATATAAAATTTATTCACTCTCCAATTGAAAAACTCATTACATCATATAAAATATCATAATTCAAATATCCGTAAAATTTAAGACCTTCAAATCTATACTTACGTGAAGAAAATAAATAACAGAATAACGCGCGACTCTTTATGTTCTATATATATATCTATAAAGCAATTATTGTGTTTGAAAAATTAGTCAATTTAAAAAAGATAACAGAAAATTTTCGCAAAATTCAATTCAGGAAAACAAATTATAGCATATGAAATTAAAGTCACCGAATTATAGCTTTTAGAGAGTCTAAAGATCATTAAAAGTTATAGCTCAAATGGAAAACATATATATGATTTGAACAAGTAATTAAATATTATATTGTAGAGTATGCCAAATGATATCTTGGCTGCTGGTATATATTATCAGCATCTTGCTTATTTTGGTAATTTAATTTTAAGAGAGTTATGCTCACTTATATAAATTATTTATCTAGTTTGTTACTTGTTTACAAAAAATACTAGCAGATGCTTGATTGCTTATTTTCTTCTTTATTCGGCTTTCTTTTATTTCGCAAGAGCTTTTTATAGCTTGTCATTAAGGATATATAGCATGTAGCTGGAGGAAATAAATAACTACTTTCATTAATTCCAATTAAAAAAGGAGTTGGTTACCCAATTATATAATATTTAGGACATTAATTAATTTATTCCGAAAAGTAATAAAGTCTTTCTACGTACCTTTCCCGGTTCAGATGGTTTAATAATATTTTTTAGTTAAAATTGGGTATACAATACAGCTACGCTAGCTAGCTAATGCTAATGATAACATTAATTATTAGGACCACATCAAGAGTTAGAGTGCACAACGACCAATTCCAATAGTCAATCAATGCCTTCATCAGAACAACATCATAAAACTTTTTAATATGTTTATTCTACCTGTATGTATCATTCATATTCGGTAAGACAGACACTGGTAAGTTTCTTTACCTAGTAAACACCCGTTGACTTGTTCATAAACGGTATTCTGATCCACCATCAATGTCTTACCGAATATGAATGATACGTACAGGTAAAATATCGCTATTGTACGCAGAAAATAAAATTGAGATGTCAATATCGTTTCGAAAGTCAAATGATGCAATTATATATAATACCTCATTAAAACCAAATCCAACCGTACGTTTTAATTTTGTAATAGTCAAAGAAAGCAACAAAAACTAACCCTTAAGCCACCTCTTGATCTATATATATAACCGGTTCCTTCATTAATTCCACTCTATCATCAAGCATTTGATTTGAGCAACATATTCATAATTAAGCCAATCAAAGCTTCTTCTTCCAAACTTTTAAAGAAAATTTTAATTAGAGAGAAAGGTAAACATGGCAACTGCCCATATCTCTCTCCTGGTCGCTCTCTTCGCTCTATCCTTCTCCTTCTCCCTCGCTTCTGACCCAAGCCCACTTCAGGATTTCTGTGTAGCCGATAAAGACTCGCAAGGTAGCATGCTTTAATTTGTTATATGTTTCTTAAACGAGTGAATACCAACATATGTATGTATGTTACCTGTCGGTTTCCATAGACTATATATATATAACTGTTATATATTTATAACCGATTAAATTTGATCTCTCTCATAAGCCAACCTCTTATTTTTTTTCACAAGAAAATACTTGTATAACTTATTACTGCACACTTCAAACAGCAGTACATGCTGGTTATTATTAACTTTTGGACAATTTTCACTTAATTTTCTTTGATCTTATTACTTTGAGTACTGCATAGATAATCTTTCTCTGTTTTGGTTTGCAGTATTTGTTAATGGAGAAGCATGCAAGAATCCAAACCAAGTCACAGTCGACGACTTCTCCTTCTCTGGACTCGACAAGCCTGGTGACACTAGCAACAAACTGGGCTCTGCGGTAAACCTAGTGAATGTGGAGAAGCTCCCAGGTTTAAACACCTTGGGCATCTCCTTGGCTCGTATAGACTACGCACCGTATGGCCTCAACCCTCCCCACACCCACCCGCGTGCCACCGAAGTACTAGTCGTACTCGAAGGGTCGCTATATGTCGGATTTGTTACCACAGCTAATAAACTCTTTGCCAAGGTTCTCAATAAAGGCGATTCTTTCGTGTTCCCTATCGGCCTGATTCACTTTCAATACAATTATGGCACTACTAATGCGGTGGCCTTTGCCGGCTTGAGTAGCCAGAATCCAGGGGTGATTAGAGTTGCAGATGCTCTCTTCGGAACCAAACCACCGATCTCAGATGATGTTCTGATGAAGGCATTGATGGTGGATCAGAATACCGTTGATTACATCCAATCACAGTTCCAGTAAATTTGAGCTAGGTTTCATGATTACAAGCAACGTACTCTTTAACTAAATAGGCATTATATATATTGTTTTATTTTTCTAATTTGATACAAGAATTCGCTTCTGTATTTGTGCATGCATGTGGTTTGGATTTTTTTCCCATTTATCAAGTGTGATGTAACAAATCGATATGTATACGATAAAATGTACTTGTTGATTGTTTGTTAATACTTCTTGCTTTCTTTATGCATGGAAAATAAGTTGATTTTTGTCGACATCAATCTTGACTCGGTTAATACAATTTAATTCTTGCCCTGACCGCATGTGCTAATTAATTGACTATAACTACGTACCGCACAATTGTATATTAATTATATATTAATGATGATAATGAACTTAATATATATATAACAATTTCGATATCACCGCCTATATTCGCATCGATAATATAGTGGCACTCTCGAAAATAATAATTTCTATTGAATTACCTCTCGGCACTAATCATTTTTTACCCTCATACAGATTCTTGATGATTATATATATATATATTTTTTGGAAATAGATAACAGAAATTAATGTGTTCAAAACCAACATATAACTTTTGTGTGGGCAGAAGTTATGCACATTAATTCAATCAAATATTGTAATCCCTTATGTTTTCCAAAGCTAGTGCACCTATGACGTAGGCTACGACAATTAATGCCTAGCTAGTAATCTGATTTCAAGGAGTATGGATCTGCTGTAGCTCTTAAACAACTTCTAGTTCTAAGGCGAGCTGTAAACATTTACAATGATATGCTTGAATTTTAATATAATTATCAATTTATGTTTTGGTTCCCAAAATATTTTTTAAAATCTTACCTCTAAAATTCTAAACATAAAAATAAACTTGTCTATTTTTCAAAATAAAAATTATGATATGCTCACCTATTCTTGCCCTGATTTTACAAATTCGGATCTCCTAAGTAACTCAAAATGTATATTTGAACCCGGATCGTTCCTCTAGAATTCACACAAATATTAAATAAATCACGTAATTTCTAATTTAGACCGAATTGGTTTGAATTCTGATTGGACAGTCCGGATCAAAACTCAATTGTACAACCACGTTGATTCTTTTTTTGTTCAGATTTGGACTTCCAAAATCATTACACAATTGACAAAATCCGCATGCTTGATTTGTTGGCATACTATTTGTACTGAATAAAATTTTGATAAAAAAATTAGCTCAAAACTGATATATATATATATAATTCATTTATATAAACAAATTATGCAAAAATGTACTAGCCTTTACAATTCCCTAATATTTTGACTAATTATGTTTCCATTCGACTTAGCAGGTTACATATATTTTTTCATTTTATCTTGATCTTGATATAAATTTTAATAACTATTTACATGCAACAGTACTCTTCATATGAAGAGTCAAGGGTTCAAAATTCGGATAGGAGTTCTTTATGAATATTAAATGGAGGTTGAAATGCTAGATGTTCATCTTAATTAATTTTTATCTGGAAACTATTTGAGAACTAACTTTTGATCTAATGACAAATGCAATCCCTTCCAAGTAGGAAGCCTCACATGTACACAATAACATTTAGGTATGCACTTGTATATACGTTAGAAGTACAAAAATGAATTATTTGCCCTTGAAAACTGACAAATTACAAGACTGACATTTTGTTTAAACAAGCCACATATCTTTATTTTTTAATAAATAATAAAATGGATACTTTAAAAAAATTTAAAATGAGTTTTAATAGAAAAGATACTGAAATGGATAAGTTTATAAGTTTCTTTAAATTTTAGAAGATTAAATATAATATTTTGAAGTTTAGAGAAAGAAATACGTAGGGGTGAAAACGGTATGGATAATACCCGATCCGTATTTTCGAAAAATTAGATGTGGATATCCGTTTTCACCTCTAGAAATACGTGATTTCGAAGTTTTTGAAAAGTATAATGAAATTCCATAAAAAAAAAAAAATTTAAAAAAAAAAAAAAAGCTGAGTTGTTTTACTCAGCAAGAAGGAAAAGGAATTTGCGCCCCGTTCTAGCTCGCGTCAGGCATGATTGATTCATCCATTTTTGGCTTGCAGAATTTTTTTTTTTTACTTTTTTTTTTATCTATAATCAACCTTATCTTGCACACTTGATATATTTCTATTCAAGAAGAGAAGATTCCTTTATACTGAAAGTTTGACTGGGTCTAAGATTTCGCCCATTTATATATATATATATATATATATATATATATATATATATAATCACTTCGACCAAAGTTTGACTGGCATTTGTTTAGTTTCATCGACCGCAACAATACTGAAATCTCAAATTTATACAAATAAATATCTTAACAAATGATATTTGTAACGGAGCAGGCGTTTACTATATCAACTTCAAAGCATGCATTCATCCATATGACTTCTTCTCATAAACCCTCAGAAAGAGACTCAGAATGCATCTCTCTTCCCAATTTATATATACTTACTTGGTCGTACAAAGGCCACGTACTGACCTCTTCCATTTTATGAGTATCGCACGACCCAATCTCAGTAGCCTTCAACGCTTATATATATACACTCAATCTCAGTAACCTCTTCCACCATCTCACAGCTGAAAAACCAACCCAGTTTCTTTCTAACCTTCTTCCTTTACATAGCAATTATATCTCTCACTCCCTATCTCTGTCTCTTCTCTTTACTTGTGAAATTATTACATTAAAGCCACACACATGGCTTTTTCACACATCTTTCTGTTCTCATTTTTTATGGTTCTCTCTGTCGTCTCACTAGTATTTGCTTCCGAGCCAAGCCCCCTTCAAGATTTCTGTGTAGCTGACAAAACATCACCAGGTTTGTAACACAAATTTATACATTGAATTTAGTTAATATTTTGTATTCACTTATAGCTAGCATGACTTAATTGTGCTCTGCGTATGTATATATATGTACTAGTTCTGGTACTAACATTTCCTCTTCCATTCTAATGCAGTATTTGTAAATGGAGTTGCATGCAAGAACCCAAGCCTAGTAACTGCTGATGATTTCACCTTTTCCGGCCTCGACATAGCCGGCGACACCAGAAACAAGCAGGGGTTTTCGGTAAACTTGGTAACAGTAGACAAGTTCCCCGGCCTGAACACCTATGGTGTGATGCCGGAGCGCCTCGACTTTGCACCAAAGGGTCTCAACTCACCACACATCCACCCGCGTGCAACCGAAGTGCTGACTGTAATCAAGGGGTCGCTGTACGTCGGCTTCATCACCACAGACAATAAGCTGTTCTCTAAGGTGATGAACAAAGGAGATGTGTTTGTGTTCCCAATCGGGTTGGCTCATTTCCAGTACAATTTCGGAGACGTAGACGTTGAGGCGTTCTCGGTTTTGAATAGCCAGAATCCAGGTGTAGTGAGGATTTCTGATTCGCTGTTCGGATCACATCCAGCAATACCAGATGATATTCTTGCCAAGGCGTTTATGCTGGATAAGAAGACTGTCGATTACATACAGTCCCAATTTTAGTAAATTGTTTATAAGGTTTTGCATTGGACTTGAATTAGGATGTAAACTTGTAAAGTACAATTTGACTTTATTCTTTTGTTATTTGATTCTTTGGTAATAAAAGCTCTTTTACATGTACAGTATATACTTTGGAGTATTAATTTTCTTTCTCGATATTCTTATTTACTTCTCAAAAGCTTCAGATGAGCTATATGTATTCTTATTTACTTCTCAAAAGCTTCAGATGCACAGTATATACTCAGCCTGTCTGTGGTGGTCTTAGTTAGTTTAAGGCCGGTGACAATGTTTCATTATTGATCCACGTACAGGCCTATTTTAAGTTGGTCTATATCCTTCATTTCCGGGCGGTTCCTAAACCGATCGAGGATCGTTTTCAATCTTTCAATGTGAATTCGGTCACCACAGTTATAGTGATCATGGCCGACTTTTGCCCAGAAGAGACAGATTTTGGTTAACCTTTCATATACAATATAGATGGTTATTGGTTAACCAGTTTTTCTTTGAGAGATTTGTCCATAGGCGTCATTACCTCATGCACCTCTGACATTGGAGTACCGATATTATCAGAAAGCATGAGGATGCCCTCCTTGGTGACCGTTTTGGGCGGTATTCGGTGCCATTGGGACCAAACCTCCATGGTTTTGACTTGGGGATTACGGAGGTACTTCGGGCCATAAACTCTTTTTAGGACCACCGCATCTGTGTGATACATCCATGTTCCTCGGTGCATGCATCACTCTCACTGGTACAAAAAACTCCTTTACCGACTGTTAAAAAAAACCTATACCGACTGTTATTGAGGCGTCAGTGATGGCGCCGCAAGTATAGGTATATCTTTGCTAATGGATAAATAACAGTCAGTGTAGATATCCAACACTAACGGTTTAAATAAAACAGTCAGTGTAGATACCTAACACTGATAATTTAAATAAAACAGTCAGTGTGATGACCCCTCGAAATACCGATACCGGATGATTTGTATAATTATTTTGACCAGCTGAATGTGATATTGACTCAGATACAAACTCTGACCTTGGTGACCCGGTTGTCGGGGAAGATGATATGGCCGAAATTGAGGATGAGATTAGGATGCAAGATGTAATAAAGGAGTGACAAACGTCTATTCTCTTTATTAATTGGGGATTGCAGCATTCTTGTCCGACATTTAATGACAATGTGCTGATGCCGTACAAGGATGAAACATTTTTCAGTGGTACAGATGTTCGAATCCAAAGCCGAACTTAAATCTAAGTTGGACGGATTTGCCATGGATAATAACTTAGAATTACAACAAACTCAGAGCAATCGTAGTGCCTATGTGGTTATATGTAGAGCGGAGGGGTATCCATGGTGGTTATACGCAAAAACCATTGAAACAAGCAATTGGACAATTGCAACAAACCCATACGAGCACAATTGTTACAATATTGCTTGTACAGTAGACAGTCATCAGATGACTGCCATGATGATTGCAAATATAATCAAACTTGGTCTTATGGAGGACCTGAAGATGTCAATAAAAACATGTCGATTTGCAGTTAGAAGTGCGTACCAAAATGGTTCAGCCTTCCTACAACAAGATTTGGAGAGAGAGGGAGCTGGCTATTGCTGATTTATTTGGTTCTTGGGAGAAAGCCTACGAACTACTACCTTCTCTGCTCGGTGCAATCTAGAGGTCTAACTCAGGCACAAAATACATAATTGAGCATGAACCATCTACCCGTATGGGCATCCATATTTTCACCCGTATCGCATGGACTTTCGGTCCATGCATTTCAGCCTGGCCATATCTCCGGCTAATTATAATTTACTCTACATACAAAATAAAAAAAATCTACAATTAGTTAAATTACACTAAAAAAAGCCTAAATTACTCCTAAAAAAACTAAATTATTCTACATGTATTATAATAAATTTTATAAACTAAACTACTCTACATGCAAACTAAATCATCGTACAATTACTAAAATTACACTAAAAAAACCTAAATTACCCTAACAAAACTAAATCTTTCTACAATTTATTCTACATGCAAACTACATAATTCTACAATTAATTACTAAAAATCGGATTAATTATTCAAATTAAAAATTTAACCACATACTTAACGAAACTTGTCGGGTTGAAAAAAAAAAGTACTGAGACCGAATTGCCATTTCGGTCTGGTCTCCATTATAAATTTTCTGTGGCGGCTCAGCTGAAAATCTGTGAAATTAGCAGGGACCGAAATGCCAATTCGGTCCAGAGAAAAAAAAAAGAAGCGAACCGAAATGACAATTCGGTTCTTATGTTTTTTGTAAAAAGAAAAATAATCATGTTGGTTTGCTAAATTTTTTTTTTAATTATGGTTTTTTTTAAAAAAATCGTTATTTTCTAGTCGTCATATTCATGTAATTAATTTCATAGGTCATTTAATTGGATAGGGTCGTGTCTTTTGTGATGAATTGTACAAGGAATTTGTTGTTTTAATCATAGTGACGAACTTGTGATTCAGAAATGATTATTCGTAATTAATTATAATACAAATATAATATAAAAAATTATCCGCATTGATAGTTTTGTAAAATATTAAAAAATATTTATAAATTTTATTAATAATATTGGATAAATATAGTGATATGGAAAATAAGTATCAAAGTGACATGAAACTTAAAACTTTTATTGTAAATATAAATAATAAAGTAATCTAAAAACTAAGAAAAAATCCAACATTTGGATGTTTTTCTCCATATGTTACTTGTTTTCTATCATTTTGAAAAATACTTTTAAAGCTACAATTTTGGCTTCTAATTTTTTTTTCAATATTTTTTACTATTTTAGTTTTCAATTTCAATAATTAAAATTTTATAATTTTCAACATTTTGTAGTTCAGAAATATAACTTCATATTTGGAATATTATTCTTAATGATTTGGTATGAAACGTTCAAAAATAAATTTCTTAAATGGTATAGATAAAAAATTGGGTTCGTTACTTCTCGCCTATTATATTCTAGCAGTCAGATCCATGTAATTAATTTATAAGACATTTTTAGTGTTGGATTGAATTTAGCAATCAGTTTTTTTACGGGTCCGAATTCTCTATAACTCAAATTTTGAAATTTAGATTCAGACCATCCGATCAGAATTCAGATTAAATATTCATGCCAAACGGATCTTACGTCCGGATCTAAACTCAAAATTTGAGTTACTTTACGTGATATGAATTTGTGGCTGACCTCACCCTAGGGGTGTAAACGGAGCCGGGTTATCCGAAGGATATCCGCTCCGAATCCGTTTATAATCCGAATCCGAATACTTCCGGATACGGATCCGAATACTTCCGGATACGGATCCGGATAATTATCAAATATCCACAGAATATCCGGATTCGGATACGGATACGGATAGTAAGTATAAAACGGAGCGGATATCCGAACCATCCGGAACGTGATCGGACCCGCTAAGAACCCCATTTGCTGAGGCGAACCCAGACCCGCTAGGCAGACCCATTTGCTGAGGCGGACCCGTTAGGCAGAAACTCAAAGCTAAAATAAATTGCAACTGCTGGGATTCGAATCCTTGCCCTATATTATCAAGACTTAGCATCAAACCACTACACCACTTTGTCTTTTGTTACCATTCCATTATTTTGTATATATAATATATCAATAGATCATCTTCCATCTCTCCAACATTATAATTAATATTTATATTTAATTATTTTTATTAATATTTGTATCTTAAAAGTTCATATACCTCAATTATTCGTCTTGTATTCATATTCGAATTCGTATCCGTAATTATCCGCTTCGTATCCGTATCCGTTTTAGGCAGATTTGGTTTTGAATTTTGATATCCGTTTACTATCTGTATCCGTATTCGTATCCGCTCATTATCCGACGGATGTGGATATGGTATCAGCATTATCCGCTCCGTATCCGCTCCGTATCCGCTCCGTTTTCACCCCTACCTCACCCCCATTTTACATGTTCCATGACGTTAGAAGGTAGCTCTGTGTTCTCTCGTGTTGCGGGTACTATTATATGCAAATTCAGATTAGATTCGCTGTTACAGGAAAAGCATCACACAATGTGCCGCTTAGTTGAAGTCTTGTAGAATGTAGATGCTGCTGAAGCCTGAAACGTGAAACCACAATCTTATATTTGTGCGCCTGGTCCAGAACCATTAAAGGCTTTCACTTCTCAAAAAAGCCCAAATCAGAATTCATATATCACTAGGCCGTTTCGCCCAAATCAGAATTTCTTTTCCAGTATGTTGTATGTTTCGCCCAAATCAGAATTTCTTTTGGATACTCGACAATCTCTTCATCAAGTGATTTTCTAAATATAAAAAAATATAAAATTAGGCCTCCGAATACATTTTTATATTTATGTGATGATTATGTTAAACAGTCCGGGTTGACTTTAAGAATTTGAGAATGAAAATTTGAATTCATAGTACGGACCAATGTGTGTTATACATATATAGTATGGTAGCTTCACTCATATCTAATTTATGTTCTTCATCACAGCACAAGTTTTATCAATTTGAAATATACTTAAGATCCTAAATCATTAAAATTGGCATTAATATTTAATTTATGTTCTTTATCTCTGCATAAGTTCGTATGTGCTTAAATCAAGTAGCTAGATATGTTAAATGTTACGCATAAAATTTTGCTAGATGCATTTACAATATGTCACGTGTTTGCTTTTATATTTTTTGTTATACTCTATGCAACATTTAAAATTTTTTAATTATTAAAACTAACATATGACATTTAACTTGTGTTGTTTCAATATGCCTAAGTTTATTTGTGTTAAATAAAAAAGATACATCTACATGGTTTTTTTCTTTTTTTGGGAGAGTAGTGGTTAGGCAACTGGTTTTCATTAGAAATCAAAAGAACCAAGTACCAATACCTAAAACAGGTACCAATAACTCAGTCAGTATTACATCTGCTTAGTTACAAAAAGTATAATTATCCTTTCTGGGATTAAAATTTTCAAAACAACACAGTCATTATCCTATATTATTTTTTATATTAATTATTTCTATAAATAAAAAATTCTCGTGAGGAAATCTCATCTCGCTTTACTTTGTAATCTTGCACGTACAACCAAGTCTCCCCTGAATTTGTAGATCAGAGTTAAACTAATTTAGCTACAAACTAATTAAGGGTCTTCGTCGGGTTCGGTTTAATCGGATTTCAATCTAACTGAGAGAGTTCAGTTTAAACGGTTCGTTTTATTTTCTAAAACTGTTTTAATAGTTCGGTTCAGTTTAGTTTAGAAAATTTAAAATTAGTTAAGACCAACTGACCGAAATTTTTAAACCCGTCCTCCGTCAGAATCAAGCATTTAAAAGAAATAAAAAATTACGACATAATGTATATTGCTTGATTCGGTTAAACCCGGTTTAGACCAAACCAAACAAAATTTTCAAATCCATCTTAAAAAAATTAATAATAAATATTTATTTTTATGATCTTCTTATTTCAATTAACTTAGCAAACCAAAATTTAGCTTCTTTTTTTTTCCTTTCTAACCAGCTTTTTGAATTATGGAGCCTATGCTTGATTGGATTGGGGAAGATGATACATGGTTTGATTTGTGTAATGTTACTTTAAATTTATGTAATACGAAGTTAAATTTATTAAATGTTTGATTTACATTCTCAATTAAAATTATGTAATGCTACTTTAAATTTATGAATGCAACTATAAATTATGTGATGTCTGGTTTCCATCTCTAATTAATTTATTGTGTATTTTTAATTTATTGTAGTCTATAATTTTCTGAAATTTATTTCGTAATTTTCAAAAACTGTAAATTAAAAAAAATTGTAACTTCTACAATATGTCGTTGAATTAAAAGTTCAATAAGTTATTAAAAAATAAAATTGAATATAAAAATTTAAGCCATGACTTAAGCAACATACTATAATGAAACTAGGAATAATTTAATTTAAGTAACATGTTTCAACCAAACAAGTGAATTAAGTTGCTCCATCTTATTTTGGAATAACCAATTTAATCCTTCTTAACCATAGAAGGCAAAATCGGCCGTTCCGGAGCGGAATCGGCCGTTCCAGAGCGGGATCGGACGGTGCCGATCCGATTCCAGGCCGATTTACGCGGACAGTGCAGATTTCGGATAATTTCGGCCGTTTCGGCAATATTTCGGCCAGTTCCAGTCAAATTTCATCCCGTTCCGGTCCGTTCCAGTCAAATTTTGGCCGAAATGCGAATATAAAAGAAGCAGAAAATTTTTTTGCAGCCGTGGGGATTCGAACTCTAGCCCTTTAGGGTGGAGTCTATGCAAGTTACCACCACACCATCCAAGCTTTTTTTATTTATACCACAACTCATTTATATATATATCAATTATATCATGGATTGATATAACACAAATCAAAGTCACGGATTGACTAGACTATCCAAGTTCTCGCAAAAAAGTCTGATTTTTCGATCCGATTCGGCCGATCCCGACCGATTTTTCCGATCCGAATTGGGATTGGACGGGGCCGATCCCGATTCCGATCCCGATTTTTCCTTCTATGTTCTTAACTTTACAATCAAACATGACCTATATTTTTTTTTGTGACCAGCATTATAAAAACTATTTAATTATATGACAAAACACTTCACAAAATCGGAGTTCGTGTGACAAATTAAATAATCTGAACATAATAACATTGCACTATTATTGATTAATTATTTTTATAAATTACATTTGTTTAATATATTTCTAAATTAAAAATTAAAAAACATGAAGGTGGAACCCAGTGATAAATTATTTTGTTGCTTTTTCCTACTCATTTGAACGAAGGATGAAAAGATGTAATAGAATATTTTCGCCGATGGACTTTTTTTTTTTACAAATGTATTTGGAACATAATTTATTATTTTCAATAATGTATATATGTCTGAATCAATTGCATATGTGTCATGTTTATTTCATGTGGGATACATTTTCTAAATATCATTTGTGTGAGTATATATTGTAGTACCAAATCATTTGTTCATGCAACATGTTAAAGGGAAAAGAGGTCTTTAAAATGTATCAATCGAGCATACTTAAATATAATCTCTAAGTTATGTTTAATGAATAGACATTAATAATAGAAAAAAAATTATATATATATTTATGATATTGGAGAAAACTAAGTATATTAGTTTATTACAAAATTAGGATTGATCTAATTTGATTATGATATTTGGTGAAAACTAACCATGATTCTAAGCAATCAACTTGATATGGCACGACAAGAAGTGTTTCGATTAACACCCTAGAAGCGACACATGCGCAGCAGAGAAACACCATAGAGACGACACAAATCGACACCCTAGAGGCGAGACGTGCGCAGTAGGGAAACACCGTAGTTGTAGGATTCGCTTGTAACAGGGCTGGGTGAAGATCCGACCCTAACAGGCCAAGGGGCCTGTTGTTTCCTGTCCAACATATTTTCACACAACACAATCTATGATATTAACATGGAGATTAAACACTGGGAAAATGTGATCCGAATATTTTTTTGGAATTTCGCACTATTTTCTATTTTAATGAATTGTTGAGTATTTTAGGTATAGGGTTTTACGCTTATTTTTATACTCTTTGAACTTTTAAATTTATAAACATAATACTCAAAGATTGCTCGATTGCAAGCGCACAACCTATCGATTGTAGTATTGAGGTATCGATCCAAGGGATATCGGGAAACACTAATTTTAAACTTTATTAATTCGTTTCAGATTGTGCAAGAAAGTAAAGTTGATTTGGGGGGTTTTAGTTCTAATTTTCTAATTGTTGGGTTCAATACCCTAAAAGGAGATATTGTAACAATTAAACTAAAACTGAAAATTAAAAGAGAGTTTTGGTTGCTTTTCAAGATTTGGAAGTCTAGGGGCATTCGGTCTACAATCCCTTGTTAATTCTATCTACTCGGTTTGTTTAAATTCATGTTTGATTTTGACGAGGTTTCTAACTTATGTCGTCTTTGGAATAAATATTGATGCTATTATATTGGGTGAACGGATTAATGTTCCTCAAATTCTAGAGTTTTTACACTGCCTAGCGGGATATTTAATACACATAATTCAAGACGAACATCAATATTTATACTAAGAAAGCTTAGGAATGGTTTATAACTTGTGTTAGCCTATGAACAAATATTGATATAAATACTTTGGGTGAACGGATTAATGTTCCTCCGTTGTTAGGGCTGTCACTCACCTAATTGGGATATTTAATACACATAATTCAAAGCATATATCAATATTTATTCTAAGGTGTCCTAATTAGGTTGTGATTTCTTTCCATCCTCCTAACCTTAATTTCTGGAAATACAGTTTAGATATCAATTTTTTTGTAAGATAAACTAAATCCTAAGATATATATTTATGATTTCAATTAGTACCTCCCTATCTTGACCAATGCCGGAATTTAATAAACTAAAGCGGAAAGACAAGACATGGCATGATTTTAAGCTACTTCAATTTACTAACCCTAACCAGGTGAACTATAAGTCAAGTACTAATGAAATTCATAAAGAATAATTCACAGAAATTAACATCAAATCAAACAATCAGAATAAAAACTAAGATCTGAGTAAGATAAAATTAAATAAGTTCATGCTTAAGACCTAAACCCCTAGAGAGAAAACTAGCATCTCATGGAGATGCAAGAATTCATCAAAAGATTAAAACAAATCATAGCTAAAACAAAGAAAAATTAAATAGAAAAATAGTTTACACCCTTCTCTAGATGAAGAACCTTGATCTTGCTTATGTTTGCTGTGAACTTCCCTTCTTCTTCCTTGATTCGCCTTCAAGAGATGAGAATTATGGCTAAGTATTGAATAGTATGGTGGATTGTAAGTGGATGATCTTGGAAGGGAAAGTTCTACCTCTTTTATAGGAGAAGTACTGCTTAATCTGGAGCCAAGAGACGTGGGGAGTCATTAGATACTTGCCCCACAAGTTTCTCCACGTTATTCATTCTAATTTTGGCCCTTGGAACACGGCCAGGAGTGCCATAAAATAGAAAAACCGTCGACAATACTGTTTTTAGGCTGAATGCGAACTTAGTGCGTCCGTACGGAATTTTACATTCCGAATTTGGATTTATTTCCTTTATTAAAGTTGTAAATCTTGTTGTCCTGGTTCCGTCAAGTTTTGATTCACCCAAATCGGAGTTCGTATGACCAAGTTATGGTCAAAATACGAACTATGTGTCGAAAGCTGAAATTTTAATGCGGCCAGAGTGCGTCCGCACAGAACCTTAGTGCTTCCGCACGGAACCTTAGTGCGTCCGCACTCAGCTCGGAATTTTCTGACTTGCTCTGAAATGTGCTGAATTCGTCTAAGTACTGGACGCGTCCGCACTGGACCTTAGTGCGTCCGCACTGACTCCAACTATGACCGTTTCAAGTTCGGGCGATAATTTTGTGTGCTGCTACAGTGCGTCCGCACGGATTTTGATGCACAGCTCATTATACCTTTTTCATATTGGCGCGTGTCCAGAAATCCTTCTAAGTACTTAGTGCGTCCGTATCGCAATCCGTGCGTCCGCACTGGGTATTTGTCTTCGTTTTTCTTCATTTTTCTTCATTTCCTGCAAATTAAAGTTGAGCAAACGCAGTAACTTGATTCTAGGTGTAATCTATTCTCTTTATGTTCAAAATACAAGATATTTGATATTATGTTGTGATAAAAATCAGATCGAATATGTATATAATTTAGGTCTATCATGAATAATGCTAAAATGTTATTCAAAATTGTTTCAGCTCAAAAAATAAATTGATTCATTAAAAGAAATATGACAGTGCCCCGTTGTCGGTTTGGTGACACTAAATTTAATATTCTGTTGTTTATATAATAAAATTGTGTCACATTTAGACACATAAAAAAAATTATTTTAAAGAATCTATGGCAAGATTTTAAATTGAATTAATAAAATTGAAAATCATCTCAAATAATAAATGTTGAGCCACATCAAAGATCTTATAATTTGTAACCGATTCAAATCTAAAAATTGCCAAAATTTCATTGGAGTAAGAAGTGAGGAAGAGAGGGAGAGGAGGAAACAATTTTGTGATCTATGTTATTTCCTTAAAATTCTACATTTTGCACCATATCAAAGCGTCTGGTAGTTTTCGCTTCTCACTTTCGCATGTGTTGTGTATCATTTTATATTATTTTTACCTTGGAATTCAATTTTGGATTAATTCACAATTTCACATAAAAAAAAAAAGAGTTGTATGGAATAAGGCGATTTGGAACACATGAAAAAAGTTGTCTGGAATAAGGTGAATTGCAACGATTAATTGTAGTACGCAGATGTAAATTTATTCTTAAATTATCTGAAAAACACAAAACGCTAGCTCATGGCCGAGTGCTATCTCGTTATTTAATTAATTAATTGTTTCTATCACTTCTCGTTCTCGCCACTCTAACTGTTTTAATTAATAATTATTGATGTAGTTCCTAAAACAAAACAAAAAAGTACAGGTGTAGATTAGAGGGCTAGATGTTTGTAAATAAACTTTTTATTTGCCGTCAACCATAAAAAATAAAATAGAGCTCATAGATGCTCAATGCTCAATTCCAAATATATAGAGTTGGGATCCTATAGTAGTAAGGGTTTTGGAAATTTAATTTGAAGCATGTTAGTTCGATCGGACGGGTTCTGATCAAAACTTAAGTTAAATGGACGGATATATCTATAGAATTCACTTTATTTTCTCGAAATATCACGGTATTTTCCAACTGTCAATTTTTTTTTCTGGCATCTGTAGGAGCAGAGGTGGATTTACTTAGAAATAATTTAGCACAAAATGTCATGATACGGTAACATTGACCTCATTCTTCAGATAAAGTTTTTATATAATTGACACTCATAGTTCGAAGTTTTTTATATGATGGATCTCATATGTATTTGATCTCCATTGTTCGAAAATCTGACTCCGCCCCTATGCAGGAGACCTATACAATAGAACATAATAAAAAAAAAATTAGTAGTAGTTAGAATAATGATGCTGTAAATTTTAAGACTCGCTTAGTCTTTGTTTGTCAATAAATTTAGAAGCTCTTGAAAAGAGATGTGCGCTCTTTTTGACGTGACTAATTATGTTGTAAAAAAACTAAAAAACCAAGTATGTTTCAGTAATATCCCGACATTTTTAAAAATACCCCAAGTTAATTTAATATTATTAAAAATATCCACGGTTGCCGAAAAATTTTAAAAATACCCATACCGGCCATTTAATGGCCGGTACCGAATAAACTGCCCAACCGGCCATTTAATGGCCGCTTCCGATTAAATTGCCCAGCCGGCCATTAAATGACCGGCCCCGTGCCTTTTTCGGTTTTCCCCTTTTCACAGCCTATTAATACAGCCTCTCGCTAAGAACTTCTCTCAGCCGAAGACGCAGCAGCTGCAGCAAAGGTAAGGTTTTTTTTTATATGTTTTTAATTTAATTTTTAATATTTTTATTATTTTTTAATTAATTAATTTTTAATTAATTTTTAATCTAAAAATTAATTAATTAAAATTAATTAACTATAATAAATTAATTATAGTTAATTAATTTTAATTAATTAATCATAGTTAATTAATTTTAATTAATTAATCATAGTTAATTAAATATAATTAATTAATCATAGTTAATTAATTAAAATTAATTATTGAAAATTAATTTTAATTAATTAATTATAGTTAATTAATTTTATTTAATTAAATAAAATTAATTAATTAAAATTGATTATAGTTAATTAATTATAATTAATTAACTTTAAATAATTATACTTAATTTTAATTAATTAATTGTAAGTAATTATATAATTTTTTTTTATTCAGTAACTGTGTAAATTAGTAACCTGATAAATGATTATCACTTTCGAAATGTAGCTTGATTACAATGCCATTGATTTCAATACACTGTGGTGGTAAACTTGAAAATAATACAGACGGGCCTTATTACAACAAAGAACCAATTGCTTCAGTTATGGTTAACGATGATATATCTCTTTTGGACTTGAAAGTCATAATTTTCGATTACGCCCGTTATAATCCAGAAAGGTGCAACCTTGAATTGGGGACCCGAGTTTGTAATGGAAATACCCGGAAATATTCACTTGTGAAAATTACAGATGAAAATACCTAGAGAGGGTTGTGTGGGTATTTTAAGGCCAACGGAGATTTTGTAATAGAGATCTATGGTAGAAGAGTTCCGAGAGAGGCAGGGGTTGGAAGTTCCAGCCAATGCTCAGTTGCAATGAAAACTCTCATCGTTCCTCCAACACAACCACAAACCTACTATGAACATACACATCCAGCAACCTACTATCCACAGACTCTCCCAGAAACCCAATATCCACCTACTAACCCAGAAATCTACTATCCACTTCCCCCGGAAACACGACCTCAACCAATACTCCGAATTTGTTCCCCACCTAAACCCGTGCATGAGGCGTCTTTACCATTCCCAGGACCAGTATGTGATGAAGTTATGTCAGATTTTGAAAATATCAATGATATTCCTGGTGAACGTCTGCAGAGTGGAGATGAATATGATGGAGATGACTGGGACTCTGATGATCCAGTTGAAATAGGCGAAGGGCCCATTCAAAGTAGCTCTGGCTCAGCGCCGCTTACCGGGCGGAGTGATACGCACCCGTTCCCAGACTTCAATGATGTATCTCGGTTTAGAGAAGCAGATATTGGTTCCTATGGGCCACGAATCGAGCACACGGGTGAGTTGGTTGCAAACCAATTTTTTAAAAACAGAGATGAATTAATGAAGAAGATTAGAGAGCATCATGTTCATTCGAATCAGGAAATAAGAATAAAGAGAAGTGATAGCCGCCGGATTTATGTGGTGTGCAAAGACCGGCGTTGTGGTTACGAGCTCAGGAGACAACCATCGAGAACTAGAGATGCATGGGTTATAACGAAGCAAGTCAAGCCTCACACATGCAGGACAGAGTATACAAGGACCGACAATGAATGTCTGACGGCATCAATCATTGTCGATATCATCCAGAACAGCATTAAGACCGATCCCTGTATGAGCATCCGGTCGGTGGCAAATTGTGTTATGGCCGTGTATGACAACGTCACCCCGAAATACAACCGACTATGGAGGGGTCGTGAGCTTGCAATAGCCCGCGAATTTGGTAGTTGGGAGGGTTCGTACAGCTTGCTGAGACCACTATTGATGGCAATTTGTGTCAAGAATCTCGGATCAAAGTACCATTTTCTGACCAGTCCGATACGAGACAAAGACACAGGAGTAATAAAGGAAGGTGAAGTTCAGTTCAGGGCCGTCGCTTGGGCGTTTGGTCCATGCATTGCAGCATTTCGGTTCTTGAGACCGGTGATCAGCATAGATGCATGCTTCTTGTCAGGGCGGTACGAGGGTAGGCTATTGATAGCTTGTGCCTATGATGCTGAGAATCAATTGTTGCCTCTTGCGTTTGCAATCGTGCATAAGGAGGATGCCGATAATTGGGGTTTCTTCTTGCAATGGTTGAGGAATGAAGTGCTTGGATATAACCAATTCGTCTGTGTTATATCAGATCAGCACAAGGGGATCAAAGCTGCACTGACAGCAGAATACGGATGGTCTCCAGAGCTTTTTGTGCACAGGTTTTGTATTCAGCATGTTGCCGACAACCTGGTCCAGAACTGTGGAAAAGAAAAGTGGTATGGATAAAGGTTCAGAGAAGGAGCTAAGAAGAAGAAGCCAAGAAAGTTGAAAGAGATGTTCGAAGAGTTTGCTAAGGTATTTGTAATGTAAAACATTTCGTTAAATTTTTTTCTAACTATACTGTGAAAATGAAATAACATCTGTTTGTTTTGTGCAGCTAAATCCAAGGTGCAATGCATATTTACGGAAGGTTGGCAAAGTTCGCCCGAATGATCCGACGGAGCCGTCCAATTACGAGAAGATTTTCCAGACATGTGATGGAGGATACCGATTTTGTATAATGACAACAAACGTCTTTGAGTGCCTCAACAATGTCTTCCGGGATAGCCGTAGAATGCCCGTTGCTGCTATAGTGGAGGATACGTTCTACAAATGCAACCAATGGTTTGTTGACCGGCGACAGCGAGCCATGGAATTAAAAGATAATGGCAAGAAGTTTTCCAACCGGGTTTCGAAGAAGTTGGGAAGAAAATGGGAGAAAGCTGCAAGAATGCGATTGGTGCCTTACATGCACGGCCAAGGTGAGTACCAAGTTTCAGTTCCAAATGAGCATATCCCTTGCCGTCGCAACGACTTGGGAGTTATGGAGTTCACAAGCAGGGAGTGCATGTACATTGTGAGATGCGGTGCTGGCAACCAAATGGAATGTGATTGCAGAGGTATACAGTTAACCACTATTCCGTGCGCTCATGTGTTAGCAGTTTGTCGGAAACGGAACTGGTGCGAGGATGACTTTGTTGCACACTGGTACAATGTGGACTACCTTTTGAGTACTTGGAACGGGGTGTTTGCTTCCATTGGCAATATGGAAAATTGGCCTCCTAATACTGAACCAAAAATTCTCCCCGCACAAGGATGGATTAGGAAGGGGCGTCGAAAACACATCCGTCATGTAATGACAATGGATGAACTGGAAGGTAGGCAACGGGGGCATCAACCTTGCCGTTCCACTGTCGATAGGCAACGAAGAGGTACGTAAAATTAATCAAAAATTATATTTTTTTTCATTTTATACCAACTTACTAAGTAACAATGCAATGCAGATGCCAGAAACGCGACCAATCAGTACGAGAATGACCCAGCTAGGGCAAGGGCAAGTGTGTCGGGAGGGCCACGGCATTCCCTCGCAACAAGCCATTTAGATGCGTCTGTTATGTTTGCAGAAGCAATGGGGGATGCCCTTAACTTAGGAGGTGAGGCGGTCGGACTGCAAAGAGATCCACCGAGAAGGTCAACTAGTAGGCGTACAACAAGGGCATCTGAAAGCCAAGCAGGGCCGTCCGGAACCCAAGCTGAGCCCTCTAGTCGGTCATCTATGGGAACCGATTTCTTTAGAGAATTTAGTTTTAGGCGTAGTAGTAGTAGGAGGAGGTGATTTATCCCAATTATCACATTTTTGTACTTATATGTTGTGAACCCTTTTTATTCTAATTTGTGTGGATTTCCTAATTTATACTCAGTATTTTGCGTAAGTGTGTCGGTTTGATATATTTTACTGTACTTAATTTTTTGGCGAACAATAAAATAGTAAAACACCGAACATAGAACAACAAAATATAACAATAAAATAGTAAAACACCGAACATAGAACAACAAAATAGTAAAACACCAAACATAAAACAATAACACAACAACACCATAAAAAATAAAAAAATCAGTGCCGCCACGGAGAAGGGGACCATCGCTCAGCTGGAACTCCGGCATTCGCTCGCTGCGGCCAGACTCTATCTCTCGGTGTCACCACACGATCGTCGGCCTCTCTATACATCATATCTGCAGTATCCCAGGCAGACTCACGCATAGAAACCGACGGAGGTGTACCGAAGATAGATGTAGCAAAATCAGTCCCAAAATCAGGCTGAGCCCTGCTACCACCGGCCTCTCCATCGTGGGCCATCGGGGGCATCCCATAGGAAGGCTGATGCTGAGCCCCGCTACCACCGGCCTCTCCATCGTGGGCCATCGGCGGCATCCCTTGGTCAAATGCTGTAAGCTCGTCCAGACCGAACGCTGGAGCAGCCTCCGGTATCTCGGCTGGACCTTGCAATCACACACAAAATATACTAAATTAGAACTATACCGAAGATAGATGCACTAACCCATACATCAAATTAAATGAATCATACCGGAGGATGAACTTGCCGTCCGAACTTGTCGTAGAATGCGTGCCATCCCTTCGTGGACAATACCCAGCGATGGTAGTCCCACGCTGGAACCGTCTCGGGGGGAGATGACATGTCTCGCAGTCGAACAGGGCTATCATCGGACTCAGACGCATCTATCTCACGCCAATTGATGTTCTCTCTGGCGTCCCGCAGCATACCGATGAGCTGACCACCGTGCTCAGAATCCTCAATGAAAGTGGCACTTCTCTCGATGTAGCTGAACCCAAGACGCCTAAACTCTTCTTTCCCAACATTCTGATACCATGCGCGGCGCCTTTGAGCGCTTTCAACGGCTGAAAAAAGTAATTTGTTAGATCAAACATTGATTAAGTAATCAGCTAAGGAAAAAAGTAGTATAGTTATAAGTGCATTACCTCGCGAGCCCATTTACTACCATTGGGCGTGTAACCGTCGTCGTCCATGATCCTGTCACGTAAGTGTGCACCGTAATCGCCCTCGAGATATACGCTCGCCATGCCGACCCGCAAGTACCAAGTCTCGTACCTCAGCAGGGGATCCCCCGGTGTCTGAAATAGCTCATCCGGGAGTACATAGAAGTGGTGGTCCTGCGGCTGCGCCAATATACTGTAATAGAACCCGTGGTGCTCGCTCCAGTCGCGCTCCGTACGCGATAAGTGGGACATCCTGTAATGAACACGTTAAATTCAATAAAAATAAATCAAGTAAATAGAGAATAATAGAAAAGGGATACGACTTACTTGTGCAGGTCTACGATGGTGGAACTCGGCAAAGCTGGATCCTGCGGTATGAACGGCGGATGTCCAAACTGGCGGAGTACACGATCCGGATAGTGGTGCTCCACTATCCAGAAATGTACGAGTGGCCCTATGTAGAACCACATATCCTGCGACTGGAAACATCTCGTCGGTAGCCTCCCCTCATCGTACAGCCTGGCGTACGGTGTCCACTCAACCCGCTCTGCCGTCAAAGTCTGCAGCTGTGACCGAACTGGCCTGATACCCACTGTACCCCCGTGAGTCATATCGCGATAATGGTGAGTACCGTGCCACATCTTGGCGTATGCCGGGCAGTGAACATCGTCGGGATCTCCCCAAGCTGGTGTCGCATTCGGTATGGGTCTGCCCACCGGTAGCCGTGACCACGACCAGTGCTGAAGCAACAGTACTGGCCCATACATCTGTCTCATATCTGGCTGCAGTTTGTAATAATTTTATATGTTAGGTGCCACTTCTTGATTTATTAGGTAAAAAAGTAAGATAATAGTTAGGGACTTACCATAGAAGCACGGCACAGGTGGAAGTACAGATGGGCTAGGACTGCCGCACCCCAATTGAGACGTGATGGCTACTCCAGGTCTGCCAGCAGCGGGAGATACATCATCGCCATGCAGTCACCGGAAGAATCGGGAAACATGACAGAACCAAATAGGTCCATCACGTATCCACGTGTATATCTGCAGTAACAAACAGGTAATACAAGATAATCAACAAACGGGAATTAAATAAAAATAATACGAGAGATTTGAAGTCTTTACCTCTGAATCTCCTCATCGGTGGAGTCTGCTGTCAGACCCGCGCTGAAGTGCTCGCGCAACCTCTTCATCCTTAAGTGAAATTTCAATTTTCCACTCTTCTCAATGAGGAAGCGAGGATCAGCCCCCAAAAGCTCCTCAATCTGAGCAGCAAACGTCGTGCTGTCAGATACGCCACAGACGGGGGTGCCACTGATAGCCAACCCCCAGAGAGAACTCATGTCCTGAAGAGTCACCGTCATCTCTCCAAACGGCATGTGGAACGTGTGCGTCTCGGGACGCCATCTCTCAACCAATCCTGCTATGAGAGACGCGTTGATGATGCCACTCCCAGTCTGCAAGATGTCCACCATCTGGTATAGGCCTAGATTGACGAGGTACCGGTTCATCGCCCTGTAGTACGGCAAATGAACGCACCGCAGCTTCACATCTAAAAGATCTTTATCCTACATTGACAAATTTAATCCACATGGTGTGTTACAACAATTAAACTTCATGAAATTTAAAAAAAAAAATACATACCTCACGAGAAGCCAGTGAGACCCGGTGATCGCGGTGGGGCACCCACAGAAGAGGACTGAAATGCTCTGTGCTGTCAGTCCCGATCGGCTCGTCAACTATAGGTGATAGTGGACGAAGCCTAGGCCGTCCTCTAACCATCCTAATTTCATTAATAAAATTATGTTAACCGACGCTTAGTAAATCATTCCTAAAGTAGGGATAATTACGCAAAAAATTGTAAAGTATGCTTAATTACGCTAAAAGACTGGTATAATAGGCTTAAACGGTAAAAACCGATAAAATTGGCTTACTAACGATAAAAAACGGTTAACATAGACTTACTAACGGTAAAAACTGAAAAAATAAGCTTAATTACGCTTCAAAAACGCATAAAATAGGTTTAAACAGCTTAATGACGGTAAAAACCGATAAAATATCCTTAATTACGCCAAAAATAAGCTACAATATACTTAATTCCGCTAAAATAGGCTTAACAACGGTAAAAACAACTAAAAGAGGCTTAACAACGGTCAAAACAGCATAAATATGTTTAATTACGCTAAAAACTAACTACAATAGACTTAATTACGCTAAAAACAGATAAAATAGTCTTAATTACGCTCAAAATATGCTAAAATATGCTTAATTACACTAAAAACGGCTAAAATAGGTTTAATAACGGTAAAAACAGTGCAAAATAGGCTTAATTACGCTAAAAATGGCTAAAATAGGCTTAATTATGCTCAAAATATGCTAAAATATGCTAAAATATGATTAATTACACTAAAAAACGGCTAAAATAGGCTTAATAACGGTAAAACAGTGCAAAATAGGCTTAATTACGCTAAAAATGGCTAAACTAGGCTTAATTACGCTCAAAATATGCTAAAATATGCTTAATTACACTAAAAAACGGCTAAAATAGGCTTAATACCGGTAAAAACAGTTCAAAATAGACTTAATTACGCTAAAAATGGCTAAACTAGGCTTAATTACGCTAAATAACATCTACACCAGGCTATATTATCCTAATTATGCTAAATTGCCAAAAATTAGACTTAATTGTCATAATTATGGTAAGACATCATAAAATACGCTGAAATATGATCACTAATTCTAATTATACTAAATTACAATAAATTGCCCAAAATCATAAATCGTAAACCCTAAATTTGACTAATTACACTAATTACTCCCTAATTACAACAAATTATTCTAATTTTGGTAATTACTAACAAATCCTAACATTACATAACCATATTGCACTACAAAAAATATTCTAATAAATTAGAAGGACTTACTTGCAAATCTGAAAAGAGAAGGAGAAATCTTGAAGAAAAAGCTCAACCGAGGAGAGATAGTGTAAAATCTGATAAAATGAATTTTGATACAAAAAAAACGCTGCTGGTGCCTATATATAGGAAAAAAAAATCGGCAGAACCGGCCATTTAATGGCCGGCTGGGCAATTTAATCAGAACCGGCCATTAAATGGCCGGTATGGGTATTTTTAAAAATTTTCGGCAACCGTGGGTATTTTTAATAATCTTTAATTAACTTGGGGTATTTTTAAAAATGTCGGGTAATATCCAGTTGATACCGAATCCTCTTCGACTGTATTTGGGTCCCACCCTCACGGTCAAAACTCTCTTCTTTTGTGGTCAAAGCAGATGAGGATGTGGACCCCATTTGAAGGGTCGCTTTTCATTCCCTTAATTTTAAGCGAAAGCCAAATAACTTCTTTTATTTAATAATAAATGTAGAGGTAAGACGTCAAAATTGGAACCGAAATTTTTATTAATAACCTCAAACAAAAGAAAAATATCAAATATAACCCCAACTCCCAAAAATTTTCAAATCTAACCCAACCGCCCCATTATTGGGCGGTTCACCCTACCCACCAAACCGCCCAATGGTTGGGCGGTCTACACGGCCAAGCAAACCGCCCAATGGCTGAGCGGTTCAGCTTTTTTTTTTTTTTTTTTTTTTTTTTTTTTTTTGAGATTTGAGAGACGATATGAATGAAATTTAATAATAAAAATTCGAATTTTGTTTTTAATATTTGTTAGATTAATTCTTTTGATGTATAAACTGACATTTTTAAAAATACCCAAAGTTAATTAAAGATTAATAAAAATGTCCAAACCGGCCGGTCCCTTGACTAAATAACTAAAATGCTGAGATATAACACTAAAATATTGATTTTTTTAAAATATTTGTCAAATTACTTTTTTGATAGCATATTTATACTAAAATACACTAAATTACTTGAGAATTCCGACATTTTTAAAAATACCCCAAGTTAATTACAGATTAATAAATATGCCCACGGTTCCCGTAAAATATGCAAAATTCGATATTTTTATTTTTACCCAAAAAAAATAAAAATTAATATATTTAACCAAGTTTTTGAAAAAATTAAATTTTTACCCAAACCGTAAATAATATTTACGGTTTGAATTCGGAATTCAAACCATAAATATTATTTACGGTTTGAAACTCTTTTTTTTTAGAGAAAAATAGCTAAAATGCTGAAATGAAATATAACACAAAAAAATCGAATTGTTTTTTAAAATATTTGTTAGATGATGCACGAAAAGACCCTAAAAACTCTAATATTGTAAAGAAAATTCGAAAACTCTATATCCGACGGTCGGATCGGGCTGGAAAGGAAATTAGCTTGGTTTTTGGATTCGGGATTTCCTGTCAAAATTTCAGCCCGATCCGACGGACGGATTAAAAGTTACGCTCCTTTTCGTGAAGCATGCGCAGGCCCATATTGCATCATTTTCGATTAAGATTTTCATTTCTATTCTTCAATCTACGTAGCTCAATAAATTACCGTATTTTAGCATAATTCTACATAATTATTGTAATTTCAGCATTTTAGTAAATTTACTGTATTTTAGTATAATTATTGTAATTTACCGTATTTTAGCACAAAATCGGCTCTATTCGTAACGTATTTTCTAACAAATATTTAACAAAACAATTCGATTTGGACATCAAAAGAATTAATCTAACAAATATAATCTAACAAAAGAATTAATCTCAGCATTTTAGTTATTTAGTCAAGGGACCGGCCGGTTTGGACATTTTTATTAATCTTTAATTAACTTTGGGTATTTTTAAAAATGTCGGTTTATACATCAAAAGAATTAATCTAACAAATATTAAAAACAAAATTCGAATTTTTATTATTAAATTTCATTCATATTGTCTCTCAAATCTCAAAAAAAAAAAAAGCTGAACCGCCCAGCCATTGGGCGGTTTGCTTGGCCGTGTGGACCGCCCAACCATTGGGCGGTTTGGTGGGTAGGGTGAACCGCCCAATAATGGGGCGGTTGGGTTAGATTTGAAAATTTTTGGGAGTTGGGGTTATATTTGATATTTTTCTTTTGTTTGAGGTTATTAATAAAAATTTCGGAAATTGGAATCAATTTTTATCTTTAGAAATAATTAAATAAATTATTGGAAAGGACATTGATGGAAAATTATTTCGATACATGTCCTTTAAACATTCATACAGTCACAGACAGGTGTCTAATGATCGTTACGGAAAATCAATGTTTTTGCATTGGATGTTCATTATAAATGCTAAAGAAATCAAATTAATGCTGCTTTGATTCCTTTAAATTATAGATTTTGTTTTTACAATAATTGGACATCTGTATGAATGCTTTAAAGAATCCAAACAATATTTCAAACCGTTCTTAGATAAGCACAAGCTCAAGTCTCAAATCATATAAACCATTTACATAAAAGGAATCCAACAAAAAAGAAAATGCCCTAACCGTCGGTTTCAGTTTTTTCAACTGAGCAAGGGTGGAGTGACATTGCTGATTTTTTTATTAATACCCTCATAAAAAAGAAAAATAATACATCTACCATCGGTTTCGTTTTTTTTTTAAATCTGCCCTAACCGTCCCATGGGGGGCGGTCCAGTTTGCCAACCAAACCGCCACACAAGGGAGCGGTCCAGTTTTTTTTTTTTTTTTTTTTTTTATAGATTTGAGAGACAATATGAATGAAATTTAACAATAAAAATTCGAATTTTGTTTTTAATATTTGTTAGATTACTTCTTTTGATGTATAAACCGACATTTTTAAATATAACCCAAAGTTAATTAAAGATTAATAAAAATGCCCAGACCCATCAACTTTTATTAAAAATGCCCAAACCTGCCATTTAATGGCCGGTTCCTTGAATTTTTTTTATTTTTTTTTTAGAGACAAATAACTAAAATGCTGAAATATAACACTAAAAAATTGAATTTTTTTTAAATATTTGTCGAATTACTTTTTTGATAGCATATTTATACTAAAATACGCTAAATTACTTGAAATTATGTTAATTTATGCTGATTTACACTAGAATTATGCTAAAATACGGTAAATTACTTGAAATTATGTTAATTTATGCTGAAATTACAATAATTATGTAGAATTAGCTAAATTACGGTAAATTATGCTAAATTACGTATGAATAGAGCCGATTTTGTGCCATCTTTCATAAATCATAAAAAATAGTAAAAAAATTCCAAAAATAATAAAAATTGGTATTCTACAAGTTCATTATATAACTAATTTACTGAGTTACGTAGATTGGAGAATAGAAATGAAAATCTTAATCGAAAACTTCAACTGAAGTTTTGAGCCTCTTCCCTTTATTTTTTGGCGATTCTGAATTTCAAAATCTAATATCGTAGGCACTGATGCATGCGCATTTTCACAAGCTTTCCGAAAAGTGGTCATTTGCTGAAATCGGACACTCGAGCGCCGTTTTATGACCGTTTGAAATTTCGTCGTCGTTTTTCACCTTCTCAATGAAAATATCATCTCTATTCATATGTAATTTTGCGTAATTTAGTGTATTATAGCATAATTCTACATAATTATTATAATTTAGTGTAATTCAGCATAAATTAACATAATTTCAGGTAATTTAACATGTTTTAGTATAAATATGCTAATTATATATAAAAAATGTAATCTAGCAAATATTAAAAAAAACAATTCGATTTTTTAGTGTTATATTTTAGCATTGTAGTTATTTGTCTCTTAAAAAAAACAAAAAAAAAACATAATTTCAAGTAATTTTAGTGTAAATCAGTATAAATTATCATAATTTCAAGTAATTTAGTGTGTTTTAGTATAAATATGCTATCAAAAAAGTAATTTGACAAATATTTAAAAGAAATTCGATTTTTTAGTGTTATATTTTAGCATTTTAGTTATTTGTCTCTAAAAAAAAAATTCAAGAGACCGGCCATTAAATGGTCGGTTTGGGCATTTTTAATAAAAGTTGATGGGTCTGGGCATTTTTATTAATCTTTAATTAACTTTGGGTTATATTTAAAAATGTCGGTTTATACATCAAAAGAAGTAATCTAACAAATATTAAAAACAAAATTCGAATTTTTATTGTTAAATTTCATTCATATTGTCCCCACATGGGCGGTTAGGGCAGATTTAAAAGAAAACGAAACCGAGAGTAGATGTGTTATTTTTCTTTTTTTTTAGGGTATTAATAAAAAAAATCGGGTAACATTGTATTGGGGTCAATTGACCTCCATTAATTAAAAAAAATTGTATTTATATATGATTTTTTATATAGTTTATATTAAAATGCTATTAGTACTGTAAAATTAATTCTTATTGACAACATAATTTTTTATTGATTGACTCACATTCACGTTTGACTTTCATAATTTGGAAACTGACTCCGCTCCCCTACAACTGAGTCAAAATCATTTTGAAATTTATTTAAAATATAAGGCAATCCGTTTTGAAATTCATGTAAGATTAAAACAAAGAACTCAAATCTCATTCTCCACTGTCAGATACTGCATTGTATTTGAATTTGTGGAATTTAGGATCTCAATCCCTCAATTTTTTGCAACCAATTTCAATCTTGACAAAATATTTACACAACTTGGTATCGACAACCAAGTCTTATTAAAAAAATAATAATAAAATAAATTATTTACACAAAGTTTATACCAAAATTAAGCTTCTTTTTATTTACGAACGATAAATTAAATGTTGTTTGTCAAACTCCTTTTTTTTTTCAAAAGATCAAGTTAGTCCTAAAACTTTAACTTATATTAACTTGATTCTTAAACTTTAATTTTAGACAAAAATATTGGTTTATCTAATTATAATTTGCCACTTCAATTTGAACCAAATGCAATTTTGAACTAAGTTATCTAGAAAATCAAAGATGCAAATTGCTCGTGGTCGTGGGAGCTCAATTTAGAAAGATTTGAAAAGACAACGGACTCTTCCTTAACGGGTTCGCACATATTAAACCCGTTAGCTGAAATATTTATCCGTGAACTAAACCCGATAAGACAGAGAGAGATGAGATGGAATTTGAGATGGGCGGCGAAGAAGGGAAAACCAAAGATGAAACCGATCCAGCTGACGTCACCTCCCGAGCAAACCCTCTCCATTTCTCGCGCCATTTTCGACGTCGTCAAGGAGCACGGCCCCCCACCATATCTGACACCTGGGACCACGTCAAGGTCTTCTCTTCATTCCCTCTTCGCCGCCCATCTCACCACTTGCACTGTGTGTTGTTTACTGCATCATCACTCATGCACATGCACACAACCTGTTCGATGAAATGTCCAAGAGAAACTTTTCAGAAATTTACTCATTTACACCTGTACTTGCCTCATTTCCACCTTCCAGTTTATTTCTTAATGAAGCATTTTGTATGGTTCTCTCTATTTGATCCCTGATACACTGGGAGATGGACATGATGACCTGCTGGATAATTTGTCTGGGTCAAATCAACTTTTTTATTTTTAAACCAAAAATATGATCAATTATTGCAGAATATTAACTCAAATATGCAATTTGGCATCTGATTATGTTTGGAACTGCCAAATTGATTCAAACTCAGAATCTGGTTCCAGGGAACTTGAAAAGAAGGAGAAAGAAAGTAACAGAAGAAATGCCACTTGTCAAAAAGCATTTAATTCACACAATTAGAATATATTGTATAACCATTTTCTATTATGTACAATTAATTACAATAACTTTTGTGAGTACATACTCAATTAATTATTCAGGAAATGGGATTGAGAGGCCTGACAAGCAAGAGGCAAATGAAGATTATGCTGAGGTGGATGAGAGAGAGAGACAGAAACTGAGGCAAATTAATATGCTGTCACAATGGACCCAACAAGCAGTTTCTATATACGACCTGGTTTACTAACCCTAAGAACGCGCCTCCTCCTGCAAGTCGTACCAGAAAAGTCGAACCAAAGCCATGAGATGATTTCCTTTATACTGTTTCCATGGTACCATAATGTTGTAACTGTGTTTCTCTTCATCTATATATAGATATCTCTACATAATGTTGACAACCATTAGAGTGAGGCTATGGTACTATGCATAGCGTAGATTGGTCCCCTACGAAAATGTACTTTCGGACTAAGATTTACATTTTTTCAATTTTTTTACTATTTTTAGAAAGGCAGAAAATCACTACTTTTGAATAGTCTAGATTCTAGAATTGTTAAATCAAGTGATTTTCTACCTCTTTAAAAAACTAGTAATAAAATTCTAAATAATGTAAAATTTGATCTACAATTCTCCTCACAATAAAAATCCTTAGAAATCTGAAACAATATAACAGTATTCGGATTATTTACTGCTATTCAAATTGTATCGACAACCCAGTACCAAAAAGGACATACTTGAGGTTTGAACTCCAAACCAAAAAATGATAATTCAATTACTCAAATACAAGTTTCCTACGACAATAAGAAACACAAATCTATATGTACATTGTTGCAATACAACATTTTACATACTATATATATATCCTTATTTCAACATGAAATTAAATGTTCGAACATCACGCACAGAAAAAGAAACAGAAACTTACATCCTTTCTCATTTTCTCAACGATGAGAAAAGAAGAGCAAGAGAAGAAAGATTAGCTGGCATCGTACCCATACAAGAGTAGAACTAGGGTGTTCCTAAGTTCACCAAGTCCCTTTGTGAACTCAACTCTAAAACCTATCGGATTGGCTTCAAACGACGAATCTAAACCGTTGAAATCATTCTACCTTACGAGTGATGCCTCTACATGTAAAAATTTTAAATTAGTTTTGCATAGAATCAAGTGGTCAAAAAGCATTCAAAAATAAATGCATTAAAATTAATTTACAAACCTTCTAAATTTGACCACTTGACTTTATACTAAATTAATTCGAAAGTTTAAACTTGTCACATGTAGATGCATCACCCGTAAGGTAAAAGGATTTCAACAGTTTAGATTCGTCGTTTGAAGTCAATTTAATAAGTTTTAGAGTTGAGTTCACAAAAGGATTTGGTGAACTTAGGAACACCCTAATTCTACTCTAGTACGTATTCCTTTCAGCGGTATAGATTTTGTTAACTCACTGTTCCTGTTATACATATTTTTGTTATATCCATGTAAAACTTATAAAACTTTAGAACTTTTTGTTGTATATAATTTTTGTTGTCTTTTCTATTAAAACTCTTTTTAAATTTATAAAATACCAATTTACCCTTTATTAAAAAAAAAAATATATGCATTCTCTTTAAAACAAATGTCAATCTTCTAATTGTTCGAATTAGAAGGAAAATGGTTTATCTCTTTACTTTTGACGTATGCACACTAATATTAAGGTATACACCTGGGTATGTGTCAGTACAAAAGAAATGAACCATTTGCTCTCGGAAATTGATTAATTAGAAGAATGTCATTTTTCTTAAACATACTACATATTTTTTTATATTTTTATTTAAAGGAAAAATTGTTACTTTTTATATATTTAAAATGAGTTAATAGAAAAGACAATAAAATGATAAATTTGTGAGTTTTTTTAAATTAGAAAGGTTATTTCAATATTATGAAAAGAGCGCAAATACATATTTTTGAAGCTTTTGAGGACTATACCTGAAATTCTGCCTTTTTTATGCTCAGCACGTGAGTTCTTTCAGAAAAAAAAAAGGAACTTTACATTTCTATTCTCACATGATTATTGGATATAGTCACTTGTATAAATTATGCATCAAAGATTGCTCTCTAAGTCATAAAATCGATTCTCTATTACAAGAGGATCTTGATTTTAAATACAATTGTTGCAATATGTTTTTTCTTATGATGTTTCCAAACAAAATTAAAGACCTTTTTTCACTCAATAAATATATGTGCTTGAGATTTATTTTCTCAACTAAAGTTTTCCAATATCTCAAATTTGTGTTATAATGGAAGTCAGACTCTTGCGCGCATCACTAAATTAATTTACTATAGATTAATTAAGGTGTTCGATCAGTTTAAACGTCTTAAATGTTTTTTAACATAACACAACTTTCCTTTCCACCTTGTAACAATTATACTTTTCAGCTATCCGATATATTGAAATTCAAATAAAGTTTGTAATAATAGTTAAGTTGAATTGGCTAGAAAATGATGAAATGGGATACTTCATGTCACTTTTGTAGCCAAGAGGAAACTCCTGACCATTTATTCATCGATGCCATAGAACAAGGTAGATTTGGTTTTGGATGGGGAGATGTCAAGATTTAATTACTAGAACAATGACATTCTATAGAAGATGTAATGGACTTTTCCTTTAGTTTGCCAACTAATCATAGGAATCATTTTTTTTATTATGTTTAGTGCGCTCTCTTGGACTATTTGGCTCATTCGCAATAAAATTTGCTTCAATAATCAAGTTTGTGATATAATTAAAACTTATGTACTTCAAATTATTAATTGAACTTCTCTTTGGACAGGGACAACAATTGGACAGGATGATGCTGGCCCGCAAGTCTGGATGCCAGAAGATACTTCCTTCATCCCTCTCTAGGAACAAGACCTGGAGCCTGAGCCAGAACAGGTGCTGGTAGAGTCGGCTAATACTAATGACTCTCTCTGATGCAGCATGGATAGCTGAAGATTCACTTTGCTGCAGCTTGTCACTCCTATTATAACCTCATTTTGGTTGCTTTTGGTTGTTATGATACTTGGTTGTTTTTGGTTGTTATGATGCTTATTTCTCTCAAATTAAACTGGTTGTGTTCTGTCGGTTGAACTTGTTAGATAATCTCAATAGGAGAACGTTTTGTTGATATCAGACAATATACATTGGTCTGATGACTGAAAACTTGTAATTTAATCTCAGTTTTTATCAATGAAACGGGCTTATGCCTTTTTTTTTTAAAAATAGTTAAGTTGAATTATGTATTTTTTTTATAATGAAAAAGGAACTGAATATATAATATACAACTTGATTTTATGATAACAATAACATAACATACTTATTTCTGCACATATAAAGATGGTCACTAATTGAACTATGAGTTAAAGTTTGTTTTTATTCTCTGATTTTTTTAAGGATTTATTGACTTTAATATCTTAAATTTAAAACTATGAAAAATTGAATTATGATAGAAATATAATTCTCGAGGTGATGCTTGATTGAAAACGAAATATAACTCTTAATCAAATATTCCTTTTTTTTTTTTTTTTTTCTAGTATTCGTCATTCTCCAACTTTTTTCTTTTGCAAACTAAAACCGTAGTTTGTAGGTTTCAATGACAATATCTGTAAATTTTAAAAATGTGAAAAATAATTATAAATTTTAATAGAAATAAATTATCTCTATCAAAAAAATATTTAGCTGTATATTAAAATTCGATTTAATATCATGTGATATATTTATTCTATTCTATTAAATTTGCATCTCTTTTTTTAGTTTCGTTCAGACTTCAGAGTTCAGACCCATCATTATTGCTTTCCACCCATCATTATTGCTATAGCAACTTGCCAACTTGTATCAACAAAGAAATAAGCAACACTTTCAACGTGCAATGATATGAGAGCAAGGGAATCTTAATTATTTAATTACAGTGGTGGGGGCGACCTATGCATTTTACGTTTTACATTTATCTTACTCACATTTGTCAGCAGGGGTGTCCAAGTCAATGGATACCATATAGATATAGATCGGATGGAAGTATTTTCATATTTCTACTTATTATGATATTTTTTTATTTACCGGTATTTGATAAAAAAAAATGAAAAAAAGAATTTTATCCACATCTGTTTTTTTTTTTTTTCAAATACGGTACAGGTCGGTAAATAGATAATATGGTGCTATTGATATTCCAATTTATATTTTCCGTAAAATATTTTTCAAAACAAAAAAAGTGAAGAAATGAATAATGAATACACCAATTTGTATGATGGAAATTTAACAAAGTACAAAACTTTATCATATCATGTATCATCACCATATAAATATATATATTTATGTATATAATTTTATTTTTAATAATTATCTTATTGGATAACAAGTAAGAAATGGTATTTATGTGTATGATTATCTGTTATGTTGATAAATAAACTTTATCTTCATCCGTGTCTAATAAATTAACAAAAAAGATTTTATCCCCCTCTCATTATCTCAGTGTCCTCTTCTCTCTCACACACACTTCAAAGTTCAAATATGTTGGACACATGAGTTCTTTCAGGAAAAAGGACTTTAGATCTCTGTTCTCATGTGATTATTGAAGATGTAATCACTTGTGTAGTTATGCGTCAAGAGTTGCTCCAAGTCATAAATCGGTTCTCTATTAAAAAAAAAATATTGATTTCAAGTATTATAGTTGCAATTTTTGCTTTTTTTAATGGATGTCTTCAAACAAAACTAGAAGCACGTTACGTGACATGTTATTTTCGATTGAACAAAGACACATCATGCGAACAAATATGTCACGTGACAGACGAATAACGCAATGTGATATATAGACCCACATGACGCGCGTAATGTGTTATGCTGGAACTTTAGAACTATATTCTCATGTGATTATTGGAGATGCAGTCGCTTATGTAATTATGCTTCAAGAGTTACTCTTAAGCCATAAATCTGGTTCTCTATTAGAAAAAATATAGATTTAAAGTAAAATTGTTGCTATTTTGCCTTTTCTTATGAATGTTTCGAAACAAAAATTAAAAAACTTGTTTCAAAATCCCAAATTTGTGTTATAGATGAAAGTTTAATTCTAGCGCATTACTAAATTTATATAGGTTAAATTGTTAAGTTTAACGCCTAAAAAAAACATAACACACTTTCCACCTTGTACCATTTAAATATGAAACAGGACTAATTGTAACAATCATACTTTTAGCTATCCGACTTAATTGAGATTCAAATAAATTCTTAGTCTATGATATATAATAGTCAAATTGATTTATTTATTTTTGTTCTATGATGAATTGATCATAGTTATTGCTACCGCTACTCCAAAACCAAACATGACCATGAAGAGTATAAATAAAAAATAAGCAACAAGCACTACTACAGAAATGGTCATTGTACACGGACATAAACAGGGGAGCTACACGGATTTCCTGCCGTGTGGAGTGCGAGGGTGTATAATCCCCTGAATAAATTATACACGGATATTTAACCGTGTGCAATTCCTGAGAGCTACACGGATCATTACATAAACAACCGTGGTCAATTCCTTGCCAAGTGGCGTACTCCAAACCCGAGCTACACGGATCAGTACATAATTAACCGTGTCCAATTCCTTGCCAAGTGGCGCTCTCCAAAGCCGAGCTACACGGATCACTACATAATTAACCGTGTCCAATTCCTTGCCAAGTGGCGCTCTCCAAAGCCGAGCTACACGGATCACTACATAAACAACCGTGTCCAATTCCTTGCCAAGTGGCGCTCTCCAAAGCCGAGCTACACGGATCACTACATAAACAACTGTGTCCAATTCCTTGCCAAGTGGCGCTCTCCAAAGCAGAGGTACACGGATTGGAACATAAACAGCCGTGTACGATTTCTCTGTCTACACGGACTTTTAGGTTAATATCCGTGTCGACATAGTTATTCTGCACGGCTCATTACATAAACAACCGTGTACATTAGTGGAGATCTATACACGGATATTTAACTAAAAGGCCGTGTACGATAATGTTTCTACACGGATGTCTATCAAAATATCCGTGTAGAATAACTATTTCTACACGGATCATTACATAAGCAGCCGTGTAGCTATCTTATATTTTTATTTGCTCTTTATTTGGCTTTCCACACGGACTTATGTGAAACATCCGTGTAGAATGGTTATATTTTTTTTTTCAATTTTTATTTTATGTTTTGGCTAGCCTCCAGTTTGCTAGCCATTAAAAATCAATTCCAAACAAAGAATTTCCAATATATCAGAATACAACCCCTAAACAAAATTCATGTACACTAAATATATCAAAAATTCATGCACACTAAATTATACAAATCCATATTCTGGTTTACAAAATTCATTTTGAAACCACTTTGCCCACATACATCTAAAATAATCTATATCTTCATTGCTGTAATGCCCTGCCTTGTCGTTCGATTTATGCTGCCAAAAATTCAAAATATGTAGGTTATTAGAAAAATACAATATAACAACTGCATCTCTGTTTTGCTTTATAAAAATAAATATTGTAATTATAACAATGCAACTAATAAAACAAATTTAGTAGAATAAAATATTAGAGGAAATCAATATTAATTATATGGACAAGTCAAGGCAAACATATGAATTACATACCGGATATTTTGGCCAATCGAATTGTAAGCGTTCAACAAAGTGATACATAAAATCCTTCGAAATGTCTATCAATGTTTCTCCATTGAATTGAATCAGCAGGGTGTCTTAGTTTACCATCTCTTTTGCGCTCTTCTTCATGCCAACGCAACAATTTCGCATCTTTGGGATTTGCAAATAACCGTCTGAATCTCGGTATTATCGGGAAATACCACACTGCCTTAGCCGGAGGCCTTGCCTTTTTTCCTCCATCACAATCGTCAGTGTCCTGGTCCTTGCGTTTATACCGTGAAACACCGCATTTAGGACAAACATGCATGGCCTCGTACTCGCCACGGTACAATACACAATCATTCGGACATGCATGTATTTTTTCAATCTTCAAACCCATTGGACAGATCAGCTTCTTCGCCTGATATATTGTACAGGGTAACTCGTTGTTATCTGGGAGCATCTCTCGTAAAAGCTTTAATAAGGACGTGAAACTCTTATCGCTCCAACCGTTGTCTGCTTTTAAGTTCAATAATTTCAACACAGCTGATAGTTTTGTAAATTTGATACACCCGGGGTATAACGACTTTTTAGATTCATTAGACAGATACTGAAATTTTTTAAAATTTTTATCACTAATTTCATCTTCCACATCACGTAACATGTCCTCTAGATTCTCAGTAAAATTGTATTCTGCATTTTCATCAATCTCCACCTCATCGTCCTCGTTGCAATCAAGCCCAGCATTATCGAAATTTTCGACATTCTCAAAATCATCATTGCATTCAAATTCAAAATTATCAACAGTTTCTACATTATCATCATTCTCGTCCAAAACAAAATTTCTATTGGTTCCACTACATTCCCCAATTTTCTCACCATGCATAAACCAACATGTATAGTTTTTCTTAAATCCCCGACAAATCAAATGAGCTCTAATTTCTTCCGAATCCCCAAATCTTATATAATTTTTACAATCTCTACAAGGACACAAGATGTCGTTCTCTTTTCTGTCCACTCTATAACTCTCAGCAAATTTTAGGAACTCATCAACGCGAGCCAAGTATTCTGCACTATCACGTCGCAATTCGTACATCCAACTTCGATCCATCTGTAAATTAAAGTAAAAAAAAAAATTCCAATTAAACATATATGGTGGTCAGCATATATATTGTTCCAAATTCTTGGCTTATAAAGGACCGGTTTACAATCCTAACCCACTCTTTGAATATTATGCCTCATATGTGAACACATATTAGCGGGATTTAATTAGTATTTGAGAAAAATTCGGCAGCATTTCTCCTTAACTCCCCAAGTATGCGTAAAAACCACATACTCGTAGGAGCAATAAGGAGAAATACTGTCGAACTTTCCTCAAATACTAATTAAATCCCGCTAATACGTGTTCACATCCTAAATGAGACACAATATTCAAAGAGCAGTCCCAAACGGGGGACTATCCAAAATTAATCCCTATTGGATTAATTTTGAACGGGCATGGACCTAAAAGCATCAGTAGGTCGGTTATTGGACCACAATACACTAATTATTTACATTATCTTAACAAATCAAGCATTAAATAATAATTGACAGAAATAATTAAGCAATATTAATCAGTAACAGAAAATTAGATAAAGAAGAGGGAAATATATATATGTATGACTAACCTTGGCAATAGAGAGGAGAATGCGAATTAACTTCCAAGCTATATCTCAGATCCGGCCTCGTTCCTTGTGCGCAGAAATTAGACCAATTCAATACAGAGAGAGAGAGAGAAGTATTAATTGATCAAAACGGCGCCGGAAGAAGGCCTTTTATATAGTTCCAAACCCTAAAATAACCCTTCTACACGGATGATAATATATAAATCAGTGTAAAAAAAGCATTACGAGAGTTACACGGACTTTTATATATGTAGCCGTTTATAAAAGATAACCTTTATACACGGACAATTATATAAACAACCGTGTGTAATATAAAAGATAAATTTTCTTCACGGACATTTAAAATTCTTTTTTTTTTCCTAATTTTTGTTTTATTTTTTTTGGTTTAGCCTTCCATTATTTCGAGCAAGTATCTTTGTTTTCACGGATATTTAGCTATAAATCCGTGTAGAAAGACACACAGACTTTTATATAAACAGCCGTGTAAATTATTTTTCTACACTGTTAATTAAACAAAAATCCGTGTACTATTTCTCGTTTCTACACGGCTCTTTATTAAACGTCCGTGTATCATTTGTTTTTGTTTTTTTTTGTCTGTCAGCTAGTTTTTTCCCTATATTTTTCAGAACAAACAATTTCCAAAACAGAGGAAGACATTTAAATTAAAAATTCATGTACCCTAAATTATACAAAATTAAAGCATTACAAAAGTTAGAATAAAAAGTCATATTGTAAACTAAAAATTTCCATTAAGGACTAGAATAGGGTGGTTCTTTCCTTTTAGTGCCAGTAGGGTTTACAGAGGGTAATATGAAGATACATGTTTTACTAAAGAAAGAGTTGAGTAAAAAGTTGGATGAAGGACCATCAAAAAAAAGGGAAGATGTGGATGAAGGATCGTCAGAGCCGGATGAAGAGTCGAATGAAGAGTCGGATGATCTCCGACTCTTCATTCGACTCTTCATCCGGCTCTGAAGGTCACATTCACCTCTTCATCCGGCTCTGAAGGTCCTTCACCCAACTCTTCGTCCAGTAAAATTGATCAGAATAGAGAGATAATTTTTTTTTCAATACTTCGATCGCATGGGAATTCGAGATGTAGGTTATCAATTGTACCAGATCGCTCATCTGTGAGCTCCCAAAACAGTAGCTCATATCGATCTAATTTTGCGATCTGAAACAATTGATAAACCTACATCTCAACCCAATTGTTAACTGTGAGAGGGGAGAGTATAAGTTGATCAAAACGGCGCTGGGGAGAAGGCCTTTTATATAACAAAAAACCTAAAATATCCTTTCTACACAACTCTTTATTAAACGTCCGTGTAGCTTGCTCAAGGCTTTCTACTCAGTCATTTAAACAAAAAACCGTGTATAAATTCGACATTTCTACACGGAACTTTATTAAACATCCGTGTAGCTCCTACGGGTTATATACACGGTCATTTAAACAAACATCCGTGTACAATTCTTACCTTTCTTCACGGTTCTTTAATTAAATATCCGTGTAGCTCTCTCAAGGCTTTCTCCACTGTTATTTAAACAATAAGCCGTGTACATTTTCTAGTAAACGTCCGTGTAGCTCTCTCACGTCTTTCTACACTGATTCTTTTATAAATATCCGTGTAGAGATCCTACAGATATTTCAGGCATCCAAAAAATTACAACTTCTACACGGTTTTTCTATAAAATTGTCAAGTCCGTGTACAATGTGCCGTGTACAATGACCATTTCTGTAGTAGTGAAGTTCAAACAAGTTCAACGTGCAATGATACGAATACGAATACGAGTAACAATAAAAAATAATTTTGCTTCATAACCAAACATGACTATTCAGATGAGTAACAATAAAAAATAATAAGCAACAAGTTCAACGTGCAATGGTACGAGTGCAACTGAGCAAGCTCAGCTGTCGAGGGAATCTTAATTAATTACAGTGGTAGGGGTGGGGGTGGGGTTGGGGACCTACACAAATTACTTTTTATATATTATCTTCCTGACACTTGTGTCCTTGACAGCAGACAGCTTCCTCGATTTTGAAAATATATAGCCAGTTAGCCACTAGCAAGTTCTCAGTAACAGTTCGATTCATCTCCAGTAAATACACACTAGGAAGTTTCCAGGGTAATGGGGAGTATGAAGATGAAGAGCTCTTTTTTTCTTTTCTAAAGTGTTTTACTTTTGAGTCACAAGTCACAACCTCACACACACCGTCAAAAAACATCCTAATTACTTCAAGTTCAAACAATTTAACAATTGATCTAAACATCATCTCCAAATCAAAATATATTTGTGCTTCAAACATGTTTTGAATTTTTTATTGTGTTTTAGATAGAAAATTACCTGATAAAAAATTCTAGATTATTCAAAAGTAGTGATTTTCTATCTATTTAAAAAAAAGTAAAAAGTTTTAAAAAATATGAAATATATTTTCATAAAAAACAAAACTATTGATATGTAGGACGTACCAATTAATCTAGCTACATATATATGCATAGAACTATGGCCATGGCCTCACTCATACTTTTACATATAATCTATTATAGAATTTCACGTCATAAAACGAGTATTTATGGAAGCATAATTAATGAAATTAGCAATATATAGTTTCATAATTTGAGTTCTACAATAAGGATAAGGATAAATGATAGCAGCGGAGCGATTGGTAGAGTGAGGAAATATATATATATATATGGTCAAAGACATATTTTCAAAGCGTGGTACGTAGATATTTTCAAAGCGTTGTAGGTAGATATTTTCAGATCTCAATGAGATCATCTCATGTATTAGAATATATATTTTTTCGGGACTATCATATCATTGAATTATATAATTTGAAGTTTTGAAATTTGAACCACAACTTGCTATCACTAATGAAATTAATTTATTAAGTGCAATAAATTTATCCATTACCCAACTTATTAAGTGGAATAAATTACCATATTAGTTCTTAAATTAACAACTTTTGTACACTTAAAAACAATTTTGATTAATTGAAGGGCTCATTTCCTTGGATCCGACTCTGCTGCTTTTATTAGAGAAAAACATGATCCTGCTTTTCCGATCTCAACCATTTAAAATTTTTTATTCGCATATTTCGATAAAAAAAAATTTCATGCACAAGTCTCAACGAATTTGAATGGTTGGAATCGGAAAAACAGAACTCTGTTTTTATCTAAGAATAGCAGCAGAGTCAGTTCCCATTTCCTTTAACTGCCATTACATGTATACAAAATTTGAAACCAAAAGGTTTATTTATAAAAAAATGATGAAGTTGTGTGTTCTATACACTTAATTCGTTCAATTTTACTATATTAGGTAAGACCGGTTAGTTGTCATTTTAAGCCATTCAGGAATTATCACCTCTGATAAACAAACCAAGAAAATTAAGTCTTAAAAGTTGAATTGCTTAAGAGTAAATCTGTTGCTCATAGAATTAAAGTATAGGGAGTCTGTTTTGAGATACGTGCCAAGTTAAGAGCTAATCTGAACCGTCGGTTTGGAATTTGCTTGAGTCAGATACCTCCGGTGATCCGAATTCCCCCAACTACTCCCTTCATGTCCTGATATCTCCATGATCAACATTGCTCTATTTAAAGTGGGTTCTGCTCTGCTTCTATTTGGGGAAAAAAGCAATTCAAAAGAAAAAGAGAGAAAATGGCAACACTGAAGCCTTCTCTTCTCCTCTGCATGCTTGCCTTCCTTTGCATTTCTCCTTTCGTTCCTGCTCAAGGCGCGGTTGAGTCGGACTTCTTTTATTTGAACCTTCTGGTACATTTATAACTTGTACATTTGATCTAAGATACGTACTATATATGCTGAACTTTTTTACAATACATTTTGATTTCATTAAGGAGCTAGCTCGATCTCTATTCTCTAGCTATAATTAAATAAGTAAATAACTGTGCATGCATATATGCAGTGGCCAGGGTCATACTGCAGATCCGTTTATTGGAAAACATGCTGCATGCCGACAACTGGCGAACCAGCACTGGACTTCTTCGTGGAGTCGATGGAGACGTACGACAGCTACTCCGGCAATGCCGTCACCAACTGCAGCGACTCCACTTGCAATTTCTACGTCAATCAGGTCATTTTTATGAAAATATATTGCCAACAATATTGTTATTGTTATTGTTATATATAGTAACCTTTGTCAAGCGTCCCTCACTGTGTATATGTCCAGGGAAATTTTCTTTTGCCCCTTTTTTCTCAAAAGTTTTTTGAATCCTTTTGTGAATTCCTGCAATATATGAAACTGCTTCCCCTGCTGATACTTTGCTATTTGCCTATATTATTATTATTATTATTATTATTGCTGCTGCTGCTGTTGAAGCCTGCTGAAACTCGGAACTCAATATTTCTTAAAGTTATCCAGTATCTTAATTAATTATATCACTCGAGTTACTAATTCAGTTCTGCTAGGTACATGGTTGGTACTTATATTAAGTTTATATTGTTGTTCATAATAGTCCAAGCAAATATCAAAAGTAGGTTCGCTTGAAATGAAATTATCCACATTTAAGATTTAGGATAGAAAAATCATTCTTTTGAAATAAACACTAGGTCAGAAGACGACAAATAAATTGGTCCCATTCTTATCACATTGTATTTAAAACTTGCAACACTAAAGCCCGGGTTTGACTATATATAATAATGCTGCCTTTACCTCTCTCAGTACCATCTCAGTACCACAGTGACAAATGAATTATTCAGGTTCGGTTTGGCAAGATCAAAAATTCGTAATTCGGGTATAATTCGGAAATAATTTGAAATTATTCAGATCAAATATTTCAGTTCTACAAAGAAGCAAAAAAAAAAAAACCAAAAAAATGTTCTAGGAAAATTTTGGGAAAAGTTCGTAAAATGTGCGAATTATTCAGAAATAATTCGGTCAAAGTTCAGTCAACCGAATAATTTGGCGTTCGGTTCGTCATCACAAAAAAAAAAAATAATTCGCAAATCTTGTGACTATGCTCAGTACCAGATCTAGTTCTAGACATGCATGGTCCTACTTCAATATTCTGTTAAACAATATATCGCAATTTATTTTTTAACAGTTCAAAAGTGTGATAGATTTTTTTTTTAAAAGTTGGGGTCAAGCCATCCAACTAGTTTAATATCCACAAGCAATCTATTATCTGGGTTTCGAACCTGCGACTCCTCATACAGAGGGCATTGCATTTGCTACTAGACTAAAGGCTGATTCTCAACTCTGATTGATTTTTTTAACCTTGAGAAGCTTAACTTGGTAACAATTTACGCTAAAACTGAGAATTTGAAAATGTGCAGCTCAGGAAGTTCATAACAGATATGTACTCATACTGGCCTGAAGTGAAATGCCCAAGCAACAATGGAGTAACCAAGTGGAAATCTACATTCTGTACATATGGCACCTGTTCTAACCTTACTCAGGCCAACTACTTCCAGCAGGCCCTCAATCTTCGAAAGAATCTCGACCTCCTGAGCTACCTCGCCACCAAAGGTTACTAAGTTTCTCTTTAACACTTTATTTCAGAGGCGGAGTTAGATTTTCAAACTATGAGGATAAAATACACAATGAAGATTAATCATATAAAATTTTCATGTTGAGTATAAGAGTCAAATCCTATAGTATCCAAAGTATTTTATGTTCAACTATATAGAAAATAATGTATAGTACATGAATTTAAAAAATGAATGAGGGTCGATTGACCCATAGAGTGTAGATCCTTCCATGTTGGTCTGTTTTCTTTTCTATTCCATCCAATTGCAAAGTACTATAGAAAATATATATTGCAAAAAAGGAAAAAAAAACAGAAATTAAATTTTGAAATCAGCTGAAATTATAAAGTCAGTCCTAAACAATGAGGCCCAATAATAATTTCTTTTGTTAGATCTTCAAATTAGAAATTGTTAACGGTCTACTACATAAATATATCTAATTAACCTCTCTCTCACCCACACACACATATGTATAGAATGGCTAATATCAAAAAGTTTGTTCCGGAACCTAGGAAAAAATGCTTCTGTTTTTACATTTTCAAAGTCCAAACAGTCGATCCAAATCGTTCAACATTCAATCTGTATTAAAATGTACTTGGAGATCAAATTTTACATTTTTTGAATTTTTTTTACTATTTTTAAGCCCGTTTTAAAATCGCTGTTTTCAATAATCTAGAAATTTTTCACTGTTTATTAAACTCAGTGATTTTAAAACTGACTTAATAAATAGTAAAAAAAGTTCCAACAAATGTAAAATTTGATCTCCAAGCACATTTTAATATAGAATAACATCACAAGTAATCACAAAACATAAACCCCTAATATGATCTAACATTTCTATATTTTTTTTCTTTTCATTTTTGTTGTGCTACAAAGGTATTGTACCATCAAATAGTGCCAAGTATGATCTGGAGGACATTGAGTCGGCGTTACGTGCCAAGCTATCATTCTCATTTGTGATCGAGTGCAACCGCATGTTGCCAAGGTCCGATGGATCCCAACTGTTGAGGATAAAAATCTGCATATCAGGCGATGGCAAAACCATCATCAGCTGTCCAATCAGCAAGGAAACCAACTGCGAATCCAAGGTCAAGTTCCCACCATTCACTTCTGACATGCTTCAGGATGATGCCATAGATAAGATGAACCCTATTAAGATGCCTTTTGAGATGGATCAGGTTATCTAGTAAATTAATTAAGGAGTTTAATGATGGTTAGGTTGTGTTTTGCTATGGTAGTATAGTACTTTTAAGTGCTTCTGTGTTTATTCATGGCATGGAGAAGCCATGGAGCTATGGAACTTGTCTTTTGTATCTTATTTTGAATAAGAGCACTACGCTAGCTAGTTAATAACTATTTCAGATCAGATCAGTCATAATCGCATGACATACACATGGCATGCTCCAATTTTTTTTTCGAATAACTATTATTTTGTACGTACCAAAACAATAACGAACTAGTGGACCTGAAGTGTAACACAAACATTAATTCCCTACAAAATGGAACAACATTATCACCGCGCGACTAATCACCCACCATCTCCTCCCTTACATGCAATTTATCTCGTCAATCCTCAACATCTTGATCTTAATTTGCCTCTAAATCCTTCAAGCAGTGGTATTAAATTTCAATACCAGTTAGTAGGTAAATTTGTAATACTAACATAATTTTGCAAAAACACTGATCACTAAAAGAATTAAGAAGGCAATCCATATAGAACAAATGAACTAAAATTATAACAAATTAAACAAAAAGCTAAATAATACTTAGTTAAACTTACTTGGCTCTTAATTAATGCATGCATACTTAGTTAAACTTACCTGACCAGGCCAAACCAAGTTTCCAATGAATCAAAAGGGCAAGGTAGCACCTCAGTTATCAATATATTTCGTAGTCAGCGTTGCTGACTAACCATAAAAAAAGGTAGCACCTGCCATCTCCTATGTCGTATCTACAAAAGATATTGCCTCCAAATGCTGTGTAAGATAAATGGTATTCTCCCCTTGAATTAGCAATAAGACATCAAGTGTCATGAGGCCGCCCTATTGGATTGAGCATTGTTACGATTTTGGGCTGTGTGAGTTTTTCTCCCTTGCGATTAGTATATTTAATTACTTTCTGTTTCTTCTCTTTGCTTACTCTATTAAATAGATAGATACAACGATGCTTTCGTGTAAAAATACCGATGATGCACCAATGCTTTATGCATGGCTTGTCGACGGCAGAAGTGTATCGATGTTTCATTACAAAAACATCAGCGATGCACCGATATTTTTTCAGCACTACCCTGCATAATTGCTAATGCTAAAACTAATGAAACATCGATGTTTCATTGCAAAAATAACGATATTTAAGTCCCAATGGATTGGATGCATGTGCATAAGATCCAATGGATTATATACTTATTAACAAATTTAACAAGGAATCATGCAATCAAATTCTCAATCTCATTAACATCGGTCTAATTTAGCGTAATTTTGCGTAGTTTAGCGTAATTTTGCGTATTTCATTATAATTAGTGAAATTTGCGTAGTTTACCGTAATTTAGCGTATTTAGTATAAATATGCTAATTATACAACATCAAAAAAAGCAATCTACCAAATATTAAAAACAAAATTTGAATTTTCATATAATCTCAAAAAAAAAAACCCAAACCAAACTGCCCCACAGTGGGGCGGTTTAGTATTTTGAACAGTGGACCGCCCCAGGAGGGCGGTTTGGTATTTTTTTTTTTTGAGATTTTGAGAGACAGTGGACCTCCCCACAAGAGGGCGGTTTGGTTGGAACAGTGGACCGCCCTACGGGGGCGGTTAGGGTAGTTTTAAAAAAAAAACTCAAGGACAAATTTGATATTTTATTATTTTTTGAGGGTATTAATAAAAAAAATCGGTAGCCTGTCTAGTTTTCTGCTTTTATATATATATATATATATATATATATATATATATATATATATATATATATATATATAGAGTAGGGCTATTGTGCTTCATGAAGTAAAACGAAGTTTTACTTCACGCTCATTCTCCCATTTCTAAAATTCAAACGGTCGATCCAAACCGTTCAAGTTGTTCTCCATATTGAAATGTGCTTGGAGACCAAATTTTACATTTTTTGGAATTTTTTTACTATTTATTAAGCCACTTTGAAAATCGCTGATCCATTGTGAATAGTAAAAAACAGTAAAAATTTCTGGACCAATGGATCAGCGATTTTCAAAGTGGCTTAATAAATAGTAAAAAAATTCCAAAAAATGTAAAATTTGGTCTCCAAGCACATTTCAATATGGAGAATAACTTGAACGGTCGGATTGACGATTTGGATTTTGGAAATGGGTGTATGAGCGTGAAGTACAATATGGGTTTTACTTCATGAAGCACAATAGCAAAATTATATATATATATATATATATATATATCGAGTATGGCTAATTTGCTTCCGGAAGCATTTCGGCCGAGGTGCTTACGGGGGCATATCTTGCAATTTGATATCCAAACAACAAATTCAAACTGTTAGATGTTCAATCTATATTAAAATCTACTTGGAGACCAAATTTTACATTTTTGGAATTTTTTTACTATTTTTTAAGCTGGTTTGAAAACCGCTGTTTTCGATGCTTCAGAAATTTAATAAAAATAGCAGTTTTCAAACCAGCTTAAAAAATAGTTAAAAAATTCCAAAAAATGTAAAATTTGGTCTCCAAGTAGATTTTAATATAGATTGAACATCTAACGGTTTGAATTTGTTGTTTGAACATCAAATTGCAAGATATACCCCCGTAAGCACCTCGCCGAAATGCTGCCGGTAGCAACTTAGCCGCTCCCTATTTATATATATATATATATAGGGATGGGCTATGGTGAGCTATAGAGTAAAACGAGTTTTTACTCCATGCCTCATTATTTCTATTTTGAAAATCCAAACAACCGATCCGAACCGTTCAACATGCTCTCCATATTGAAATGTGCTTGGAGACCAAATTTTATATTTTTTGGAATTTTTTTACTATTTATTAAGCCACTTTGAAAATCGCTGATCCATTGGTCCAGAATTTTTTACTGTTTTGCTACTGTTCACCCGGATCAGCGATTTTCAAAGTGGCTTAATAAATAGTAAAAAAATTCCAAAAAATGTAAAATTTGGTCTCCAAGCACATTTCAATATGGAGAACAACTTGAACGGTTCGGATCGGTTGTTTGGATTTTCAAGATGGAAATATGGCGTGAAGTACAAACTCGTTTTACTCCATAGCTCACCATAGCCCATCCCTATATATATATAGAGAGAGAGAGTAGGGCTATTGTACTTCGCGAAGTAAAACGACGTTTTACTTCACGCTCATACTCCCATTTTCAAAATCCAAATCGTCGATCCGAACCGTTCAAGTTGTTCTCCATATTGAAATGTGCTTGGAGACCAAATTTTACATTTTTTGGAATTTTTTTACTATTTATTAAGCCACTTTGAAAATTGCTGATCCGGGTGAACAGTAAAAACAGTGCAACAAAATTTTGGACCATGTGATCAGAAATTTTCAAAGTGGCTTAATAAATAGTAAAAAGATTCCAAAAAATGTAAAATTTAGTCTCCAAGCACATTTCGATATGGAGAACAACTTGAACGGTCGGATCGACGTTTTGGATTTTGAAAATGGGAATATGAGCGTGAAGTAAAATATTAGTTTTACTTCGCGAAGTACAATAGCAAAATTATATATATATATATATATATATATATATAGTGCTGGGCTTAGCTACTTCATGGAGTAAAATGACTTGGTGCTCCACGGCTCATTATTTTCATTTTGAAAATCCAAACGACCGATCCGAACCGCTCAAGTTGTTCTCCATATTGATATGTGCTTGGAGACCAAATTTTAAATTTTTTGGAATTTTTTTACTATTTATTAAGCCACTTTGAAAATCACTGATCCGGCGGTCCAGAAATTTTTACTGTTTTTTACTGTTCATAAGGATTTTTCAGATTTTCAAAGTGGCTTAATAAATAGTAAAAAAATTCCAAAAAATGTAAAATTTGGTCTCCAAGTACATTTCAATATGAAGAACATGTTGGAAGGTTCGAATCGACTATTTGAACTTTGAAAATGAAGATATGGCGTGAAGTACAAAGTCGTTATACTTCATGAAGTAGCTAAGTCCATCTCTCTCTCTCTCTCTATATATATATATATATATATATATATATATAGAGTAGAACTAGGGTGCTCCTAAGCTCACCAAGCCCTTCGTGAGCACGACTCTAAAACCTATCGAATTGACTTCAAACGACATTTTCAAACCGTTAGATGTTCAATCTATACTAAAATGTGCTTGGAGACCAAATTTTACATTTTTTGGAATTTTTTTACTATTTATTAAGATGGTTTGAAAATCACTGTTTTTATTAAAATTATGCACCATTGGAAAACAGCGATTTTCAAACCATTTTAATAAATAGTAAAAAAATTTCAAAAAATGTAAAATTTGGTCTCCAAGCACATTTTAGTATAGATTGAACATCTAACGGTTTGAAAATGTCGTTTGAAGTCAATTCGATAGGTTTTAGAGTCGTGCTCACGAAGGGCTTGGTGAGCTTAGGAGCACCCTAGTTCTACTCTATCTATATATATATATATATATATATATATATATATGCTTTGAGCAAGGAACTGTAAATTGAGTGATCTGATTCCACATGATTGAGAAGCATTTTTTTGTACGCAACATGACTACACTACTACAGAAATGGTAATTCTACACTGCACATTGTACACGGGTTTTCCAATTTTATATAAAAACCGTGTACCAAATATGATTTTTTGAAAGCCCAAAAAATCTGTGGGAATTATACACAGACATTTAGTTAAGAATCAGTGTAGAATTGTTTGAGAAAGCTACACGGTTTATTAGGGATCAAAAATCCGTGTGGAAAGAAGACCGTGTGGAAAAAATTGAGAGAGCTATACGGATTTTTGTTAAATATCCGTGTAGGAATATATACATGGATTTTTGATAATATATCAGTGTAGAAATGGTAGAAATGTACACGAATTTTATTATAAATAGCCGTGTATGATTATTTGGAGAGCTACACGGATTAATAAGTATAAATCCGTGTATAAAAGGTTGTGTAGGGTTTTAATTAGTATAAAAGGCCTTCTCTTTCCAGCGTCGTTTGATCAAGTCTTTTATACTGTCTCTCTCTCGCTCTCTCTGTATTGAATGTTGATCTGATTTCTGCAAAGGCTAGCAGCTAGGATCAGAGATCTTTGAAGTTTTTATTTTCTCCTCTCTATCTTTCTAAGGTTAGTATATATATATATATAGGGAGCGGCTAAGTTGCTGCCGGCAGCATTTCGGCGAGGTGCTTACGGGGGCATATCTTACAATTTGATATTCAAACAACAAATTCAAACCGTTAGATGTTCAATCTATATTAAAATCTACTTGGAGACCAAATTTTACATTTTTTGGAATTTTTTTACTATTTTTTAAGCTGGTTTGAAAATCGCTGTTTTTATTAAATTTCTGAGGCATTGAAAACAGCGGTTTTCAAACCAGCTTAAAAAATAGTAAAAAAATTCCAAAAAATGTAAAATTTGGTCTCCAAGTAGATTTTAATATAGATTGAACATCTAACGGTTTGAATTTGTTGTTTGAACATCAAATTGCAAGATATGCCCCCGTAAGCACCTCGGCCGAAATGCTTCCGGAAGCAAATTAGCCATACTCTATATATATATATACATTCTTTTTTTTCCTCTAATTTCCTGTTACTTATTATTGCTTATTTAGGTCATGTGTAATTCATGCATGCTTGATTTCTTAAGATAATGCAAAAACGGCGGAAAGTTCGGCTGAGCGGGAGCCGAAGCGTGGGGGCAGCCACGCAAAAGCGGGGGGAAGTCGGCTGAGTGGGGAGCCCAAGCGTAGGGGCGGCCACGTTTGAAAAAAATTTGAATTTAAAGGAGAATTTTTATTCTCTATTATGCATGCATGCACATATATGTTGATCAATGTATTTTATTGGAGTTGAAATGTTGGAGATCTTTAACCAAGAGACATCATGTCATGGATCACATGGGCAATCTTCTTTTTGATATGTTGGATCTAATACAACTAGTTTGTATAAAATTTTGGTCCAAACTAGATCATAGCCCAACGTTTTGGCAACATGAGCCCAATTTTATGGAATTTGGGCCAAAGCTTGATCACATGCTTACTAAGTGGTAAGGACATAACTTGATCTACAAACATTGTATTGGATCTTGAGGAGTATAGTTATATGTGGATCACATGGGATTGTATATGTACAAAAGGCAATATGTATATATATGTTGATGCTTTTATGCTTTTTTTTGGTTATATATGTTGATGCTTTCATGCTTTTATGCTTTTTTGTTATATATGTTGATATTAGAATTTTATGCTTTTATGGTTTCGGTTAGAATTTTGTAATGATAAATATGGATTTGTATAATTTTGTAATGATAAATATGGATTTGTATAATTTTGTAATGCTAAATATGGATTTGTATAATTTTGTAATGCTAAATATGGATTTGTATAATTTTGTATAATTTCATGTACATGAATTTTAAATTGCTATCTGAAAAATTTAAATACTAGCTAGCAAAACAGGAGGCTAGCCAAAAAAAAAACTAAAAAAAAAATTATAAGACAATCCTACATGGATATTTAACAAAATTCCGTGTAAGAATAGTAATTTATAAAATAATCTATGAACGAATACATTTTTACACGGATTATTGGATAAATGTCTGTGTAGGATTGTTTCATACATGGACATTTATCCAATAATCCGTGTAGAATTGTTAAGAGAGCTACACAGATATTTAGTTTAAAGTCCGTGTAGAAAGAGGAGAGCTACACGGATATTTAATAAAAAATCCGTGTATAAAGATTAATCGTACACGGATATTTAGTTAAATGTCCGTGTAGAAAGAGGAATCGCACACGGATGTTTAGGTAATATCCGTGTAGCTCGGTAACATGGAGAGCGACACAGGCAGGTCTTTGTACACGGCTGTTTATAAAGTAATCCGTGTAGAAATCGTTATAATCGCACACGGGTAAATATCCGTGTGTAGTTATTGACCTATTCGTACACCCTCGATTTAAACACGGTAGGAAATCCGTGTAGCTCCTCCGTTTATGTCCGTGTGCAATCTCTTTTTTTTGTAGTAGTGCTAATTGAATTCTTATTTCCAATTTTCGCTCCCAACTTTTTAAATAAATATTGCACAATTGATGATGCATAATTACCATCATATATATAGTCAATTGGTTTTATGCCATCTTACCAAAAACCTATTTGACAAAAATAGCAAAGGATACTTCTAGGGGCGGACCCAGGTGCATGGTTCCAGGAGGGCAGCTGCCCCCCCCCCCCCGGATTTTGAATTTTAGTGGAGATTTATTGGTTCCGACTGACTTTGCTCCCCCTGGAATTTTTTTTGCCCTCCTCTGGACGTTTGATTTGTAATTCAGTTAAATTTAGGGTTAAAATTGAAATAAATTTGTTGAATTTTGATTGGTAGTTAGAATTATAAGTCAAAGCATCAAAAATTACAAATCAAAGCATTGGAAAGTATGAGTTAAATCATTATTTTTTATTTGGTACCCAATTAGTTAATGAATTTAAACCTGATTAGATATTTAAACCCGATTCGATATTTTTTTGCACCCCTGACGAAAATCGTGGATCCGCCCCTGGATACTTCTCATGAAAAGACTCGGCAAATTGAAACAAAAGAACTAAATGATTTGAAAACTTGTTTATTGATTAATGAGCTTGGGCTTATATAGGCCTCTTACATTCTAACAAACAAGTCCTTAGACTTCTCTATTATATCTATTTCACAATAGACCCCTATAATTAATGCAAATCTTAACACTCCCCCTCAAGATGGGCAAAAGATATCCACTAAGCCCATCTTGTCACACAACCTAGATAGATCTATTAAACTAAGTCCTTTTGTGAGGCAGTCAGCTACTTGATCTCTAGTAGCTACATGACTCAGCTCCAACAGTCCACTATTCAACTTTTCCTTGATGAACAACCTATCGATCTCCACATGCTTGGTTATGTCGTGCTGCACCGGATTGTTGGCAATGCTGATTGCTGACTTGTTGTCACATCACAACTTCATTTGAGCTCCTTGGTCCACCTTAAGCTCTTCCAATAGAGTTCTCAGCCACAACATCTCGGCAACTCCTGAGGCCATGGCCCTCTATTCTGCTTCTATCGTCGATCTCGCAACAATCGACTGCTTCTTGCTCTTCCAAGAGACCAAGTTGCCCCCTATGAACATACAGTAGCCAGATGTGGACCTCCTATCATCGGCACAACTAGCCCAGTCAGAATAATAATAGCCCTCAATGCTCAAGTGTCCATTCTTCCTGAAAATCAAGCCCTTCCCTGGTGCACTCTTCAGGTACCTCAGAATCTGATACACTGCGTCCATATGGCCTTGCCTAGGGTCATGCATGTAGCGGCTCACCACGTTCACTGCAAATGAGATATCGGGACGAGTATGACTCAGATAGATCAGTCTGCCTACCAGTCTTTGGTACCTCTCACGATCAACCTGTTCTCCTGCCTCAACGCTCAACTTGAACTTCTGATCAATTGGAGAAACTGCAGGCTTGCACCCCAATATGCTTGTTTCCGTGAGCAAGTCTAGGACATATTTCCTTTGGGATAGAACGATCCCTTCTGCTCCACGAGCCACCTCAATTCCAAGGAAATACCTAAGCTGTCCTAGATCCTTCACCACAAATTCCTTTCCCAATTTCACCTTCAGCTGAGCAATTTCCCCTTCATCATCCCCAATGATAATCATATCATCGACATACACAACAAGCATAGTAATGTGACCACCATGTCGTCGAAAGAACACCGTGTGGTCAGCATTGATCTGCTGATAGCCCATGCCTACCATTATCCTCCTGAACCTGTCAAACCAAGCTTGAGGAGACTGTTTCAAACCATACAGGGACTTCCTCAGTCTACATACCTTACCCTCTGTTTGGGTTGTTCTGAAGCCTGGGGGTATCTCCATATACACCTCTAGCAAATCCCTATGGAGAAATGCATTCTTCACATCAAGCTGGTGTAACTTCCATCCACCATTCACAACAAGAGAGATAAGAGTCCTGACTATGCTCATCTTTGCAACTGGTGCAAATGTCTCATCATAGTCGATGCCATACGTCTGACTGTACCCTTTCGCCACCAACCGTGCCTTGTAGCGATCAAATTTTCCTTCTGGAGTCTGCTTCACTGTGAAGACCCATTTACACCCCATTGCCTTCTTGCCCGCTGGTAGCGGCCCTATCTCCCATGTCTTGTTTTTATCAAGGGCTCCAAGCTCTTCCTGCATTGCTGCTTTCAACTTTGGATCCTCCTTAGCAACCTGCCAACACTTGGGTATAGAGACAGTGTCCAAAGATGCAATAAATGCTCCACGTGCAGGTGTGTTAGAGTATGAGACAAATTGGGCGATATCATGTGGGAAACCATAACGATCAAAGGGAACTCCCGCATAGCTGCGAGAGGTCCTCCTTACTATTATGGGAGTGGATGGAGAAGAGAGAGGAATCATATCACCTGTGTAGTCTGAGCCTGAGGGTGGTGTAGGTGTCTCAGGAGTCGAAGTAGATCGGGACAAGGGACTAGATGGCACAAGTGGTACTGCAGGCGCTGGCACTGGCACCTCATTCTGCCTCCTTCTTGTATACACTCTCAGCTCCCCCTGAGCTTGAGTCCCACCACCTATGGACTCCTCCTCCTCTTCTTCTTCACTCTCCTGCTCCTCCTCAACCGATCCTCCCCTCTCAACAGGGCAAGAAATCGATAAAGGGATTGATCCCACATTCACCAACCTCTCACCACTCTCCCCCTCTCGCCTCATACCTCCAGTATCGAGCGAGTCACCGAAGGGTGAAGTCACCACCAGTGTATAATATGGCTCGAATTCTCGAAAATGCACATCCATGCTCACAAACAGTCTTTTTTCTATCGGGCTTCAACAAACATACCCCTTCTGGGTAGTAGAATATCCCACAAAGATACACTTCACACTTCTGGGATCAAGCTTACCCACTGTTGGTCTATTATCTTTCACAAAACACACATAACCAAACACTTTCAAGGGAAAAATACCTCTATTATCGCCTTGCAACAGCTTACACGGGGTTTTCCACTTCAACACTCTTGAGGGCATCCTGTTGATCAATTGAGCAGCTGTCATGACTGCTTGCCCCCACAAGTGTTTTGGGACATTCATGGAGATCATCATGCTTCGAGCTACCTCTAGAAGATGTCTATTCTTTCTCTCTGCTACCACATTCTGTGCTGGTGTGTATGGACATGTAGTTTGATGCTGTATTCCTTGAGATGACAAGTATTCCCCAAACGCCTTGTTGGTATACTCTGTCCCATTATCAGACCTCAATACATTCACTACTGCACCGTATTGAGTCTGAATTGACTTGTGAAAGCCTTTAAAGCAACCAAACACATCACTCTTATTCTTCATCAGATATAACCAAGTAACACGAGAAAAATAATCAATGAAAGTAACAAAATAACGATAACCATTCATAGAACTCGTGGAACAAGGTCCCCAAACATCATAATGTATCAAAGCAAAAACAAAAGAACTCCTATTACTAGAACTAACATAAGAGCTCCTAGTGAGCTTGCCAAACTCACAAGCATCACACATAAGTTTTTGTTTATTTGCCTTTTCATACAAAGACGGATACACACGACTCAAAACACCAAAAGAAGAGTGTCCCAAGCACTGGTGGTATAACATTAACACATCCTCTGTGCTCTTCCCAGATTCTCCTACTCCTCTCTCTACCATAGATGTCAATGCGGAGTCCATCCCCTCTCTGTCCAAGTACCACAGTCCACTACGCCACGTGCCAGTCCCAAGTCTCCGACCAGTCCCCTTCTCTTGGAAGATCACCTTGGGAATATCACAAGAAACAACAATTTTAGTTGAAGTATAATGACACTAATGGATAAGAGATTTACGGGAAAAGAATGAGCATGCAAAACATTGGACAAAGTCACAGAATTGGTACAATTTACTGTACCCTTACCCACTACCGGCTGTGCTGTACCATCAGCTGTCTGGATGCTCTCTGGCACTGCTAGGTGAGTATAAGAAGAGAACTCACTGGCAGTACCTGTCACATGTCGAGATGCACCAGAATCTACTATCCATTCTGGTGATCTTGTGGTGGATATAGAGGCAAGAGCATGTGTATTACTAGTACCTGTGGCTGAGTGAGCAAAAGTAGCAATGTTACCCCTGGGTAAGGACGAGGTGGATGGATCATCGGCCACACTCTTCCCATCTACTTATCTCTGCTTCCTCTTCAGTGCCTCTAAGAATTCATAGTCCTCATCAGTGAAGACCACACCTGCCTCCTCCTCTTCACCTTCTACCATCAGGTTTGTCTAGTAGCCTCCTCTTCCACCTCTTTGGCCCCCACGGCCTCCAGGCTGCCCACGTCCACCTGTCTCTCTCATCCTAGGTGGCTTAGGAAAAGTCTTGCTCAGATGACCCACTTCGTTATAGTTGTAACACCTGCGAGTCTCCCCTTGTGTCCCTGTTTTACTTGAGTTCGAGACCACCAATGCTGATCGCAACCCTGGGAGTCCTCCCCTCCCAGCCTGTAGCCCGATGCGACTCTCCTCCTGTATCATGGCTGAGATAGCCTCTTCAAGTGGGGGAACCTTCGTCTGAGCCAGCAGTAAGCCAGTCCTCTGCTCAAATCCTGGGTTGAGGTTTTTCAGAAACTGCATAGTCCTCCTCTCTGCAGAGTGCTCATCTTTCGTGCACTCAGGGTCCTTGCAGCTCCTCATCGGCGAGAAATGATCAAGGTCTGCCCATAGTCACTCTAGATCTATGGCATACTCTTGGATCGATCTATCTCCCTGTACCACTGCATTTATCTCCCGCTCGATCTGGAACACCCTCATGTTGTTCCCACTCCCAGCATATGTCCTCTTCAACTTCGCCCAAATGTCCTCCACACGCTCAATGCCATCCACTGTGGCAGCAATAGAGGGAACCATCGAGTTAAGCATCCAGGTGTACATCAGGTTGAGCGTGGCACTCCACTCAGTCCACTCAGCAGTACCCTTTTCCGGCTCTACCTTAGCTCCAGTCAGATAGCCCTCAAGACTCCTCCTTGCTAGAGCTGTCCTGACCCGACGTGACTAGCTGAGATACGTAGCTAGTCCATCGAGTTTCAGATCCATAGGAGGGAGATCAAGCTTCACCTGCGGTGGAACACGTGCCAAGGCATTGATCGAGACACTAGCTCCATGTATGAGCCCAACCAATACCTTCAGAACCTCAGGATCCACGCCCGCCAGTGCCTCCAAACCTCCTTTACCTCCCGCACTCTTATCGTCTCCTAACATCTTCAATCACAAGGATCCAAATCTAGATCACGCAGATCACTCGCGACTTCATTCCTCTTTCTTGACCCGATCTTGCACCCTCAAGATCTAGATCTTACTCATCTCCCCCTCGCTTCCTTTTATTGACCCGATCTTGATTTATTCACTCATCAAATATCGAGATCCAAACCCCATCAACCCTCCCTCGGGTATCGTGGGGTATAGGCCCCCCACGTCGGCCTACCTCAATCAAACAAGCAAGCCTAGGTAGTGGCCGGCCTAAAGAAGAGAAGGAAGTGGATAGAGGGAAGAGAGGCGGTTGCTACAGTAACTGCTACAGTGACAGCGCTACAGTGTCGCCGGGTAGCTACAGTACCGCGTTACTACAGTGTTGCCGCTACAGTGCTCGGATCTGCTGCAGTGATCTGTGGTGGCTAACCTTAGCCCTAGCTCTGATACCAAAAAGAACTAAATAATTTGAAAACTTGTTTATTGATTAATGAGCTTGGGCTTATATAGGCCTCTTACATTCTAACAAACAAGTTCTTAGACTTCTCTATTATGTCTATTTCTCAATAGACCCCTACAATTAATACAAATCTCAACAGAAACATCTCAGGACATTTCACCAAACAACTTGCATGCACAGTCACCACGATCTACCAAAGTGCTAATTTCTGGCCTAATGCAAATTAAGCACCATTACTCTGAGAGGATATGAATTAACACTAGTGGAAAATAAGGTATCAGGATCGGTTATATACGCATATCAGTATCGGAATACAACCGATCCTGACCCAGGCGTTACTGATACTACAATAATCTGGATCGGTTAAATAATCGATCCAGATAGTTAATATTAGAATCGGTTGTCTAAATAACCGATCCAAATTAGCAACTATTAGAATCGGTTGATTACTATAACCGATCCTAATAGGCATTAATCTGAATCGGTTCATAAATTTATCCGATCCTAATAAGCATTAATCTGGATCGGTTCTCAAGCTAAGAACTGATCCTGATAACTATCTAGATCGATTGTTAGTTTGAACCGATCCTAATAGTTTTTTTACTCATTTTTTAATATCAAACAATTAGAATCGGTTGTCAAACTAATAACTGATCCTGATAATTATCAGGATCAGTTCTTTCTGGAACCGATCCTAATAGTTTTTTTACTCATTTTTTAATATCAAACAATCAGAATCGGTTGCCAAGCTAAGAACCGATCCTGATAATTATCAGAATCGGTTATTTCTCAGAACTGATCCTAATAATTTTTTTACTTTTTTTAATATCCAACAATCAGGATCGGTTCTATAGCTTAGAACCGATCCAGATAACTATCAGGATCGGTTCTTCTCTTTAGAACCGATTCTGATTGTTATTTGTAATTTTTTTTAAATAAAAATAGGTATCTAGATCGGTTTTTAACTAGGAACCGATCCTGATGTTTTATTAAATGAAAAAAAAATTATTTAATTGGCCAGCTTCCATATATGCTGGCCCCAAATGCAAAAATATTGTTTTTTTTGCATACAACTAAAACATACTAAATTAAATCACATCCTAAATTATCAACTACAACATACTAAATCACATCCTAAATTATCAACTACAACATACTAAATTAAATATCACACAAAAAATAAAAATTGTTACAAAAAATTCATGTTCATGCAAATTAAGTTTACACATCAACCCTAAATTGTTGTACTTCTTCATGGCTTTATCTCATCTAGGAACATTTGAACCCACATTTTCCGAAATTCGCTCAGGCGTTGTACAGTATGTCTAGCAGGAATATCCTGCATTTTTTAAAAGATAGAAGAGCATGCACAATTAATTGTGTATTTCATTATAAGTGAAGCAACAATGCTTAATTACTTTTGGAATATACATAAATGCATACATACCCTTATGTTCGGAAAAGCATCGAGGTGTTCATTTATTATGTCTTGCATGAGCAACATGACATAATATGCACATTCCCAGCCGGCCGGTTGTTGCGGGCACTATATAACAAGTTTGAGAAAATTGAAATGTAGGTTAATGAGCCTACAAATGGCTTATATGTCTAGATATTCACAACTTTTTGCATCTAAGTCACTATAATCATATCTCAATAGAAAGTATTACCTTGCAATCTCTATGAACCGTTAAAGGAGTACCCATTTCCCAGATGAAGACACTGTTGAAATATGAACACATTGAACAATCAGTACTTACGAGTGAAATTTAAAATGATAAAATAAAATAAAAAATTAGGAAGGCACTTACTCCTCGATCACAGCAGTGATCATTAGCATTAATTTAAACTTCTTATTGGAATCGTACACGTACAATGCACGTTCTCTTGGCATAAGCACGGTCAAAATCCAATGATCTCTGCATGTTAGGTTTGTAGCATGTCATATTCTATAATTTGTATGAATTGAAAGAAATATAATAAAATTAGAATATATATATATATATATATATATATATATATATATAACACTAACACTTGGTGGTAAGGTATGAATATCAATCGCTTGTCCCGATTTTCCTTGAGCGCTGTCCCTATGTATTGAAGTACACGACCTCGATCTTCATTCAACAGCATGGCATTCGTTCGACCGGGGTCCATGAAACCAATCTGCTCATCGGGAAATTCCTCCTTGATGAATTTGTGCAAATGCCTGCAAAAAAAAGGTATACAGGTGATTTCAATTTTGTGAAATTTGAATTGAAAGTACTAGATTCTGCAATTATTACGAATATTAACTCACAGCATCCAGATCTGCATAACTGGTACAGTGAGCCACTCCTTTGGTGTAAGCAAGGTCGCATAATCATCTGCATAAACGTGTATGGAGTCTGTCGAACAGAAAAGATCAAGTGGCGGATCGATTGTGAATGGACTGCCATCTAGCTCTGAAAACCGATCACGCAGCTGCTTGAATGTTCGTCCCAGCTTGTCAAAATTGATACGATCAAACGCCTTGCTGTGACTCGTTGCTTTCCCACCTCCAGGAACTTGTAACTCTTTGCCTGGTTCCTGCAAATTCCATAATAAATTGGAATAAAATCCAGAATCAACTACAACTCTATCATATAGATACAAATTAAGAAGTATAAGAAGTTGTAATAACAATATACCTCAACTGGACCTGTCAATATCATGGACATCGGCCATGCAGTGAAACTGCCGAGGACCGATGCAAGGTTTGAGTGCTCGCCATTTGGTATAGGTAAGGGGAGTTCTATGAAATCCGCATCCTCAATAGCATCCACCGTTACTCTTGCATGGTCGGGCGGCATAGGCATACTGTGAATTGTTCCACCTTGTACGACTGGAACGTGAATTGTCCCTCTGGCCACGACAATAATATTTCCACCTACATCCGCCTGGAGTCTACAGCTCAGTTCTGTCTCCTGTACAAATAAACGTTTTTACTCGAATAAAATAATATGTATGAAACTAAGACATGTAATGGAAAATAAATTTGAATTTGCATTACCTCAGTAAACCCGGAAAGATCTGCCAATGGTTTGACTGACTGGCAGCTGCTCTGAACGACTGTTGGGCTAAACACCGGTTCTGGTTGGCCCATTGCCTGCCGAAGCATAATTGCCAGTTCAGATTTCATCTCTTGTCGTAATTTGTCCTCCAGTCCTCTTACTCTCTCCTCCACTCTTTGATCCACTCTCGCGTCAAAATCTTCTTCGAACCTCGAGGGAGTGCGTGTCTTCCTTGTTGAGCACTTCCCGTATGTTTTAGTCATTGAAACCAGGCCTCCCACTCCTCTCACCCTCCCAGGATGTTCTGGATTTGGCAGAGATTTTCCCAGAACATCGTCGTATCGTGCGACGGCCAACAAGCCTTGTTTGAAAGTCGATTCTTGTTCTTCCTGAAATGACAACATGCATGTTATAACATAATAAATTAAAGTTGAATTTAAATGAATGACAATATCTAAATCCTCACAATTCTGTTGATGACCGGTGCGTAATTATCTGGATAATAGCCTTCCTTGGTCTCGTCGTTGAGTTTCTGTCTTCCTAGTTTCCATGTGACGTGCCTATGCTCAACCGACATCTCAATAACATCGTCTTGTGTCAATGCAGTACTACAAGAACCCTGGGAAGACGGATCACTAGATGTTTTCTCGTTTGCAATAGCCTGCATAGCATCTCTAAGCCTATTCTGAAAACCCTCCCCGTTATAACCTCTGGATCTAAGAAATGCGGGTACTTGTTTTGGGCATGATTCCCCTTCCCAATCTGGCTGGCCTTCTACAATTTGAAAAAGAAACAATTGGCTTAAATTATAAAAAAATTGAATTCTTAAATTAGAGATAAGGTAGGTGGTCGGTATAAATAAACATACACCAAATTCCTCCGTCTCTCGGTACGCGACAAATGCTTCCCAGTCTTTTTCTTCAATATGTTCTTTGGCAAAATCTGGCGTCCCACCCTCGCGCCACAATTTAGTCATATCGGTTCGCCACTTCCGGTGACGCTCTGCCATTCTCTGATAATAATATTTCTTCACTTCTTCCTCGTCCCTTATACCACAGTCCAGCTGCCAAACAAATAGAAAACAAAATTTAGAGTTAGTTAATATCAAACGAAAGCTTTTGAAATTAATTAGTACCATGTTATTTACCTTAAGTGTTTCCCATATTTTGAGATTGAACTCTTCTGAAACATCTTTTCATCTTTGGTACCTTATAGGAACATTTTTTCGTACCAATATCCCAAATTCCGTCGAAAAACACGTTGTCTCTTGAGTAATAATCGGCCGGAAAAATTTGTCAATTTCAAGCTTTTTGCCTTTCTCATTAAACTTGTCCTTAATTTGGTTACGCCCTCTTCCTCGTTTCTTAACCGGGGCTGGCTCACCATCACCTTCCATATCTGCACTTTTTTTAAAATAAATAATAAGTAATAAGTAATATAGAGTGCATAATTGACATCGATTGTAAAATAATAATAAAAGGCTATAGTATACTAATTATTGACATCGTGAACTTACATTAGCATGCATAGATTGATAGATATATAACATCCTTCTTGTCTAATTTAGTAGTTTTCTTACAAAAAATATGTTCACCATCTCTAATGCCAGAGATTACACTAATCAAGCTTCTTTTGATTCTCAAATTACTCCATTTTTTTAACAAGCAATATATGTTATGCATAGTACCATATAACCTCACTAGTCACTCCATCCTTTTTATGTGTTTATTTTTGCAACATAATTGGTGGTCAATATTTGACCCAATCAACCTATCAAATTTCCAAAATTACCCAAGTAAATTGAATTGTAGTTTTGGCCAATAGCAGATCTGAAAAACCTCCAAAATTGACAACACTAAGCAGTCCTATCATGCAATTCAGAAATTCAGTGATAGCACTTAAACCAACTCATGTAATTCAGAAATTAAGATCATGCACTTAAACCATACTGGTACAAGTGGTAACATCATCATATCATGCACTGTACCATCACCATAGCATACTGCTGAGGTGAAATGCAAGCTTAAATCACCAAAAACTGAATTTTTCAACTTTACCCCAGATTTCAGCAAAATTATACCAAAAAACCAATTTTTCAGTTCAGCTTTTATAACAGGATTGAATGCCTATACTTTGCAACAAATTCAGCATACCAGTACGAACTACCAAGCAAGTGAATCAACTAGTGCCTTCCGGGAAAATCAACAACCCGGCAAAGACACAAGCAAATGGCAACAATCGAAACAAGAAGAGCAAGAGAGTTACCTCGTTAGATCAGAGAGGGCGGCGGCTAGGTCCGATCAGAGAGAGGGCGGCTCGACGGCTAGGGCGGCGACGGAGGAGAGGGCAGCGGCTAGAGGAGAGGGCGGCGGCACGGTTGCTCAACGGCTAGGGTGGCTCGACGGCTAGGGTGGCTAGACGGAGGAGAGGGCGGCGGCTAGGGTGGCTCGACGGAGGAGAGGGAGATGGCTCACCGAATCCCGATCTCCTTCTCTAATTTTCGGAAGAGGAGAGGGAGGAGAAAAATAGAGAAAGAGAGAAAGAGAGAAAGAGAGAAAGAAGGGTTTCAAAATTTAGCTAAGTTCTCGGGCGCGAAATTAAAAAAAAACTATCTGAATCGGTTCCTTAACTAGAAACCGATTCTGATAGTTATCAGGATCGGTTCCTTAGCTTAGAACCGATTCTGATAGTTATCTGGATCGGTTTCTAGTTAAGGAACCGATTCAGAAAGTTTTTTATAATTTTTTTAAAATGAATTAAACTAAAATACATATACACAATCTGAATCGGTTTCTAAGCAAAGAACCGATCCAGATAACTATCAGAATCGGTTCTAAGCTAAGGAACCGATCCTGATAGTTATCTGGATCGGTTTCTAGTTAAGGAACTGATCCAGATAAATTAGCAAAAATTCTGAATAAATTTATCCTGTAGGTGTATGATGTTTTATAATTTATTTTAATAAATTATCTTAAAAATTATTTTAGTATAGTAGCTTATAGTATATTTGTATAAATTATCTTGTAAGTTATTTTAGTATATTAGCTTCTAAATTATTTTTGTATATTATCTTAATAACTTGAGAATTACTTACAACATGAAATAAACCAAAAATGAACCTTAAAATTTTAAAAAATAAGCTAATAAATTAAGATAATATACAAAAATAATTTTTGGTTTAAAATGATGTTTTAAAATTCATTTTTGGTGTATTTCATGTTGTAAGTAATTCTCAAGTTATTAAGATAATATACAAAAATAATTTAGAAGCTAATATACTAAAATAACTTACAAGATAATTTATACAAATATACTATAAGCTACTATACTAAAATAATTTTTAAGATAATTTATTAAAATAAATTATAAAACATCATACACCTCCAGGATAAATTTATTCAGAATTTTTGCTAATTTATCTGGATCGGTTCCTTAACTAGAAACCGATCCAGATAACTATCAGGATCGGTTCCTTAGCTTAGAACCGATTCTGATAGTTATCTGGATCGGTTTCTAGTTAAGGAACCGATTCAGAAAGTTTTTTATAATTTTTTTAAAATGAATTAAACTAAAATACATATACACAATCTGAATCGGTTTCTAAGCAAAGAACCGATCCAGATAACTATCAGAATCGGTTCTATGCTAAGGAACCGATCCTGATAGTTATCTGGATCGGTTTCTAGTTAAGGAACTGATCCAGATAAATTAGCAAAAATTCTGAATAAATTTATCCTGTAGGTGTATGATGTTTTATAATTTATTTTAATAAATTATCTTAAAAATTATTTTAGTATAGTAGCTTATAGTATATTTGTATAAATTATCTTGTAAATTATTTTAGTATATTAGCTTCCAAATTATTTTTGTATATTATCTTAATAACTTGAGAATTACTTACAACATGAAATACACCAAAAATGAACCTTAAAATTTCAAAAAATAAGCTAGTAAATTAAGATAATATAACATGAAATAAACTAAAAATGAACCTTAAAATTTTAAAAAATAAGCTAAAAAAAAAGCTAATAAATTACATATAACATGAAAAAAGAAGAAGCTATTAACATGAATTACAAAAGTCACAAATATTGAAGAATTATATCTTGCATGCTTCCCGTTGTTCAGTGTTTCAATGCATCCCTGAAGGAAAAAAATAAAAGCCTTAAGTCATCAGTATTGATGAATATTAAATTTATTTTTATATCCAATAAAATATTTATATGTATGACATACCAATAAAAATTAGGTATGAATTGTTTCATTTTGATCGTTGCCAATGGGAACTTCTTCAACCCATTCTCCTTCATTATGATCGTTGCGCACGTGACTTGTTTCATTATTCTCACCGGTTGGTAAAGATGCCATGCCAGTGGAAAACGATGGTATCTCATCAAAATGATCGTACGCTTCTTCGTCTTCCACATTATCAATCCCGATGATACGTCTTTTTCCAGAGAGGACAACATGTCTTGAACGATCGGCCGGATCAGTTACGTAGAACACTTGCGTGGCTTGTCTTGCAAGTATAAATGGATCATCCTTGTATCCAGCCTTACTGAAATCCACTAAAATAAAACCATCGTCGTCGACTTTAACCCCCCTACGGTTATCGACCCATTTACACATAAATAACGGGATGTTAAATTTTCTATAATCTAGCTCCCAAATTTCTTCAACAAACCCATAATATGACATCGATGCATGCGATGGTCCGGCACCTTTAGGATCTGAAAAATCACTCGAAACGGCTACTAACGTCACTCCACTGTTTTGAACGGTACTCTTTGAATCTTGATTTCTTGTGTAAAATGTGTACCCGTTGATGTCATATCCTTGGAAGGTCCTCACGACATGGACTGGACCAAGAGCCAATAATTTGATAATTTCTTTAATGTTTTCTGTTTCCGGAGCTTGCATGACTCTACGTGTAAACCATTCTAGAAACTTGCTATTGTGTTCGCCGATCAACCACTTGTCGGATTTCTTAGGATTCTGTTGCCGCACGAGAGTCATATGCTCGTCCCAGAAAGGATGAACGTCAGTGAGGTGTTGCAAAACATGGAAATGTGCTAGTGACATGGTTTTATTATCGGGCACGAATAATTTCGCACCGATTGTGCCTACCCCGTGAAGTCTACCCTCGTGCCGAGATTTAGGGATGCCGATAGCTTTGACATCATCCAAATAATTAGTACAAAACTCAATAACCTCTTCGGCAGCATAACATCTTACAATGCTGCCCTCAGGATGATATCGGTTCTTGACATATCCCTTTAACAATCCCATGAATCTCTCGAACGGATACATATACCACAAGAAAACAGGTCCACACATCTTAATTTCTCTAACCAGGTGAACGGTTAAATGAACCATAATATCAAAAAAAGAAGGTGGAAAATACATTTCAAGATGACAAAGAGTGACGACAACCTCCTTCTGCAGAGCATCTAACGTGTCAGGATCAGTTACTTTGCAACAAATGGCGTTAAAGAAAAAACAAAGCTTCGTGATGGTCTGCCTAACAGGAGGTGGCAATATGCCCCGAATTGCAACTGGAAGAAGCTGTGTCATTAAAACATGACAGTCGTGAGACTTCATTCCTGTCAATTTTAAATCTTCCAGTGAAACTAGGTTTTTAATATTTGACGAATATCCAGATGGAACCTTGACACCATGAAGGCATCCACATAAGCTTTTTTTCTCTTCTTTCGACAGCGTATGCATTGCGGGTTTTAGATATGTACAAAATTTCCCTTTTTCTCTTTCCTTCTCTGCTGGTTGTAGATCCGGCCGTATGTTCAAGAATTGCATGTCTTTCCGAGCATTGATACCGTCCTTAGTCTTACCCGAAATATTCAATAATGTTCCAACCATGCTGTCACACACATTTTTAACCACATGCATCACATCGAGACAGTGTCGAACATCTAAGTGCTCCCAGTATGGTAGATCCCAGAATATTGACCTCTTCTTCCAAATAATTTTCGGTGCCCCTTTCTGTCTCACCACCTTTTTTTTAAATTTTCCAAATTGAACTTTGATATCCTTCACTTGCGAATAAACAGCTTAACCAGTCAACGGATACTTTATTCTGGTATTCTCGGTCTTTCCATTGAATTCTATCTTTCTCTTTCGGTGTGCGTGGTTGGCAGGAAGAAATCGACGATGACCCATGTACACATTTTTAGAGGAATTAGGTAGCCACAAATCGACTGTATCGTCCAGGCAAACGGGGCACGCTTTCTCTCCTTTCACACTATAACCCGACAAATTTCCATAAGCCGGAAAATCATTAATGGTGCAGAAAATCATGGCCCGTAAAGTGAATTTCTCCTTGCTATGTGCATCAAATATCTGCACTCCGGGTTGCCATAATTCTTTTAAATCCTCAATCAATGGCGCTAGATACACATCTATGTCGTTCCCGGACTGTTTGGGTCCTGATATGAGTAAGGTCATCATGATGTATTTGCGTTTCATACATAATCAAGGCGGAAGATTATAAATGCACAATAGAACCGGCCAACTGCTATGCTTACTGCTCATGCTACTGTGCGGATTTATTCCATCTGCACTCAGCCCAAGCTTTAGATTTCTCGGGTCACGTCCGAATTTGGAAAACTCTCTGTCAATATTCCTCCACTGAGGAGAATCAGCGGGGGTGCCGTAATTTTCCGTCTTTTTTCCGATTATTGGCATGCCAACGCATTAGTTTCGCATCTTTAGCATTTGAGAACAAACGTTTGAATCTCGGTTTCACGGGGAGGTACCACAATACTTTTGCCGGAGGTCCTTTCTTCTGTTTATAATCATCAATTTTATCGCCGGTTGACTGCTTTGGTTTGTAACGTGATGCACCACATTTTGGACACTCGTGAAGATCTTTATACTCATTTCGATATAATATACAATCATTTGGACACGCGTGTATTATTTGAACTTCCAAATCCACCGGGCACAATATTTTCTTCGCTTCATAAACATTAGGTGGTATCTCGTTTCCATCCGGAAGCATTTCTTTCAAAGTTTGTAATAACTCAGTAAAACTTCTATCACTCCAACCGTTAGATGCTTTAAGGTTATACAATTTTAATACACCTTTCAATTTTGAAAATTTAGAACAACCAGGATACAATTCCTTATTAGAATCTTCGTACAAATTCTCAAATAAACAATAATGCTTATCATTATCAAAATTCTCTTCTAAATCACGTAACATTTGATCAAAATTATCACATTTATCTACCACCATATCATCATTTTCTTCGGTATGGTATTCCTGATGCTCAGTACGAGTGCCTACGTGGGTTTCCAATCCCCGTAGATCATTCCCGTCATCTCCACCGGTATGGTATTCCTGATGCTCAGAACCAGTACCTATGTCGGTTGGCAAACTCTCACCGTGCCATATCCAACACTGATACCCTTGCTTGAATCCACGACGGATTAAATGGTTCCTCACTTGGTTCGGGTTGGAAAATTTGTGACAATTGTTACAATCACGGCAAGGACACGAGATCAATGCACTCCCCTTATTCGCCATATCTTCCATAGCAACTCTAATAAATTCCTCGACACCTGTCGTATATTCATCAGATAGACGTGATGTTTCGTACATCCAACTGCGGTCCATCTGCAATTATAATAAAACACAATTAATTAAGAACAAGGTTGCGGTACTAACTTCTGTTCACAATAGGGCTTACATGGGGCCGGTTACCATCCTATCCCACTCTTTGAATACTTTGTCTCAGTAGTGACCACATGTTAGTCGTGTTTTAGTAGCTAAGAAAATTTCGGCAGCATTTCCCCTTAGTTCCCCGAGTATTTGGAGAACTAAGGGGAAATGCTGCCGAAATTTTCTTAGCTACTAAAACACGACTAACTTGTGGCCACATCCTAATTGAGACAAAATATTCAAAGAGCAGTCCCAAAACAGGGACTATCCAAAATTAATCCCTAATGGATTAATTTTGAACGGGTATCAAGACCTAAAGGCATTTAATCAAGATCGGTTGTGGCTCATAAGACAATACTCTAACTAAATACCTAATATAAATACATTCAATCTAGCTAGCAATTCAAAATACATATTCATGCACAAAACTAAGTAAAAATGAGTTTTATGTTGTACTTACAACTTTTTTTGGATGTCGTACCGAGTGAGATGAAGATTGCTACACCAAATCTCTCAATAATAGCCAATCTACAAAATTAAGATGACATAAAAAAGAGAAAGAAAATAAGGAGCTATATATAATTAATGTCAATTATATATCTACAAAATAGAGAAAGAAAATACATATGACATAAAAACAAACAAAATGGACCTAGATTTTACATTTATGGGATTTTTGATCTATTTATTAGCTATTTAGTTGTGTTTATGACAACATAAGCACCATATATTCATTTATGCATGTCTTTGTTGGATCCATATAATTAAGCACCATATATAGAAGCAACACTGATTAAACATGATCGTTTTATGTTGTACTTACAACTTTATTTTTTGGATCCCGGATCAAGTGAGATGATGATCGTTGCACCAAATCTCTCAATATAGCCAATCTACAAAATTAAACAATCGGAACCTAAGTAAGATATAGATGTATATATAACATGCATATATATATATATATATATATATATATATATATATATATAGTGCTGGGCTTAGCTACTCCATGGAGTAAAACGACTTGGTGCTCCACGTCTCATTATTTCCATTTTGAAAATCCAAACGACCGATCCGAACCGCTCAAGTTGTTCTCCATATTGATATGTGCTTGGAGACCAAATTTTACATTTTTTGGAATTTTTTTACTATTTATTAAGCCACTTTGAAAATCACTGATCCGGCGGTCCAGAAAATTTTACTGTTTTTTACTGTTCACCCGGATTTTCAGATTTTCAAAGTGGCTTAATAAATAGTAAAAAAATTCCAAAAAATGTAAAATTTGGTCTCCAAGTACATTTCAATATGAAGAACATGTTGGAAGGTTCGAATCGACTATTTGAACTTTGAAAATGAAGATATGGCGTGGAGTACAAAGTCGTTTTACTCCATGGAGTAGCTAAGTCCATCTCTATATATATATATATCCTAGAACTAAAAGCACATATATAGCATGAATGTGCAAATCTCCGCATACAAAGAAAAACTTGAAATAAAGGTATAAAACTGAAAAGAGAGGTTTAGGGTTTAAGGTTTATATTTTGAGCCTATATAAATGGTTCTCTATTTAATAGCTAGCAAACTAGATATAAAAAGAGATGATCAATTAATGAACCTGATCAGAAAACAAGGAAGAGTCGACAGCTGAATTAAAGACCTGCGAGATAGCTGCTGCGCTAATTAATGGAGGCGAGGCCAGAGGAAGAAAGACACCCAAAGGATCTGTCCAGAATAGGACTGAATTAAGCATTAATAGGTACTATCAGGATCGGTTGTTAGTAAAAAATCGATTCTGATACTATCAGGATCGGTTTTTTACTAACACCTGATCCTGATAGTCATATATCAGGATCAGTTGACTATATAAAACCGATCCTGATAGTATCACGATCGGTTGTACACAAGAACCGATCCTGATAGTATCAGGATCAGTTGTACACAAGAACCGATCCTGATACTATCTGGATCGGTTTTATATAGTCAACTGATCCTGATAGTATCAGGATCGGTTTTTTATTGTCAACCGATCCTAATATAAGAACTATCAACATCAATGGCACACAAGAACCGATCCTGATACTATCAGGATCGGTTTTTTTAGAAACCGATCCTGATAATTGAAATATTAAGATCGGTTGACAAAAAAACCCGATCTGATTAGTTTTTTGAATCGGTTTTGTTAAGAAAACCGTTCTAGATAGGTATTTGTATCGGTTGTTTCCTATAGCCGATCCAGATAGGCCGATCCTGATTTCTGTTTTTCCACTAGTGTAATATATATTTTTTTAATTGGGAGTCATTAGCAAGAGCCTTCACCAATACTTTTTTTTACCTTTTTTTGACTCAAGCAGAAGACAATATATATATATATACACTCATTTTTCATTTTTATATATGCTCCTTATTATTGTACTTGGTCGAACATTTAGTTGCCTTGATATCTTAAATTTTTTGTTCAATCAAGTTTTTCAATTATTGAACATAATAATTTATCGAGTTGTAATTATTTTTCTTGATTCAATTAGTTCTGTGAAATTATTAATTAAGACTTAACTAGGTCAAAACTTACATCATTTGCTAAAACCATTAATTTTGATATAATGTTTATTATTAGTTCTTCACTAAATAAATTACTAATTTGAACCTTTATGAGCCTTTATGACCAAGGCGTAACTGAAATTTACCATGTCACACAATCCACAACTTAATCTGCGATTCAAACATAAATCTTCATCTTTTGTCGTCAGTCTTTTGTGTTTTTATCAAAGCGAAACTGTTGGTTATTGTTCATGAAACAGTAAATATAATAGATCAAATAATTAGTTCTTAAACTTAATCCATATCTATATTTTGCCTTGTAGATGGTAATCTAGCCAGCACATGATATATGCTATTATTGGTTTTAATTACCATTCTCTAAAATTGAATATGCCTCTGCTAGTACCAAAAGGTCTATATATGGCATACATTACACCGAAAATTGATGATTGATTTAATCATTTAATCTTAGACCATTCATACAGTTTGATGGCTGTGATTTAATCTTGCTTGCTCGATTGGCCGTTTGAAATTTAATTTAGTAATAGATATTTTGACCTGATTCTTGGTTTGAATCATCCAGAGCAGCAGTGCCTGATATTTGCTGGGAAGCAGCACTACTACAGAAATGGTCATTGTACACGGCACATTGTACACGGATTTGGTAATTTTATAGAAAAACCGTGTAGAAATTGTAATTTTTTGGATGCCTGAAATATCTGTAGGATCTCTACACGGATATTTATTAAAGAATCAGTGTAGAAAGACGTGAGAGAGCTACACGGACGTTTACTAGGAAATGTACACGGCTTATTGTTTAAATAACAGTGGAGAAAGCCTAGAGAGAGCTACACGGATATTTAATTAAAGAACCGTGAAAAAAGGTAAGAATTGTACACGGATGTTTGTTTAAATGACAGTGTAGATAACCTGTGAGAGCTACACGGATTTTTAATAAAGAGACGTGTAGAAAGGTCGTAAATGTACACGGTTTTTTGTTTAATTAACAGAGTAGAAAGCCTTGAGAGAGCTACACGGACGTTTAATAAAGAGCTGTGTAGAAATGTTATTTTAGGTTTTTGGTTATATAAAAGGCATTCTCCCCACCAGCGCCGTTTTGATCAATTCTCTCCCTCTCACAGTTAACAATTGGGTTGAGATGTAGGTTTATCAATTATGTCGGATCGCAACTTATATCAATATGAGCTACTGTTTATGGAGCTCACAGATGAGCGGTCCGATATAATTGATAACCTACATCTCGAATTCCCATGCGAAGTATTGAAAAAAAAATTATCTCTCTATTCTGATCAATTTTACTGGACGAAGTGTTGGGTAAGAGTTGGGTGAAGGACCTTCAGAGCCGGATGAAGAGTCGAATGAAGAGTCGGAGATCATCCGACTCTTCATTCGAATCCGGCTGTGACGGCCCTTCATCCACCTCTTCCCTTTTTTTTGATGGTCCTTCATCCAACTTTTTACTCAACTCTTTCTTTAGTAAAACCCTACTGGCACCAAAAGGAAAGAACCACCCTATTCTAGTCCTTAATGGAAATTTGTAGTTTACATATGAATTTTTATTCCAACTTTTGTAATGCTCTAATTTTGTATAATTTAGTGTACATGAATTTTTAGTTTAAATTGCTATGTTTTGGAATTCTGGATTTTAAATGTCTTCCTCTGTTTTGGAAATTGTTTGTTTTGCTATCTGAAAAACATAGAAACAAAACTAGTTGATAGCCAAAAAAAAAAAATTGCTACACGGACGTTTAATAAAGAGCCGTGTAGAAACGAGAAATAGTACACGGATTTTTGTTTAATTAACAGTGAGAAAAATAATTCTACACGGCTGTTTATATAAAAGTCCGTGTAGCTCTCTTATGTCTTTCTACACGGATTTATAGCTAAATATCCGTGTATAAAGGTTATTTTAGGGTTTTGAAATAAAGTGATATAAACAGCCGTGTAGAATTCTCTTTTTTCCTAATTATTTTTTACTTTTTTTGGCTAGCCTCCATTTTTGCTAGCCAGTATTTTCTTAATTTGTTTTCAGTTAGCAAAACAGAGTAAGATGAAAATATCAATTGCAAAACAAATAAAATGAAAAGTGCCAGTAGGGTTTACAGAGGATAATATGGAGATACATGTTTACGGAGGGTAATATGAAAATAAATGTTTTAACAGTAGGCCTTTGTCAGAAATCTTCGTATTTCTCCTCTGGATCTTGCTTGCCCGAATTAGTTTAGGACATGCAATGAACTAACCAAAAGATTACTTAGGTTAATGTAACCAAAGTAAGGACTACTTTAGTTACATTAACCTAAGTAGCCTTTTGGTTAGTTCCATATGTCCTAAACTAAACACCTTAGCAAGATCTAGAAATACAAATTAACTTCCAAGATCTCAGATCTGGCCTCCAGTTATAACATCTATCATCATATTACCCTCGAAAAACACTTTAGCGCAGAAATCAGACCAATTAATTGGGGAATTGAAGCACTTCGCATGGGAATTCGAGATGTAGGTTATCAATTATACCGGACCGCTCATCTGTGAGCTCCCAGAACAGTAGCTCATATTGATATAATTTTGCGATCCGAAACAATTGATAAACCTACATCTCAACCCAATTGTTAACTGTGAGAGGAGAAGTATAAATTGATCAAAACGGCACTGGGGAGAAGGCCTTTTATACAATTCCAACCCTAAAATAACCTTTCTACACAGATAATAATCTATAAATCCGTGTAAAAAGCATTAAGAGAGCTACACGGACTTTTATATAGGCAGCCGTTTAGATTAACCTTTCTACACGGACATTTATATAAACAGCCGTGTATAAATTTCTGTCTACACGGACTTTGATATAAATAGCCATGTAGAATTTTCTTTTTTTTTCTAACTTTTTTTTATTTTTTTGGCTAGCCTCCATTTTTGGCTAGCCAGTATTTTCTATGTTTTCAGAAAGCAAAACAGATGACAATATCAATTTGCTTACAATAAAATGGTATAAACAGCCGTTTAGAATTCTTTTTTTTTTCCTAATTATGTTTTATTTTTTTTGGCTAGCCTCCATTTTTTAGCAAATTGATATTGTCATCTGTTTTGCTTTCTGAAAAACATAGAAAAATACTGGCTAGCAAAAATGGAGGCTAGCCAAAAAAGATTAAAAATTGTTTGGAAAAAAAAAAAATTCTACACGGCTATTTATATAAAAATCCGTGTAGACAGATTATTATACACAGCCGTTTATATAAATGTTCGTGAAGAAAGAGTAATCTAAACGGCTACTTATATAAAAGTTCGTGTAGCTCTCTCAAAGCGTTCGACACGAATTTATAGCTAATTATCCGTGTAGATAGGATATTTTAGGGTTGGAACTATATAAAAGGCCTTCTTCCGGCGCCGTTTTGATCAATTAATACTCTCTCTCTCTGTATTGAATTGGTCTGATTTCTACGCATAAGAAACGAGGCCGGATCTGAGATCTAGCTTGGAAGTTAATTCGCATTCTCCTCTCTATTGCCAAGGTTAGTCATACATATATATATTTCTCTCTTCTTTATCTAATTTTCTGTTCCTGATTAATATTGCTTAATTATTTCTGTCAATTATTATTTAATGCATCCGTGCTTGATTTGTTAAGATAATGTAAATAATTAGTGTATTGTGGTCCAATAACCGACCTACTGATGCTTTTAGGTCCATGCCCGTTCAAAATTAATCCAATAGGGATTAATTTTGGATAGTCCCCCGTTTGGGACTGCTCTTTGAATATTGTGTCTCATTTAGAATGTGAACACATATTAGCGGGATTTAATTAGTATTTGAGAAAAGTTCGACAGTATTTCTCCTTATTGCTCCTACGAGTATGTGGTTTTTACGCATACTTGGGGAGTGAAGGAGAAATGTTGCCGAATTTTTCTCAAATACTAATTAAATCCCGCTAATATGTGTTCACATATGAGGCATAATATTCAAAGAGTGGGTTAGGATTGTAAACCAGCCCTTTATAAGCCAAGAATTTGGAACAATATGTATGCTGACCACCATATATGTTTAATTGGAATTTTTTTTGTTTACTTTAATTTACAGATGGATCGAATTTGGATGTACGAATTGCGACGTGATAGTGTAGAATATTTGGCTCGCGTTGACGAGTTCCTAAAATTTGCTGAGAGTTATAGAGTGGACACAAAAGATAACGACATCTTGTGTCCTTGTAGAGATTGTAAAAATTTTATAAGATTTGGGGATTCGGAAGAAATTAGAGCTCATTTGATTTGTCGGGGATTTAAGAAAAGATATACATGTTGGTTTATGCATGGTGAGAAAATTGGGGAATGTAGTGGAACCAATAGAAATTTTGTTTTGGACGAGAATGATGATAATGTAGAAACTGTTGATAATTTTGAATTTGAATGCAACGATGATTTTGAGAATGTCGAAAATTTCGATAATGCTGGGCTTGATTGCAACGAGGATGATGAGGTGGAGATTGATGAAAATGCAGAATACGATTTTATTGAGAATCTAGAGGACATGTTACGTGATGTGGAAGATGAAATTAGTGATAAAAATTTTAAAAAATTTCAGTATCTGTCTAATGAATCTAAAAAGCCATTATATCCCGGGTGTACCAAATTTACAAAACTATCAGCTGTGTTGAAATTATTGAACTTAAAAGCAGACAACGGTTGGAGCGATAAGAGTTTCACGTCCTTATTAAAGCTTTTACGAGAGATGCTCCCAGATAACAACGAGTTACCCTGTACAATATATCAGGCGAAGAAGTTGATCTGTCCAATGGATTTGAAGATTGAAAAAAATACATGCATGTCCGAATGACTGTGTATTGTACCGTGGAGAGCACGAGGCCATGCATGTTTGTCCTAAATGCGGTGTTTCACGGTATAAACGCAAGGACCAGGACACTGACGATTGTGATGAAGGAAAAAAGGCAAGGCCTCCGGCTAAGGCGGTGTGGTATTTCCCGATAATACTGAGATTCAGACGGTTATTTGCAAATCCCAAAGATGCGAAATTTGCGTTGGCATGAAGAAGAGCTCAAAAGAGATGGTAAACTAAGACACCCTGCTGATTCAATTCAATGGAGAAACATTGATAGACATTTCAAAGGATTTGGTGGCGAATCACGAAACCTAAGTTAGGGCAGAGCACAGACGGAATGAGTCCGTTTGGAAGCATGAGCAGTCAGCACAGCACTTGGCCAGTTCTTATATGCATCTACAATCTTCCTCCTTGGTTGTGCATGAAATGCAGGTATATAATGATGTCATTACTAATCCAAGGACCCAGACAACCCGGAAATGACATAGATGTGTATCTCGCATCATTAATTGAGGACCTCCAGAAATTGTGGCGTGATGGTGTCCCGGTCTGGGATGCGTACAGCAAAGAGCAATTTAATTTGCGGGCTATGGTATTCTGCACCATAAATGATTTCCCCGCGTACGGAAATTTATCGGGTTACACTTGTAAAGGAGCAAAAGCGTGCCCCATCTGTGAAGATGACACGCAGGTGCTGAGGTTGAAAAATTGTAAAAAGAATGTTTTTATAGGGCACCGTAGGTTTCTTCCTCTTAATCACCCATACCGTAAAAAGAAGAAGGTATTCAACGGGAAAATTGAGCTTGGAGTGGCACGTCGTTCGTTAGATGGGAAGAATGTCTTCATGCGGGTTAAAAACCTTGATGTTGTTTTTGGAAAATGTGCCAAACCACCACTGAAAGATATTTGAAAAAAGAAGTCCATATTTTGGGAGCTACCATACTGGGAATATTTAGAAGTGAGACATTGCCTAGATGTCATGCATGTTGAAAAAAATGTCTGTGACAGTTTGATTGGCACATTATTGAACATTTCGGGGAAGACTAAAGACGGTCTTTAAGTTTGAGAAGACATGAAATTAATGGGAATACGACCCGAGTTTGCACCGCAGCATAAAGGGAAGCAAAAGGCATACCTCCCCCCGCAATGTGCACAATGTCGAAGATCGAGAAAACGAGCTTTTGTAAATGTCTTCTTAGTATTAAAGTCCCATCAGGGTATTCTTCGAATATTAAGAAGCTGGTGTCGATGAAGGACCTGAAATTGATTGGTCCGAAATCCCACGACTGTCATGTTTTAATGACACATATGATTCCTGTTGCAATTCGGAGAATTTTACCGAAGCCCGTGCGGCAAACCATTACGAAGCTTTGTTTTTTCTTCAATGCAATTAATTCCAAAGTGATAGACCCGTTCAAATTGGACGCTTTGTAAAAGGAGGTCGTCGTTACCCTTTGCCATCTTGAGATGTATTTTTCGTCATCTTTTTTCGATGTTATGGTTCACCTTGTTGTTCATCTCGTGAGGGAAATTAAGATCTGTGGTCCCGCGTTCCTGCGGTATATGTATCCATTCGAGATATTCATGGGTATTTTGAAAAGTTACGTAAGGAACCGACATCGTCCCGAAGGTAACATTGTGGAAGGATATTCCACAGAAGAGGTAATTGAGTTTTGCACCAACTACATGACCGGTGTGGGTCCTATTGGCGTTCCAAAATCTCAATACGAGGGAAGCTCCAAGGAGTAGGGACAATTGGGTTGAAAGCCATAGTTGCTGATAACGATGACCTGCGAAAGACACATTTTATTGTACTACAGCACATGCCAGATGTTGCTCCATATATAGATGAGCACATGACAATCCTTCGACAACAGAACTACACGTGAAGTCAGAAGTGGCTTGCTGACGAGCATAACCGTTCTTTTATAGGATGGATGAAAGACAGAGTGAAATCACACCCCGAAAGGTCCCCCGTAAATGAAACTGTTAGATTGCTGGGCAAAGGACCCCAAATGGTTGTTAGAACATTCCAAGGATACGAGATTAACGGATATATATTTTACACTAAATTACAGTGTGATAAGAGCACGATGCAAAATAGTGGGGTGACGTTGGTGGCGACGTCCCAAGAATTCAGTAGATCGGGGGATGCCCGGCCTGTAATAGCATCAAAGTCTTATTACGGCGTTATTGAAGAAATTTGGGAGCTCGTTTACAATCCCCACCTTAGCATTCCCTTGTTTCGGTGCCAATGGGTCGAAGACCGGGGTGTTAAAGTTGATAACGACAGGTTCACCCTCGTTGATTTTGACAAAGTCGGGTATGTGGATGATCCGTTCATACTTGCCAAGCAAGCCACCCAAGTCTTTATGTCACTGACCCGAGTGATGATAGGTGGAGTGTCGTCCTATCCGGAAAAAGAAGGATTATTGGGGTAGAAAACGTCACCGATGAAGAAGAGTGCGACCAATTCGAAGAGATACCTCAATTTTGTACCGATGTGCAAGCTGAGATAGCAACAATTGCAGAACAAGACGAAGCAAATTACATGAGATCTGACTACATGAAGGATTATGGGAAGATGTTCAAACAGTGGAAAAAAAGAGAAAAAGGAAAAAAAAATCCAATCTATAATATTTACTCCTTTTAAACTTGAAAATTTTAATATTTCTTATTTGGGAAAAAAAAATTCAATGCATAATGTTTATTTCTTTTATAATATTTCAGAGAGCCCAATGAAGAGTCAGACTAAAGACTCAAGGCCGGTTTACTTTTCTCTGGATATTTCTGTTTCATTGTAATATTGTTATTTCGTTTATAATATATTTATTTTTTGCATATATATATCATGAGCAAGAACCAGATAGATTATTTTAGATATGCGGGCAGAGTGGTTTCAACAGGATTTTGTAAACCAGAAATATGGATTTGTATAATTTAGTGTAGGATTTTTTGTATTAATTTTTGATATAATCTAGTGTATACATGAGTTTTTGTATAATTTCTGATATCATTTAGACGTGAATTTTATATTTTTACTTTTTTTTTTTTTTGATAAAAGGCCGAAGCCCGTTTCATTGCAGAAAACAAAGTTAATTTACAGCAAAACCTAACAAGGATATCTCACATCATCAAAATGATACCCTGACCCACTAGCATATGAAGATAGCAAATAGACATAACCATAAGCGAAACTCCAAACAAACAACTCAAAACAAGTACATATCCACCAAAATGATCTAAACACATAAGCAAGACTAAGCCACCAACAAGGGCTGATATAACCTGATGGCTACGAAATGTAAAAGTAGTATGGCTGCTAAACATGAGCAAGGGCGCTGTCCCTATCATAAAGCACCAGCTGAAGCTCCTCCGCCCTCGGCTCGTCAGGAGGCAAGCTGCAGATAGGTATCTCCTTCGTGCTGGCAGGAATCCAAACTGCTGTCTCCACCTGAATCGGCTGCGTCACATGTCCTGACCAATAGTGAATTAAAGACAAGATTAGAAAAATTATTTGTCTAGTAGTTTTGATGCCTGCTGTTGTAAAACATAAATCATTACGGTGTTTCCAAACGGTCCAACAGACCGCACTAACTACTAATAAAAAAGCTTTTTGAGACTTGGCCGGGAGCTGAAAAGCAAAAGTGATCACATCAGAAAATGTATGCCAAGTAGAACTAATATCCCGACACGCCCCCATCCAAAACCAAATTTGTTTGATAAAAGAACAGCGGACAAATAAATGAGAAATAGTTTCCTTTTTGTCACAAAATTGACATTTGGGGTTACCCTGCCATCCCTTTTGGAGAAGTTTATCTTTGGTAAGGATTCTTTTTTTGTGTGTGAGCCACATGAAAATTCGAATTTTCAAAGGTATTGGAACCGACCACCACAGCATTGGTTGTTGAGGTATGATTCCTCTATAGTTCAGTATTTTGTACAAGGATTTAACGGTAAATTTTCCATTTGATTCCCATCGCCAACTTAATTGATCAGTATTATGTGTAAATGATGTTTGACTAATGATTTCTAAGATGGATAGCCACTCTGCATATAAAATATCAGTGAGGTGTCTTCTAAACTCAATAGCATTCCCTTGAGTTTGGATGACTTCCTGTAAAAGAATATGGGGGTTAGTACATATAGAGAAGAGTTGAGGATAACGAGAAGCAAGAGAATAGTGTTGGAACCAGATATCAGTCCAAAAGAGTACTGTTGTGCGGACCCCAGGTGTGTATGAGATGCTCATGTTCCCCAATTGTTCAAGTTTTATAATGGCAGCCCAAAAAGGAGATGGATGCATAGTGTGAGGTCCTGTATAATATTTGTACCTAATAATATGCTTCCAAGTACCACTATAATTCGGATCTTTATACTTCAGCCACCACTTCATAAGAAGGGCAATATTCATTTGTTTCAAATCTAAAATTCCTAAACCACCAAATTCTTTAGCAAAGCATGAGATTTGCCAGCTGATTAGAGTGTATTTCTTTTTATCAGTACTGGTGCCTTGCCAAAGGAATCGACGTCGAATTCGGTCTAACTTTTGGATCACATATGTAGGGACCTTAAAAATAGATAAGGAATATAGAGGTACGGCAGATAACACGGAATTTATAAGTGTAAGTCTTCCTCCAAGAGAAAGGAGGCTGCCTTGCCAATTTTGTAACTTTTTCTCTATTTTATCAATGAGAAAAACCCAATCATTTTGAACCATTTTATGCGTATGGAGTGGTAAACTTAGATATTGGAAAGGAAATTGAGAAGTGGTACATCTGAAATGAGGAGCTAAACTCTCAACTTGATCAGTGTTAATAGGATACATGGCTGTTTTATGGTAATTCATCCTAATACCAGACAGTGCTTCAAAGGCAAGTAATATCCACCAAGCACGTTCTATGTTAGCTGGTTCTGCTTTTAAAAAGAGAATTGTGTCGTCTGCATAGTGACAATTAGATGCTGCATAGTTATCAGTTAATGGAGGTCCTAAACCCTGTATGATCCCTGATATTCTACCCCGCTGAAATTTTATATTTTTACTTAAATAAAAAAATCCATCTTTCTAAGAAAAATCTTTCAATCACGGATGTTTCATTAAAATTCCTAGGGAGCTACACGGACATTTAATTAAACATCCGTGAACAGATACATTTATACACGTTTCATTAAATGTCCGTGTAGAAATTTAAAAAGAGCTACACGGATATTTCATTACACATCCGTGTACACATACATTTCTACACTTATGTTTAATTAGCATCTGTGTAGAAAGGTATTTTTTTCCACTAAAATTATTCTCAGAGAAAAGTAATCGAAACTTGGGACTTTCTCAGATTATATTGAATTTTAAAGAGTCGTTTCGTCTTCTCAGAATTAAAAAGATAAGGCAACTTCTCGAATTCTGAATAACCTGTTCAAATTGAACGTTTTAATTTAAAATTGGACACGGACGTTTATTTAAAATCCGTGTAAGAAAAGTTTTCTACACGGTCGTTTACTTTTGAAGAGTCGTTTCGTCTTCTAAGATCCATATACGGCCGTTTAATTAAAAATCCGTGTACGAAAGGCTTTCTACATGGCCGTTTAATTTTCAAGAAATATTTTTGAAATATTTTTTTAAATAATCCTTGTTATTATGAAATAAAAATCCCTGTTATTATGAAATATTTTTTTTAAATAATATACTTTTGAAATATTTAATTACTTGAACAGAAGGTATTTTTTTTGCGAAAAATTATTCTATGGGTTGTTTTATAATTTGTAAACCCAGATAAGGTTATATCAAGTAAAGTATTCATTTATGTTTTCAAATCGGATTATTTGGAGAGCATTAAGCATTAATTATTCTATGATATTATTTAGACAGATTATTTAAGTTAATTTAAATAATTTACTTTGTAGTGATTATTCATAATGAATTATTTGTTGGTTGTTTTGTACTGCTAATTTATATCTATACCATTATTTATTTAGATAGCATGAGGTATTTAACAAAATAGTTAAACGGATAGAAAACAAACTGCTGATTAAATTAAGAACAAAATATATTACATCAAAAAAAAAAAGCTAACTTAATTAATTAAATACTCCGGCCTTCACTGGCTTGGCTGGATTCCTCCTTGGCCTGACCCCCTCCTTCTAATCCAGGGTCTCTTTGGCCTGATCTAGGAATTGCCCCTTCTTTTGTAGGGCTTTGGTGGTGAGTGCTCCCTTGGGCTTCGTCGTGGCACATTTGAGGGCGGCCATGGCCATGTCCTCCTGTAGTTGGAAGGAGGCATTTCATAGCCGGGAGGGACTTCGGGAGCATCTTCGGGAATGACATAGCCGGGGGGCAATGGCCATTGCACATTTGCGTCTTCCGGTGGCACCGAAGCGGCCATTTCTTCTTCCAAAACTTCTTCTTCCAAATCTCAGAGAAAAGTAATCAAAACGGGGGAGTTTCTCAGATTATATAGAATTTTAAAGAGTCGTTTCGTCTTCTCAGAATTAAAAAGATAAGGCAACTTCTCGAATTACGTATGAAATTGAAACCTGTTCAAATTAAACGTTTTAATTTAAAATGGACACGGACGTTTAATTAAAAATCCGTGTAAGAAACGTTTTCTACACGGTCGTTTACTTTTGAATAGTCGTTTAATTAAAAATCCGTGTACGAAAGGCTTTCTACACGGCCGTTTAATTTTCAAGAGTTGTTTCGCCTTCTAAGAAACGTACACGAGCGTTTAATAAAAAATCCGTGTACCAAAGGTTTTCTACACGGATATTTAATTAAACGCCCGTGTAGAAATTGAAATATTTATTTGCATTTATTATTAAGTTCTGCTAGATACTCGAAGATATAAAATAGTTTTCAAGCTAAATAAAACTGAAATCAGGTTCCTTTTTATTTTTAAGTTTTCCATTTTGAAAAATATGGAATTTGAAAAATATGAAAATTTGGAATTTGAAAAAATTAATCTAGAAAACCATATGTAGGCGCGCATTTCATAATTTCGCGTAAACTAATTATACACGGGTGTTTAATTAAACGTGTAGCTCTCTTACGTTTCTACACGGTTGTTTAGTTAAATGTCCGTGTAGATTTAGTTTACGTGAAATAAAATGCGTGCCTCGTCTCTGTCGCTCGATCTTTTCAAAATCTCCTCGTCTCCCCTAAAACCTAAACCCCCTAGTCTCCTATCTCTTTCTGTGGTGCTGCCATCGTTCTCTCTCTCGGTGCTAGCTCGGTCACCTCTGTCGCTCTCCTCTGAACTCGCCAATTGAATCTCTAAGCTCCTCTCGCGCGGTTGCTGTTCTCTCTTTGAAAGGTTCTCTCTCTCTCTCTCTCTCTAAGTTGCAATGCTCCCTGTATCTTGGTTAAATCAAAACCCTTATCTCTGATTGTATTTTGGTTAAGTGAAAAGTTTCCTCAACTGACCTATTCTGGTGACATGGACACCTAATTAATGTTACAGGGACTAAATTGCAAAACCAACACTATGATTGAACAAAGGACCCAACAACACATAAGTTAGACCTAAATTTTACATTTCATAGCATTTGTAATAATGTTTCTTTTTTGTAGAAAGAACCATGTCACAGCCAGGTGAGAATGCAGATATGATTTTGGAAACAGTGGAACCGCAGGTAGATATGATAGTGGAAGAAGAGGACCAGCAGGCTCAGACAGAAAAGAGGAAAAGAGGTCCGATAATGTGCACGAAGACCTCAGAGGCGAAGGATTTGCAAATCGAGTTCAACAAAATCGGATGTCCGAAGGGTCCACGTAGGGCAGAGTACACAAATTGGTGTAACAATTTGGTGAAGCAGAAGGCATCTATCTTGGTTGAGAGGTGGGACAAATTCGATGACAAAGATAAGAACGAATGGTGAAACATTGTGAAGGTAAAGTACCTAACAATTATAAACCTTATTTTGATTATTGTCCATGATCGGTAATTGGTTCATTCGTTTGACTGGAACGATGACTGCGTTATCCTTGACTGGAACACCCACCAACCTTCACATGTAGTTCTTTCTTTAATCTCTTGAGTTATATTTTTCAGGACCATTTAGTAATTGAAAAAATCTATAAAACTGTACATGCATTATATATTCATTTTTCCTATTCTCTCTCTGTTTGTTATTTCTTTTTTTGTTGGATACAAGTTTTCTAGCATGTCTTAACCTTAGCATAGTTGGAATTTGCTTTAATAAGTAAATAATAACTTTTTTAAATTGCTATGCATCATGTAGTTGTCTTCCTGCAAGTTATATATGTCTATACCTGACCTGAAAACTTGAATGAACTTACATGCAGTAATTTTGTTGTCAATCATGCAGGATCATTGGAACATCCAGGATGACGACCCAAAGTCCGCGAAAAAGAAAAAGACTCTGAGGAAAATGAATGAAGCTTGGAAGCAATTCAAGAGCACGTTGAAGACGGATTTCATGGAGAAAGGAAAAAATCCGGTAGGCTACTATAAATGGCTGAAACAAGAGGACTGGGAGGAGTTTCAAGCTTTGAAGTCCACAGAAGAGTTCAAGGTATATAAATTTAGCCAACTTTGTCTCTGTTCTTTCTCGATATGTACTTATCTTCCTTAAGCTAATTGATGTACCTTGATGTGTGAAGATAAAAAGTGACAAGGGCAGGAGGATCGCGAAATTGAACAAGTACCCGCACAAATTAGGGTCAGGTGGTTACGAGGGTAAGTCGGCCGAATGGGCGGCAATACTTGACCAAAACAAAGATTCTGCTCACCTGTGGTTAAGATCCAAAATCCTAGGGGCCAACACTGGCTCATGGGAAGATCCGAGGTAACCGCTGACGGGAGGATAGTACTCCCAAATGACGTGCAACCCGTGGCTCAGAAAATGGTAAGAGTCTTTGTGGTAACTTTGTGTACATTACTTTGTCTTTTGCTATAACTAATTTTTTTTAACACAGTTGGAGGTGGAGGAGGAGGTAAATTCGAGCTCCATGACAGTCGAAAGAGTGGATGATTCCTTGTCCGCAGCGCTCGGGAGTAAAGAACACATGGGTCGAGTTAGGTGTTTCTCGGTCTACAGTGGCTGGAAGGTTGTATACGACGGCCCAAAACCAAAAAGAAGACCGCGTGCCAAAGTTAGCACGGACGAGATGGAATCAAGGTTGGCGCAGGTACGCCAGGAGGTACGCGAGGAGATCATATCGGAGTACGATGGAAGGATGGCTGCATTTGAATCAAGGTGGATAAACCAAATTACATCTCTTACGCAGCAATCCGACCAACAACCTCCCGTTTCACTGGGATTTCGGCGAAGCAGTCAAGCATCCGGGACCGAAGTTCTGGGCGTGTTGGACAATCTACAGGTAATCACTACTTGTTCATAATCTACCCTTAATTTTGACTTGTTCATTAACTAATTGCTGATAATTATTGCAGGAGGCCACATCATGCGACCTCGTCATGTGGCACGATAAAACTCCTCTGACCATTGCTAAGGGCATTGTACATCCTCCAGCCGGTTCTCAGCTAAGGCCCAACCATCTCCCCGTAACGGTTGACATGATTGTGGCCGATTGGGCTGCCCGCATACCTCTTCCTGTCCCTACCGACGACATGTTGGTGCTTGATGAAGCCCGTAGACAGATTGTCCAATGGCCCAAGTGTCAGATTATGTTGGATCAGGTAATCTCTAAATAAAACACGGATATCTTATGTTACGTTCAAATGATTATTTTGAAATACTTGAAAAAAGGTTCAAAATTTGATACAGACCCGAAGAGGCGTTTCCAACGCTGCGGACGAAGCTTTGTCACCGGTACGGCGAGGCTTGGAAGTAGTAGTCGGGGCTGATGCGTAAGAATCTCCTGATGCGCCAGCCGCTGCGGGGGTAGACCGTACGGGGCTCTCTGAAGAAGAGGTTAGCCGTTTGCCCGAGGATTTGCGGAATCTCCACGCCTGCCTGGTTAAGGCACCAGATGATATGCAGGACGTAATGTTCGATATCCCCCCCGAGGTTCTCCTACACGAAGGCAGGACGGTCGTGCTGCCTTTCCAAGAATTCAAGGACTTTCTACATGCCTCATCAAGCGATAAATGGCTCGATGTGGGAGTCGTCACCGTTTTCATCTTGTTAGTGACCAAAAATCATATATATCATGTGTATAGCACTCAAATATATATTCTAATGTGAAATGATGATTTTTCAGGATGATGCAACGAAAACATTCTGTGGATTGTGGGAAAGATAAGGTGAACTCCTGTGCATTCTTGGACCCCGGTAGAACTAATGCAACGAAAACGTTCAGCGATGCATAAGGCTCATTCGGGGAATAAGAGATTTATGCTCCTGCCATACCACCAGAGTGGCCACTGGTGTTTGATTGTGATGGTGCCACTTGAAAATTTGGTTTTCATCATGGATTCTTCACAGCCCGAACCGGGCATCACTCCTCAGGACTCCAAAAAGATCTGCACTCCAATAAAGAGGTAAGCAATAATAATTCACTTGGTTTGATTTTTTCCCAATTATTTATAACAAATTGTGGAATTGCTAATTACATTCACTCAATTTTGTAAGGGCTTTTCTACAATATATTAAAGATGGAGGAATGCAAAGCACGAATTCCAAGCATAAAAATAAGTTGTGTTTCAGGTGGCAGCCGGTGAGCACACTATAATTTTTATAATTTCATATTTTTGTTCAAAAATTTATTGTCATTCTAACATAGGCCGCTAAATGAAAATTTTAGTGCCCGCAACAGTTGGAGGGTTGGGAATGCGGTTATTACACGATGGTTTATATGTTTCACTTTGTCGAAAACATGCAATTTAATTGGCCACGATATCCGGTATGTAATTCATATGTTTGCCTTGAGTTGTCCATATAATTAATATTGATTTCTTCTAATATTTTATTCTACTAAATTTGTTTTATTAATTAGTTGCATTGTTATAATTACAATATTTATTTTTATAAAGCAAAACAGAGATGTAGTTGTTATATTGTATTTTTCTAATAACCTACATATTTTGAATTTTTGGCAGCATAAATCGAAGAAAAAGGCAGGGCATTACACCAAGCAAGAGATAGATTATTTTAGATGTACGTATGTGGGCAAGGTGGTTTCAAAATGAATTTTGTAAACTAGATTATGAATTTGTATAATTTAGTGTGCATGAATTTTTGATATAATTGAGTGTACATGAATTTTGTTTAGGGGTTGTATTCTGATATATTGGAAATTCTTTGTTTTGGAATTGATTTTTAATGGCTAGCAAACTGGAGGCTAGCCAAAACATAAAATAAAAATTGAAAAAAAAATATAACCATTCTACACGGATATTTTACAAAAGTCCGTGTAGAAAGTCAAATAAAGAGCAAATAAAAATATAAGATAGCTACACGGCTGCTTATGTAATGATCCGTGTAGAAATAGTTATTCTACACGGATATTTTGATAGACATCCGTGCAGAAACATGATCGTACACGGCCTTTTAGTTAAATATCTGTTATATTCCGTAAATTTTTATCTCAATTAAATGACTAATAATCAAAATTTTCAACTAATTAAAAATTTGTTTCAGTTAATCAATTAAGCTAGACATTAGTTGATAAATTTGTATATAAAATTGGTGATTACGAAATCAATTTATAAATTTATTATTTTATAAATTAATTATGAGAATTTAAAACTTTAATAAATTTAAAATATATTTACGTAAACAATTAGCAAATGAGCAAAATTAGATATGATGACCAATTAACTTAGGATTCGTGAAGTGTTACAAATTTGATTATATCGCGTATTTAATAATTCGATTTAAAATTTACGAATGGTAGAACGATAGGATTTATAAATTTAATATGACTAATGTTCGAGAAATTTTGTATCAACTATTAAATCCCGAATCCCGTTATGCAATTCAAATTAAAAATCTTGTGTGTATCGTTCATCCATGTTTTAAATTTTGATTTATCTACAGCAGCTCATTTTTCACTTATGCACGAATCTCAAAGCAGCCTCTTTTACTTCCCTTCCACCGACCCTCTTTATTTCCTTGCTTTGACAACTGGCCCCCACTTTCCTTCCTCTAACCCTAGCCGATCCCCTCCCTTTCTCTCACAGCGCTCCCTCTCTTCTCTCTCGCTGATCCAGAACCTCACCTCCGTTCGCCCCTCTCTGTTCAGTCTCCTTGGAGAAGGAAGAAGAGAGACACCCGCTCTCTCTCTTACTCTTGGTCGCAAATTCCGCCGCTGACCCGTCGCATGGTACGAGGGTGGGTTACCCGTTCGCTATATTAACCCCTTCTCGAGGTTTGATCGGTTTTCACTGAACTCTTGCTATTTCCTTTCTCTTTTGCTTACTCATGTGTTGAGAACTAAATCTCTCTCTCTCTCGCTTGCTCTGTTTTCTGTTTTTGCTTGCGGTGCCGGAAACCCTAGAAATTGGGGGTTTGCGTTTTCGTGCGAATGTGCCACTGGTGCCTGTCTAGAAGTGTTACTGGTGCTGGATACCGCCTCATTTTAGTGCGGTGCTCGTTCGGTGGTGGTGCGGTGGTGGTGCGGTGCCTTGTGACACCTCATCTATGTGGGCTTGTTGAAGTCGGGACAGCCGCGAAGCGAGGCGACCTAAGGCGCCTTGATACCGGCCGTTTGAGGAGCGGTCGATTTCCCGGTAACCTCTTTCTATTTCCTTCTTTGTACCTTGTCGGTTGAATTGACGTTTCGCGTGAATTGCTTGTTTGAACCCTTTTGACTTGTAAAATCGATTAAATATTGAATTTTATGTTCCTTGGTTATAATTGATACACCACTCATGATCATCGGAAATTAAGGATTGTGGGAAACAGTCGGTACCAGTCTTGGTTTGGATGCTGGTATCGATTTTAGGGTTGACAGGGATCAAATTGTTAATTAAATGAAGTTGTAAGGTTCTCTATGTAAAACTAGAATTTCCTCTTGTCAGAGGGACTTAAAATCTGTCTGGGCTCGGTGAATACTAAATAGAAATTAATTGTAAAATAAATGGAATTAACATAAACTTAAATAGAATGAAATATTAATTAATATGGACAAATAATTATCATTGAACAAATATAATTGACAACTAGTGCATTATAATATATTTTACCTTATATGCATGTCTCTATTATATTTAAATCATCACACTATATATTTTTATATGTTAATTATATATTCTAATGACGTAGAAGTACAAATATAATGTGTACTTTAACATTTGTAGAGATGATTCTTCATTAATTTAGCAAATAATGGATTAGGAATTTCTACCAACTCTATTCTTAAATTTAAAATTAATAAAATAATAATAAGATATTGAAATAAGAGTGAGGCTATGGTGCTATGCATAGTACGGATGGCTAGTGTACTACGGCTCAATATGGTACTTTTTAAAATTCTAACGGTCGATCCGACCGTTCAATGTGATAACCATATGAATATGTACTTGCAAACTAAATTTTATATTTTTTTGAATTTTTTTACTATTTTTTCAGATAGATAGAATTTTGATGGTCCAGAATTTTCAAAAAACACTGATTTTTCTACCTATCTAAAAAAATAGTAAAAAAATTCGAAAAAATATAAAATTTAGTTTGCAAGTACATATTCATATGGATATCACATTGAACGGTCGGATCGACCGTTAGGATTTTAAAAAGTACCATATTGAGCCGTAGTACACTAGCCATTGGTGCTATGCATAGCACCATAGCCTCACTCTTGAAATAATTAAAACTCCACACCCGTAACGTAATAAAATAATAAAATATTACACATATATATATCATAACCTTAGATTATAATTGCTAATGAATTAATTAACTAGCAAATATTATTTTGAAAGTATAGTTATTATAAATAAATATAAGTATGTTGTTAATTAATAAATGACAATTAATTAACAGCATATTAATGCTTTGTATTAATATTTTAATTTTTAATCCGAAATGTTAAGAGTTCGTTAATTAGGATAATTGAGTAAAACACGTACAATTACGTTACGATTATAGAAGTATGATTAAATTTATTGCAATAGTTAACATAATAATTTGAGTACGTATTTTTATCGTATAAATGAATAGTTGTATTACTATATATACTTTAAGAATTTAATTAAACATTTTATCTTAAAATTTAAAAGTCCCAACAATAATTAATTAGGAGTAACACATTTAAATTAGATTTAATTTAATTAAGTAATTACTTTATTTATTTTATTTAGTAATAAAATTTAAAAAATGATCTTATAAGAAAATTTTAAGAATCCACAAGAGACAAATTATGTTTTGTTAATGAATTTCGTATCACTTAGATTAATTTAAAAATTGGTTAGTGACGTATTTTATTTATATACGTACTTGAGAATAAATTAAGTTGAACCATTAGAGAAATTAAGTAAATAAATACTTTTACAGTTTCGAACACCTAAACGCGATTAATTCTTCACAATATTTACTTAACAATTCAAATACATATATAGCAAAGAGAACCTTTTTAGAATACTTAGGAAGTTTAATTAAAACAGTTACCTTCAAATTAAAAATAATAAAAGGGTAGCAAGGGTTACGGTGAATAGTTCGATCCTAATTAGAATACGTACGAATTTCAGGTCATCAGGCCCATTTCGACGAGTCTGACCCTTGGACTGACACCGCGGGCGACGACACCGGAGCAGGAGTGGACCCTGCAGACTACGCCGGTGTGTAGCGCGCGCACGTCTTCAGCTTGTCCTACAGGTGTGGGATATCTGAGTTATTTCTTTCGTGGCGTACTCTTACCAATCGACCACTTGACCTGACATCCGTATTTAAATTATTAGATGCATTAGAGCATGTTTACCTTTTTGAACTGTAATTAGAATTTGCATAAACCCCTTTCAATCGAAAATTTACTGTTCATTAGGAGTAGAGTAACTTAATTACATGTTAGATATTATATATATTATAGTTATTTTAGGTTATTAGTTGTCCTCTTCTCGTAGAGGACAATATATATTATATATGTATAAACTTTGATTTTTAAATATTCTTTTCGATTATTTTACCATTACGTGTGGGCCGGACTCGAGCTCAGAGGTACGAAAACGAATCGAGCTTGGTCTCCTCTACATTAGAAGCTACCAGTCTTGTATGGCTTACCCCATTGCCCCAGGTCGCGTGTTGGGACCGTACGCCTCTGGGGGTCTCATACTCGTCCTGGATGACACGCTCTAGTGAGTCTAATGCCCGGCGCGGATGACACGTCACTAGGGGTTGCATACTCGGCGAGGATGACACGCTTCGGAGGGTCTCATGCCCAGTGCGCCAGTGTGCTGTCCTGGGGGTGGCATTGTGATGAAGGCTGGGGTGACACGTCACTAGGGGTCGCATACTCGTCCTGGATGACACGCTCTAGTGAGTCTCATGCCCGGCGTGGATGACACGTCACTAGGGGTTGCATACTCGGCGAGGATGACACGCTCTAGTGGGTCTCACGCCCAGACCTGCGGTAAGAGGGTCTCACGCCTTTGAGGGTGACACGCCTCTCTGATTTATGTCTGTGGTTAGACGATGGAGGGCTCCCTGCTCATGAGGAAACGGATTAACAAATTTTTACGACTTGCTTGTATGATTTCTCATATTTCATATGTTTGGTTGAAGGATCGTTTTAGAGTAAGGAAAATACACGAATTGAGATATATTCATCTGATTGTGGGACTTTTGGTTCAATTGGCACATCACGGGGCGTTAATTATAACAGTATTAATATATATAAAAATTTCTACACACAGCATGTACGTGTTGGATTCTGATTTGATCAAATAAATAATAAACTCTTTGTATTTTATTTTGGAAAATCTTTGCATGTTGTCATGATAGAATAATCGCATCATTTACTATATGTATTTTCTGTTAATAGATAATATAGTAGGCTGCATATATTTATATATATATATATATATTAAAGCATGTGCATTTTAAAGTACCGTTTGCCAAATTTTTACGTAGTTTACAATTAACAGTGCTTTGACTATAGAGGATCCCTGAAGGGATAATTCTGGGTCACATACTGGGCAATTGTTTGTTCACCCACCTTTTGATGTGGGATTTTAGGTACAGAGTCTGACGTTCCGCAGCAGGAGATGCCAGGAGCTGTTCCCGATGGCCACGCCGCTTGTTTATAGATTTTAGGTTCTTTTGCTTAGGGTTGAGAGTCCTGATGTTTTTGATTTATACATCGGACTTGATAGATCTTGTATTCCTTTCTTTAGTTTGTGAATTTATTTGTGATGTGGATTGTATGGACATTATATGTTTGTGTTTATTTATGGATGTATGACTTGTGCTTTTCTGGATTTTATTCATGCTTCCGCTGTTGTTATTTATTTGTATTTGATTAGCCTTGCGTGCTGAATGATTAATAAGCACGAGGCGAGGACTGATCACACCTTAATCCGGAAATCCCGGTTTGGGGTGTGACAATATCTGTGTATAGATCTCCACTAATTGTTCACGGTTGTTTATGTAATGACCCGTATAGAGACTATTTCTACACGGACATTAACCTAAAAGTCCGTGTAGATAGAATAATCGTACACGGATGTTTATGTAATAATCAGCTACTGGCAAGGAATTGGACACGGTTATTCAAGTAATAAGCCGTGCAGAATAACTATTTCTACACGGATATTAACCTAGAAAGTCCGTGTAGACAGAGTAATCCTACACGGCTGTTTATGTTCCAATCCGTGTAGCTCGGCTTTGGAGAGCGCCACTTGGCAAGGAATTGTACATGGTTGTTCAAGTAATAAGCCGTGCAGAATAACTATTTCTACACGGATAATAACCTAAAAAGGCCGTGTAGACAGTAATCCTACACGGCTGTTTATGTTACAATCCGTGTAGCTCGGCTTTGGAGAGCGCCACTTGGCAAGGAATTGAACACGGTTGTTTATGTACTGATCCGTGTAGCTCGGGTTTGGAGAACGCCACTTGGCAAGGAATTGAACACGGTTGTTTATATAATGATCGTGTAGCTCTCAGGAATTGCACACGGGTAAATATTCGTGTATAATTTATTCAGGGGATTATACACCCTCGTACTCCACACGGCAGGAAATCACTGTAGCTCCCCTATTTATGTCCGTGTATAATGACCATTTCTGTAGTAGTGCAAATAGTCGATCCGAACCGTTCAACATGATGGATATATTAAAATGTGCTTCGAGTTCAAATTTTACATTTTTTTTGAATTTTTTTACTATTTATTAAGATGGTTATAAAATCGTTGTTTTTCAATGGTCTGAAAATAACGATTTTGTAACCATCTTAATAAATAGTAAAAAAATTCAAAAAAATGTAAAATTTGATCTCCAAGCACATTTTAATATATCCATCATGTTGAACGGTTTGGATCGACTATTTGGACTTTGAAAATAGTAGGTGTCAAAGTGTGTCAAAAAAAAGAGTGTAATCCGATCTCTCCTCATATATATATGAGGAGGGATCCAATTACACCTTTTTTGGTGACACATCATGACACCGTTTTTATATAGGTCAATTTTGCGATTTCAAAATTCAAACAGTCGATTCGAACCGTTTAACATGATCACCATATTAAAATGTGCTTGGAGATCAAATTTTACATTTTTTTGAATTTTTTTACTATTTATTAAGATGGTTACAAAATTGCTGTTTTTCAATGGTCTGAAAATAACGATTTTTGTAACCATCTTAATAAATAGCAAAAAAATTCAAAAAAATGTAAAATTTGATCTCCAAGCACATTTTAATATATCCATCATGTTGAACGGTTTGAATCGACTATTTGGACTTTGAAAATGTTAGGTGTCAAAGTGTGTCACCAAAAAAGGTGTAATTGGATTCCTCCTCTCTCTCTATATATATATATATAGGTATGGGCTATGGTGAGCTATGGAGTAAAACAAGTTTTTACTCCACGCCTCATTATTTCCATTTTGAAAATCCAAACAACTGATCCGAACCGTTCAACATGATCTCCATATTGAAATGTGCTTGGAGACCAAATTTATATTTTTTGGAATTTTTTTACTATTTATTAAGCCACATTGAAAATCGTTGATCCATTGGTCTATAATTTTTTACTGTTTGCTACTGTTCACCCAGATTAGCGATTTTCAAAGTAGCTTAATAAATAGTAAAAAGTTTCCAAAAAATGTAAAATTTGGTCTCCAAGCACATTTCAATATGGAGATCATGTTGAGCGGTTCGGATCGGTTGTTTGGATTTCCAAAATGGAAATATGGCGTGAAGTACAAACTTGTTTTACTCCATAGCTCACCATAGCCCATCCCTATATATATATATAGGAGTTGGCTACGGTGCTACGAGTAGCATAGAGGGCCTCCGTGCTACGGCTCAATATCTGAGTTTTTAAAATCCTAATGGTCAATTCAAACCGTTCAACATGATCTCCATATGAATATGTACTTGCAAACCAAATTTTACAATTTTTTAGAATTTTTTTACTATTTTTTGGATAGGTAGAAAATCACTTATTCTGAATGGTACAGAATTTTCAGATAAAGTGATTTTCTACCTATCTAAAAAAATAGTAAAAAATTCTAAAAAATGTAAAATTTGGTTTGCAAGTACATATTCATATGGAGATCATGTTGAACGGTTCAGATCGACCATTAAACTCAAATATTGAGTCGTAGCATGGAGGCCCTCTATGCTACACGTAGCATATTAGCATTTTCCTATATATCTATATAGAGTGACGCTACGGTACTATGCATAGCACGGTTTGGTCCGTGCTACGGTTTAATATTTGAGTTTTTAAAATTCTAACGGTCGATCCGAACCATTCAACATGATTATAAAATGAATATGTACTTGCAAACCAAATTTTACATTTTTTCAAATTTTTTTTTACTATTTATTTAGATAGGTAGAAAATCACTTGATCTAAAAATTCTGGACCATTCAAAAACAGTGATTTTTTACTTATCTAAAAAAATAGTAAAAAAATTCGAAAAAATGTAAAATTTGGTTTGCAAGTACAAATTCATTTTATAATCATGTTGAACGGTTCGGATCGACCGTTAGAATTTTGAAAACTCAAATATTTTGCCGTAGCACGGATCAATCCGTGCTATGCAAAGTACCGTAGCCTCACTTACACACACACACACACACGTATATATATATGAGATAGGCTACGGTGCTTTGGGAATTAAATAGCCTCTTTTACTTCCCGTTATGATCCATTGGATCTGTGTTAAAAACTGTGAAGATCAATCCGATTTGATTCGAAAATTGTCGCTGGAACTTAACATATCGCCTATCCAGTTAATGGTGGTGTCCAGTAAATGAAACAGGTCCAACCCCATCTCTCTGACGCCTATTCTCCTCTCTCAGCCAGCCCTAAATCAAAATCGCCTAGAAGCTTAGAGCAGCGATCCTCTCCTTCTCCAGCGAACAACGACCTTCAGACCAGTTGTCGATCCTCTCCTTTTCCTTCTCCTTCTCGGCGCCAACCTCTCTCATCTCTTTCTCTCGTGCCACCTCAGACATGTAGCCGATCAGCGACCCCTTGTTCTCAGACCATTAGCTCACACCTGAAATTGGTAAGCTCTTCCCTGTACCTTTTTCTCTCTAATTTTAGTAAATTTTGTAGAAAACACCTAACCACTGCAAAGAAAAATTGGTTTGCTGAAAAACGAAGGTCACACTTCGATCTATCCTGGTAAGGGCAGTATTGTGGACAACGTGAGGTGAACATAATAGGAAATATTTGCAGGGGGTCAGTGGTCAAATTACTCGTAGTATTTGTACATAGGATGGTTAATTATTGTTACTACTCTTGCTATCTTACCAATGTTCCTCTTCGAAAAATCTACATAAATCAGATTTAGCTAACAAATCTTCGTAGTATTGGTGTCCAACTTGTATATTTAGCTAACAAGTCAATAAATTGTAACAATTTAGAGAAAGGTTTTGACACCCAATTAATAGAACAGTCTATTTGTCGATTCATACTGGTAGTGAGTTTGGATGCTTTGGAAAGAACTAAAAAATCAAAGATATGAATTACAATTTGGACACCAATACTAAATCTGATTTGTTAGCTAAATTTACTGACTTGTTAGCTAAATATACAAGTTGGACACCAATACTACGATGATTTGTTAGCTAAATCTGATTTATGTAGATTTTTCGAAAGAGGAACATTGGTAAGATAGCAAGAGAAGTAACAATAATTAACCATCCTATGTACAAATACTACGAGTAATTTGACCACTGACCCCCTGACAATATTTCCTATTATGTTCACCTCAAGTTGTCCACAATACTGCCCTTACCAGGATAGATCGAAGTGTGACCTTCGTTTTTCAGCAAACCAATTTTTCTTTGCAGTGGTTAAGTGTTTTCTACAAAATTTACTAAAATTAGAGAGAAAAAGGTAGAGGGATAGAGAGCTTACCAATTTCAGGTGTGAGCTAATGGTCTGAGAACAAGGGGTCGCTGATCGGCTACATGTCTGAGGTGGCACGAGAGAAAGAGATGAGAGAGGTTGGCGCCGAGAAGGAGAAGGAGAAGGAGAAGGAGAGGATCGACGACTGGTCTGAAGGTCGTTGTTCGCTGGAGAAGGAGAGGATCGCTGCTCTAAGCTTCTAGGCGATTTTGATTTAGGGCTGGCTGAGAGAGGAGAATAGGCGTCAGAGAGATGGGGTTGGACCTGTTTCATTTACTAGACACCTCCATTAACTGGATAGGCGATATGTTAAGTTCCAGCGACAATTTTCGAATCTAATCGGATTGATCTTCACAGTTTTTAACACAGATCCAAGGGATTATAACGGGAAGTAAAAGAGGCTGTTTAATTTCCAAAGCATCGTAGCCTATCTCATATATATATATATATATATATGAGTGATGCTACGATGCTTTGGGAAGTAAATAAGGTGTTTTACTTCTCGCTCATATCTCCATTTTCAAAGTTCAAACAGTTGATTCGAATTTCTCAACATGATCTTTATATTGATATGTGATTGGAGACCAAATTTTACATTTTTAGGAAATTTTTTATTATTTTTTTAGAATTTTTGAAAATAAGTGTTTTTATGAATTTATTATTATTTTCTTATTTAATGAAAAGCTGTGATTTTCAAAAAATTTAAAAAATAGTAAAAAATTTCTAAAAAATGTAAAATTTGGTCTCCAAGCACATATCAAGATGAAGATCACATTGAGAAGTTCGGATTGACCGTTTGAACTTTGAAAATAGAGATATGAGTGGGAAGTAAAACACTCGGTTTACTTCCCAAAGTATGATAGCCTCTCTCTCTCTCTCTCTCTATATATATATAGACTATGGTGAGTTGTGAAGTAAAACAACGTTTTACTTCACGCTCATATTCCATTTTGAAAATCCAAACCATCAATCCGAACCGCTCAACATGATCTCCATATTGAAATGTGCTTGGACACCAAATTTTACATTTTTTGGAATTTTTTTTACTATTTATTAAGCCACTTTGAAAATCTCAGATCGAATGGTCCAGAATTTTTTACTGTTTTTTACTGTTCATCCGGATCTGAGATTTTCATAGTGGCTTAATAAATAGTAAAATTTTTTTCCAAAAAATGTAAAATTTGGTCTCCAAGCACATTTCAATATGGAGAACATGTTGAGCGGTTCGGATCGGTTGTTTAGATTTTCAAAATGGAATATGAGCGTGAAGCTCTCAGGAATTGCACACGGGTAAATATCCGTGTATAATTTATTCAGGGGATTATACACCCTCGTACTCCACACGGCAGGAAATCAGTGTAGCTCCCCTATTTATGTCCGTGTATAATGACCATTTCTGTAGTAGTGCAAATAGTCGATCCGAACCGTTCAACATGATGGATATATTAAAATGTGCTTGGAGTTCAAATTTTACATTTTTTTTGAATTTTTTTACTATTTATTAAGATGGTTACAAAATCGTTGTTTTTCAATGGTCTGAAAACAACGATTTTGTAACCATCTTAATAAATAGTAAAAAAATTCAAAAAAATGTAAAATTTGATCTCCAAGCACATTTTAATATATCCATCATGTTGAACGGTTTGGATCGACTATTTGGACTTTGAAAATAGTAGGTGTCAAAGTGTGTCAAAAAAGAGAGTGTAATCCGATCCCTCCTCATATATATATGAGGAGGGATCCAATTACACTTTTTTTGGTGACACATCATGACACCGTTTTTTATATAGGTCAATTTTGCGATTTCAAAATCCAAACAGTCGATTCGAACCGTTTAACATGATCACCATATTAAAATGTGCTTGGAGATCAAATTTTACATTTTTTTGAATTTTTTTACTATTTATTAAGATGGTTACAAAATTGCTGTTTTTCAATGGTCTGAAAACAACGATTTTTGTAACCATCTTAATAAATAGCAAAAAATTCAAAAAAATGTAAAATTTGATCTCCAAGCACATTTTAATATATCCATCATGTTGAACGGTTTGAATCGACTATTTGGACTTTGAAAATGTTAGGTGTCAAAGTGTGTCACCAAAAAAAGTGTAATTGGATCCCTCCTCTCTCTCTCTCTATATATATAAAGAAGTTGTTTTAATGCAGTTGTTTTAATGCATTCAAAAAATTCTCAATTTTGACCACTTGACTTGAGAATAAATGAATTCAAAAAATTCAAAATTTTGCATGTACGCCCATCACTCGTAAAGTACATCGGTTTCAACGGTTGGATTAATCTCGTTTGAAGTGAATCCAATAGTTTATGTAGAGTTGTGCTCACCAAAGAGTTTGGTGAGCACATCACATCCTAGTTCTACTCTATATATGTATATATATATATATATATATATATGTTGCACATAGAAACATGCATCCCATATTTAGTTTATAATTTTATATATGGCGGTTGTTAAGATTAATATATCAAGTTAATTCCATTGCCAGTAGACCTAACCGACACTTGGGTATTTTGGTAGCTAACAATTAAAACTTCCAATTTCAGTTGTAAATTGTCACGTGATAATATTTCAAAATCACTATTTTTAGGATATTTGGTTTCCAAGCAAATTTTAATATGGAGAACATGTTGAGTTCTTCAAATTGACTATTTGAACTTTAAAAACATAAAATTGATTTGTAAGAATATGCCATCAGATGCTTATATAAGTAGAATAGCCAACCTCTATATATATATATATATATATATATATATATATATATATATATAGATGGACTTAGCTACTTCATGAAGTAAAACGACTTTGTACTTCACGCCATATCTTTATTTTCAAAGTTCAAATAGTCGATTCGAACCTTCCAACATGTTCTTCATATTGAAATGTACTTGGAGACCAAATTTTACATTTTTTAAATTTTTTTTACTATTTATTAAGCCACTTTGAAAATCTGAAAATCCTTATGAATAGTAAAAAACAGTAAAAATTTCTGGACCGCCGAATCAGTGATTTTCAAAGTGGCTTAATAAATAGTAAAAAATTCCAAAAAATGTAAAATTTGGTCTCCAAGCACATATCAATATGGAGAACAACTTGAGCGGTTCGGATCGGTTGTTTGGATTTTCAAAATAGAAATAATGAGGCGTGGAGCACCAAGTCATTTTACCCCATGAAGTAGCTAAGCCCAGCACTATATATATATATATATATATATAGGGATATGCTATGGTGTGCTCTGGGAAGTAAAAAGGATGTTTTACTTCCCACTCATATCTCCATTTTCAAAGTTCAAATCGTCGATGAGAACATCTCAACATGATCTTCATATTGATATATGCTTGGTGACCAAATTTTATATTTTTTGGAATTTTTTTACTATTTTTTTAGAATTTTTGAAAATCACAGCTTTTCATTAAATAAAAAAATAATAAAAAATTTAGAAAAACACTGATTTTCAAAATTTTTAAAAAATAGTAGAAAATTTTCAAAAAATCTAAAATTTGGTCTCCAAGCACATTTCAATATGTAGATTGTGTTGAGAAGTTCGGATCGACTATTTAAACTTTGAAAATGGAGAAATGAGGGAGAAGTAAAACACCCTCTTTACTTTCCAAAGCACCGTAGCATTACTCTCTCTCTCTTTCTCTCTCTCTCTCTCTATATATATAGAGGAGGGATCCAATTACACCTTTTTTGGTGACACATCATGACACCGTTTTTTTATAGGTCAATTTTGCGATTTCAAAATCCAACCAATCGATCCGAACCGTTCAACATGATCACCATATTAAAATGTGCTTGGAGATCAAATGTTACATTTTTTTGAATTTTTTTACTATTTATTAAGATGGTTACAAAATCGCTATTTTTCAATGGTCTGAAAACAACGATTTTGTAACCATCTTAATAAATAGTAAAAAAATTCAAAAAAATGTAAAATTTGATCTCCAAGCACATTTTAATATGGTGATCATGTTGAACGATTCGGATCGACTGTATGGATTTTGAAAATGGTAGGTGTCAAAGTGTGTCACAAAAAAATGTGTAATTTGATCCCTCCTCATATATATATATATATATATATATATATATAGAGTATGGCTAATTTGCTTCCGGAAGCACTTCGACCGAAGTGCTTACGGTGTCAAATTTTAGTATTTGATGTTCAAACAACAAATCCAAACCGTTAGATGTTCAATCTATATTAAAATGTGGTTGGAGACCAAATTTTACATTTTTGGAATTTTTTTACTATTTATAAAGCTGATTTGAAAACCGCTGTTTTTCAATGCTGCAGAAATTTAATAAAAACAACGATTTTCAAACTAGCTTAATAAATAGTAAAAAAATTCCAGAAAATGTAAATTTTGGTCTCCAAGCACATTTTAATATGGATTGAACATCTAATGGTTTGGATTTGTTGTTTGAACCTCAAATACTAAAATTTAACCCGTAAATACTTCAGTCGAAGTGCTTCCGGAAGCAAATTAGCCATACTTTATATATAAATAGAGGAGGGATCAAATTACACCTTTTTTGGTGACACACTTTGACACCTACCATTTTCAAAGTCTAAATTGTCGATCCAAACTGTTCAACATGATGGATATATTAAAATGTGCTTGGAGATCAAAATTTACATTTTTTTTGAATTTTTTTACTATTTATTAAGATGGTTACAAAATCGTTGTTTTCAGACCATTGCAAAACAGCGATTTTGTAACCATCTTAATAAATAGTAAAAAAATTCAAAAAAAAATGTAAAATTTGATCTCCAAGCACATTTTAATATGGTGATCATGTTGAACGGTTCAGATCGACTATTTGGATTTTAAAATTGCAAAATTGACCTATCAAAAAAACAGTGTCCTGATGTGTCACCAAAAAAGATGTAATTGGATCCCTCCTCATATATATATATATATAGTTGCTTGTTGTTAATTTGTAGGCCTATAAAAAGTATTGTATTTAGTTGCTTGTTGTTAGATTACTGATATTGTTGGTTTATTAAAAAATTTCTTTAAGAAAAAATATGTTTGTATTTTTTCTTTAAAAAAACTGTTTTTCATTAAAATGTTTTGATGATAGATAAGAATATATTTTTTAATTTCAAATTCCTTCGAAAGTTACGGTATTAGGAAATATTAGCGCATGATACATGCAACGAATATTGTGGATCTGTATCCTTAAATGACATTTTAAAAATAGAAAAAATACCAATCAGATAATCGAGTACATGACAATCAAATAAGGAGATTTAGAAAAGTTTTCGAAGAAAAATGAGAATATCAGGACATCTACGTGTGGCGAGTAGGTTTCTAATTTGTATTTCTACCCATAAAACAACATAAAAAATATGTATAGAATAAAAAAAGAACTATTTGATTGGAGAACTGATATTCAATTCAAAATTTCATCTTTTAATCATAGTTGTTGACAAATCAGAATATCTATGTTGTTAATATAAGAAAGGAGATTATAGTCTTTATATCCTATTTATTATTAAAGAGATAGATATTAACTTCCTTTATTTTACTCTATATTTTAGTAAGTTTCCTTAGCTTAATATAAGAAGGGAGATTATAGTTTTATATTCTATTTTTTATTCTTAAAAAGACAGATATTAACTTCCTTCATTCTACACTTTATTAACGTTCTTAATTAATTAATGAGAGAGATATAAGCATGCAATAGTTGAGCCGAAAAATAGCAACCCCAATTCCAATTGTAATGCATTCTAATTTTCAATCATGCAGACTTTGACTTGGCGTGCACTGTACTTCAGTTTCACGGCTTTGAGTTCCTCTTTTTAGATGTTGCAAAAAAAAAAAAAAAAGTTCTTTTTTTAGAGGCCTTCATCTCAACCCGGCCACCTTATAAGAACCTCAATCTTATTCATCTTCCTTCTTTCTCAAGCTACCATCAAATAAAGCAATTTAAAATGTGGCGGTCTACTGGTCACCCAGTCGCCATTAACCGAGAGAGAAACTCGCTCGGTTTGATGCTTGTGTTTCTTCTGGTGATACTTTTGCCGGCAATAGAAGCACAATTGTCGCCACCATCAACAAACGACAACGATTCTTTAAGTCCTTTAACTGTCATTATAATAGGTATTATCAGTACGGTTTTAAGTATCCTGTGGTGGTACTTCCTCCCTGAGTGTTGCGGCGCACAACGAGGTCTTGATTCAGCTGTGCTGGAGACCTTTCCGATAATGGTTTACTCGGAGGTGAAAGAGCACAAGATTGGAAAAGGGTCGCTCGAGTGTGCCATTTGCTTATGTGACTTTGAAGATGACGAGAATATTCGTCTCCTCCCCAAGTGCAACCACATTTTCCATCCTGATTGTATCGATGAATGGCTTTTGTCTCACAGGACATGTCCGATTTGCCGGTGCATCCTAACTCGTGATCCGAACCAACAGTCAAAGCAATCCGAAGGAGTCGAGTCGAGTAGTTTGACACAAGTCGATGAGATGCACAACCCATCAAACCAAGCTAATTCAGTAGTTGTAATTGATATTGATGAGCATGAAGACGAGACGATCGAGGAGAAAGCAAGAGGCAATTGAATTAGAGAGGATTGGAAGCCAGAAGCGAGCACTGCGTGCAAAATCGGTGCGACAACAGCCGACATTCGCCCATTCCCACTCAACCGGGCATTCTCTCGCAGCGGTAAGGCTAGATGTAAGGCCAGATGTCGGGAGTGTCTACAAGTTCACACCCAGGTTACCCGATCATATCAGGAAAGAAATCATTGTGTCAGGACAACTGGAAAGATCTGAGAGTCTCCACTCATTCCCTGGCAAAGGAGAGGCAAGCTCTAGGCGGGGTTACCGCGAAGGAAGCATCCAAATGGGTGATCCAAATGGCCGTTCGGATAGGTGGCCATCTTTTATTACTAGAACCTTTTCGACTAAAACCCAAACCCCAGCATGGATGACTAACAGACAAGGTGATATATTCCGAGGGATCATTTAAGAAGCCAGATGGCGGTGCGAAAGTTACCTTTGATTGTCTCGGGGATGTGTCGGATTCAAAAGTCGGTTCAAGCCGAGAATGAGGAGGACGAGGCAGGGGCCATTGATCTGATTCTCATTAATTAATTAGTATTTAGTAATTAGAGATGATCGCTGTATCTAGAAATTACAAAGGGGAGGAATTTTTTTTGAATTAGTTTCTATGATACTGCTATGAGGTTTGCACCAATGTTTATTTTCTTAATTTGTATCTTGTTTATATAAAAAAATGAACATCATTAATGTCTTTCAAAAGAAAAGAAGCAAAACAAAGAGAAGACAAGTTTCTTTCTCCATATTATAGAATTTTCTATAATAATGCATTGGACGCTCACCGACTCATTCCAGCTGTCCTCCCCCTCCTTTATTATTTCTAATTGATATAGTTCCTCCTATTTATTGTGAGCATCATTTTTTCACTTTAGTGCAAGTAATGCTCGTCGGATAAATATATTCATTTGATTTCTCTTTTTATAATTGATTGTAGTACCATATGGATGTGCACAGCAGAAAATTCAGAACTGAGTTCCGTTCTTGTTTAATTTATATTTCTTGTCTGCTTAATCGGTTTATTTTGTTCTTTGGGGAATGATGATGAGATGCTGTCTATAATCAAATTTCGCTTTTCCATTTTTATGTTGTATTGGCCAATGGCCATGTATGATGGATGTAATCATGTAATGTAGTGTATCAGTATCATTAAACAGCTACTTTGATGAAGGAAATTGACCAATTGACCGTCTGAAATGGACAAAAGGTGACTTTTTTCTTACCAAAAAGGTATTACTAATTTACTATTACCAGAGTACAAATTAAGAAGTATTTTCCAGGGTTTAATGTGCAAATAAGCAAATAAGTATTTTACAGGATTTAATGTGCAAATATTGTCGTTAAACTCCTACAATTCCTATATAGCAGTGTGAGACTGTGAGTCTCTCCGACTTCCCTTCTCTTTTTCGATTGCTCAAAACACTCCGAAAGTAGAAATCAAAACATTTGTGCTCTCGCCTCTCTTTCTCTTTCTCTCACCAAGGGTTTAGGTAAATTTATGTTTCTCTCTTTTTCCTGATGAATGTTTTTTTTGTCTTAATCTCGTCTAGTAAGATGCGCGAGCATCAGATTCAGAGTGACCTGCTCGTGAGATTTCCAAGACATGCCGTGGTGATTTATTGGATTTTATCGTCGTTTCAAACAAATATACGAGCTTTCTTTCTCGAAATATTGTGCTCTGAGAAGCAATTTATGTGCAACCTTATCTGCCTGAATGTCCCCAAAATTAAAGGCATTTCTAGATGACTTTCTTGGCGCCAATTGAGAAAAATTCGTAATAGGTTGAAATTCGCACTAATTTTCCCTCCTTTCGTTTGGAAAGGAAGTTTGTTGTTTTAAGAAATTCTTTCTTTAGGTTTATTTTAAATAACAATAACAGAGGGTTTTCCTAATCCGACCCTGTTTTTATCTTTAGGTTAAGGGCTTAGGCATTTCTTTGTCTAAATGTGGAGGAACTTCGTACCCCTGTTTTTTATTTACCCAAAAATGATGTCAGCTTATGGAATTAGGGTTTATGTAACCATTTTTAGTTTGAGCTTCAAATGACAGTATTAATGTAGTATTAGTGTATTATAATGCATTGCAAATAGGGTTTATGTGAAAAAGGGTACATGAGTATTTTTGAAAAATATCTAGGGGAGGCTTCTTTCTCCCAAGTTTTTTACATTGTAATAACTCGTTTAACATTACATTCTTTTTAGCATACCAAAATAGTTTTTGATTGTACTTCATGATTCAAATTTTGCTAACAGAGGCATAAGCTTGAGACAAAACCATGGCTGAAAAAGGAGAGGAAAGAGAGCAGCCTAAGCCTAGCCTATGGGAGACCCTAACTTCAACTCAAGGAGCTCAACCTCAGAACAACAACGGGTGGAACTGGTCTGATAAGTGGGGCCAGTCTTTGAACGATGATGCCAAGTGGAAATCTGATGGGCGGGGCACATCTTCTGGTCAGAAAAAACGCACTAGAAGCAGGTTCATAATTTATTTTGATGGTTTTATGTTTTGTGTGATATGCTTTACCTTAATTACTTATATGAAGCAAATAACCAAGTTGTGAATTCTTATTATTTGGTAAAAATGTTAGAAGAAGTTATAAAAGTCCTAGAGGTGATATGAGGCAACTTGTTAACAGAGGAGCAAATTGGAGAGAAGAGTCTCCATCTCGTCCACACTGTGGCGGGAATGCAACTAGGTAGTTTTTATTATGGCACTTTTTGCAAATTTCACCTTGCATTATTTGGATGCATGATACAAACTAATGGATAATTTGCTCCAATAGAACGACTGATTTAAAGGAGCTGGCAACTAGCCGAGCTGACCCAAATCAAGCCCAGTCAAACTCGTCTCATGAACATAATGAGCTGAGTCGAGCCCAGCGTGACTCTGATCTCGAGCTAAAGGCCCTGGCTCGTGATTGACTCGTTAGAAATCGAGCCGAGCTGAAGTAGCTCCCAATTTTTTTTTATTTAATTGTTATATGTTGTAATAATTATTTTTTTTAAAAAAAGGCTGAAGACCAGCCCTGAGCACTTTTATATTAACCATTACTTAGTACAACAATAAAGGTACAATCTTTGTCTAAATCCCCTAATTAATCCCATATTACTAAAAGCCCCAGGGGAAATGCCCTATTTGCCTCAGTCACACACCCTACATCATGAACTAGTTACTGAATCCAATTTAACTGACCCATTAAATGAGCAGTAACAAGGTTTCAGCACACCCTTCATTCACCTCATCGGCAGGGCTATATGTTATAATATTAGGACTGAAGCCTTACGTAACTTTAGTCCTCCTTATCAGTTTGTATTGGTTCTTTTAATTGTTTAATTTTTGGTTAGGTAAGTTATTTTACAGCTTCAACTCTTTTTTAATAAAAAAAAAAAAGGAGTCAAGGAACAAGCCTTGTTTGTAACAATAAAACAAATGTGGAAAATGAGAATCAACCAGGCTTATCATGTCATCGCATCAAGCTCCCTGGTCAAAATGATGAAAACAGACATAATGGGCAGGGCCCGCACTCTCCAGCGATGACCCGATCCAGATTGAGGTCTTCATCACCTTTTTCTCATGCAGCACAAGAGGTAAATAAGAGCAACATTGAAAAGGAATCTGATGAATGGGGCATGAGGTCTTCACATGCAGAGCGATCCAAATCAAGGTCTCTGTCTCCTTGGTCTCAGGCTGCACATAATACTAAAGGGGACTCTGACAGCAAGGATACTGACAGGTGGGGCAAGGCTCTTGATCAAACCGGCCTTGATGCATGGAATCAGACTAACTCTAACAACCTCTTACCTAACCGTGATTCTGACAGGTATGTCATTTCTCCTATAGATAAAAATTGTGGCATATTGAGAGGGTGGTCTCTTAAAATATTGAACTAAAACACAAGATTGCATCTTTTGGGGTATGGTGCTGGCCATTGCCGGACCTGCTATATAGTAGAGCACTTTAAAAACTTATGCATGAAACAAATGATGAGATAATGACTTGGTAACTATAATCCTAAATTACTGAAGTGAACCTTATTACCAGAATGCTATTTCTTTGATCATTGACAAATCAATATACAGATGGAATGGTGGGCGTAATTGATTTAGATCAAGGGACAGAAGATTTTCAACTGAGAACAACCGAAAAAGAACTGGATGGAACAGTAGCCGCTCACCAGAACACAAATGGAGAAAAGCTGGACAGCATCTGGACAGGTCAAGACGCAGTGAGCGTAATGTTTCCCCAGAAAATAGACTGAGAAAAACTGGATGGGACCGGGGTAGGTCCAGAGGGAGAGGTAGTACTGGTCCGAGTCATCTTAGCAGGTACATGATATTATGCAAAAGTAACCTGAAAACTTACGAATATTCACTGCAGTAGAATATAAGCATTTGAGTTTCATCACAATTTTATACAAATATTTCTTATTTGCTGGTCAGGAGTCGATAATTGTGAATACATATTTGCTTTAAATATTTTGCTATTTACTAAAATATAAGGGTCCTTTGATTTCGACAACTTTATCTCTAGTCTGACACCCATTTCTCTCTTGGGTTTTGTAAAAGATTCAACAGGAGTCTAGGAATGAGTCATACTGATGCCAATAAAACAAAAGACGAAAGGGAGAAACAGTTAGGCTTTTCATCTCCCCCAAAAAACTGCTCTGATCTAAATGAAAGGACTGGATCTGAAAGGTGGGGCCCAGAATCAACGAAGAATGCTAACCAAAAGGAATCTGATGGGTGGGGTCAAGACTCTTCACCAGTCAAAAAATCAAGATCAAGGTCTGTGTCCCCTTGGTCTCAAGCTGCAGCCGACATCAACAAGAACTATAACAATAAGAAGACTGATGGGTGGGGCATGACTCTTGATCAAACTGACCCTGATGCATGGAATCAGCACAGGTCTAACCTTTCACCTGATCGTGGTTTCAAGAGGTATGTATATAACTATTCCACATTAGTAAACTGAGCAAGTAATTTGAGGGAGTTAACTACTACTGAAGAAATTTCTAAATCTGCAGTCCTTGCTAAAATTTAAGGCTTTAAGGTTCGTTTTACTTTAATCCCTATTACTGTCGTTGTCTTAAAATTAGTATGCACTAATTTAAGCCATTCATAACAATTAATTTGCAGAAGAGGACAAAAATCAAGAGACCAAAGTCGTTCACCAGCACCTAAATGGTTAAAAACTGGATGGGACGTGGACAGGCCAAGAGATAGAGACAACAGCTACTCACCTAACAATGAACAAAGAACTGGCTGGACCCAAGGTGGGTCCAGGTACCGAGGAAGAGGTCGTACAAATTCACCTTACAGATGCCAAAAGAGGTATGAACCTTTTTCTATTCATTTCCATAATCAGAGGTTATGTCTCTACTTTAATGGTTGATCCTCACTTAGTTTCACACTTGATCACATTATAGGAGAGAGAAGAGAGACTCTTCCTACAGCCCGATTAGAAGGTCCAGAAGATCACCTAGTTTACAAAGGAGCCCCAGTCGTGTTCCCAGAATGGATCAAGATAGAGGGAAATGGGATGGCTCAGAGGGTAGGTATGAGAAGAAAACGAATTACAGAGATAATGCTGCTAAAGTGACATCATGGGAAGGCCTGAAATGGCATGACTGGTCGGTAAATGCTCTCAGAAGTTCACTTAAAGATCCGAATTTGATTTACAATTGGGGTGTTCTCGCAAATACTGGACATGGCAGTGAGTCAAGGGCTACTCATACCACAACACTGCACGAAAGTAGGACTGAGGGGGCAGTGCCCAGAGCAGCAGAAAATACTACGGCTATACTAGATGCTGACTGCAAAACAAAACAAAGGGGGGTTGTATTGGAAGAAAACATTTCACAGGAGCTGCAGATTTCATCTCAATATCACAGGGATGTGAAAGAAAAAGTGGGAAAGAACTCACCAGGAATAGAACATCCAATGAATCCAATAACATCTCAATGGGATAATGATGTGTGTATTGCAAGTTCACATGGTTCCGATACCCTTTCAGTGAATCCAACTGCACCTCAATCTCTCTCAAATCAACAGAATCCAATAATGGTTTCCAAGGTGGGGCTGTCACAAACAAATCAAAATTGTGTTGTTGAGAAGCCAAATACTGATGCAGTTATGCAACCAGTGGACCCAAAGGTGGGGACCTCTGAGGCTAGAGGATCAGATGCTGACTCTGAGTTGTCTGCTCACTAGTGGAAAATAAGAAATCAGGATCGGTTATATACGCATATCAATATCGGAATACAACCGATCCTGACCCAGGCGATACTGATACTACAATAATTTGGATCGGTTAAATAACCGATCCAAATTGTTACTATTAGGATCGGTTGTCTAAATAACCGATCCAAATAGTTACTATTAGGATCGGTTCTGGAATATATCCGATCCTAATAAGCATTAATCTGGATCGGTTCTAAAGCTAAGAACCGATCCTGATAATTATTAGAATCGGTTGTTTGTTAGAACCGATCCTAATAGTTTTTTTACTTTTTTTTAATCTCAAACAATCAGGATCGGTTGTGAAGCTAAGAACCGATCCTGATAATTATCAGGATTGGTTGTTTATTTTTTTTTGATAAAAGGCACATGGCCCGTTTCATTAAAGAAACTAGAGTCCATTACAACAAACTAACATAAGAACCAACAAGTAAAAATCAACAGAGATAACAGCAGCTAAATCAAACAAAGTTCTAGCATGAGAAGTAGTATAGAATTTGCGGTAAGAAAAACAGAAAGATAATGTAAATTGCATCTCTTCTGGGATGGTAAAACCAGAGGAGATGATACATAGTATCAAGGCTCATCTTCATCGGCAGATGGTGGAGGGTGGTAGAGGACCATCTGGGTATCAGCTGGGTCCCACACCTGCAGTGGAATAGTCTCAATGTCAACAGGCAGCCATTGGAGGACGAGTTCCCTAGCTGTACGCTTGATCAAACCTGCCCAATAATTAACCAAAGCCACAATCATTAGAATAATGGATCGAAAAGATTTCTGGTTGGAGTGTTGAAAGCAAGATTCATTGCGCATTTTCCAGACAGTCCAACAAAGGGAGCTAAAGACAACAAGAAATGCTATTTGTGAATTATTATCTAAAGTAAACGAAAAATCAATAATATCAGATATATTATGTATTAGAACCGATCAATAACATCAGGATTGGTTGTTTATTAGAACCGATCCTAATAGTTTTTTCTTTTTTTTTTAATATCCAACAATCAGGATCGGTTCTGAAGCTAACAACCGATCCAGATACTTATCAGGATCGGTTCTTAGCTTTAGAACCGATCCTGATTGTTATCTGTAAGTTTTTAAAAAAATAAAAATAGGTATCTAGATCGGTTTATTAGTGGAACCGATCCTGATGTTTTATTAAATGTAAAAAAAAAACATTTTTATTTAATTGGCCAGCTTCCATATATGCTGGCCCCAAATGCAAAATATTGTTTTTTTGCATACAACAATCACATCCTAAATTATCAACTACAACATACTAAATTAAATATCAAACACATCTAAAATTAAATATCACACAAAAATTAAAAATTGTTACAAAAATTAAAGAAATTTGCACAACTTAGAGGGATACACTCATGAACAGGAAAGACAAAAATCAAAGAGGCTTAGCAACACAGCAAGCACTCCGAACTAGTGCCTTCCGGGAAAATCAACAACCCGGCAAGGACATAAGCATATCGCAACAACCCATTTCATAACAAGTTTTGATTTAGATACTCACCCAAGAAAGCTTCACAACGAAGAACTCGGGACAGCAGCCGGTTTCCAAGGATCGAATACTATCATAAACCCAATCGAGCACAAATCAATCAAGAAGAGCAAGAGAGTTACCTCGTTAGAGAGAAGTGCAACTAGAGTTAACGGAGGGGCACTGGCGGCGGCTAGGGTTAGCAGGCTCGACGGAGGAGAGGGCGGAGATGGTCCGATCAGAGAGAAGAATGCTCCACGGACTCGATGGCGGCGGCTAGGGTGGCTCGACGGAGGAGAGGGAGATGGCTCCACGGAATCCCGACTGTTATTTTTAATTTTCGGAGGAGGAGAGGGAGGAGAGAAAGAGAGAAAGAAGGGTGATGACTTGAAAACTCAAAATTTATCTAAGTACTCAGAGGCGCGAAATGACATATCAAATGAATTACACTATCTGGATCAGTTCATTAACTAGGAACCGATCCAGATAACTTTCTGGATCGGTTCGTTAGCTTAGACCCGATCCTGATAGTTATCTGGATCGGTTCTTAGCTAACGAACCGATCCAGATAGTTATTTTTGATTTTTTTTAAATGAATTACACTATCTGGATCGGTTTCTAGTTAACCAACCGATCCAGATAGTGTAATTCATTTTATATGTCATTTCTATATTATCTTATAAATTATTAGCTTAGAACAGATAGTGTAATTCATGTCATTTCTATATTTTTAATTTTAGTATATTAGCTTATAAATTATTTTTTTATATTATCTTAATAACTTGAAAATTAGTTGCAACATGAAATAAATAAAAATTACTTGAAAAATTAAAAATAACATATCTGGATCGGTTCCTTAGCTTAGAACCGATCCAGATAGTGTATTTCACATAGTTATTTGTCATTTCTATATTATTTTATAAATTATTAGCTTAGAACAGATAGTGTAATTCATGTCATTTCTATATTTTTAATTTTAGTATATTAGCTTATAAATTATTTTTTTATATTATCTTAATAACTTGAAAATTAGTTGCAACATGAAATAAACAAAAATTACTTGAAAAATTAAAATAACATATCTGGATCGGTTCCTTAGCTTAGAACCGATCCAGATACACTATCTGGATCGGGTCTTAGTTAAATAACCGATCCTAGTTATATCACTTATCCAGGTTCCAGAATTCCTGACTTGGTAATGCATGTCATGACTCATGAGTGCCTTCGTCTCCACGTTTTATTATAACCTCTTTGTTTATTTTTACTTTGTCATTTCTTAAAGAAATGTTTGTTGGGTTTTTCTTTTCTAATTAATTTTCTAGAGAGAAGATGGCCAAGACGCCTCCGCTGCCTGACATGACATTTTCCATTGCTACTCCATGCCTACGATATATATTATCATGTCGTATTTAAAAAGGAGCAAGCTTGCATCTGCAACCTCATGTGACAATTATTTAATTTGATGAATATGTAATAAATTCATTTGATCTTGATCTTACTAGCCATATCGGTATATTAATTGCGCGTATTGATCAAACAAATATGTTATATTATCTTATTAATTAGAGATATCTTTGGCATCTTACCAAAATTGATTAGGGGGATTATTTAGCAAATAACTAATGAATAAAGATAAGGTATTATCAACTGATAGTTTGACGATCATTTAGGAGTGCAAGCATAATTTTATTACAATAACGAAGAATTTGATAAAATAATAATAAGTAAGATATATTTATAACGATACATATTTATTGCTTTATTTTAAGGAGCAAAATATATAATTTTAATAAAACTAAAATTAATAAACTATACTTAAAATTTATAATTATTTTGAATCATAGAGGGCTCAGCCTGATAGTCATATAAACTAAAAATGGATAGTATCAGGATCGGTTTTTTACTAACAACCGATCCTGATAGTCATATATCAGGATCAGTTGACTATATAAAACCGATCCTGATAGTATCAGGATCGGTTGTACACAAGAACCGATCCTGATAGTATCAGGATCGGTTGTACACAAGAACCGATCCTGATACTATCTGGATCGGTTTTATATAGTCAACTGATCCTGATAGTATCAGGATCGGTTTTATATTGTCAACCGATCCTAATATACGAACTATCAGCATCGGTTGTACACAAGAACCGATCCTGATACTATCAGGATCGGTTTTTTCTAGCAACCGATCCTGATAGTTAAAATATTAAGATCGGTTGACCAAAAAACCCGATCTGATTAGTTTTTTGGATCGGTTTTGTTAAGAAAACCGTTCCAGATAGGTATTTGTATCAGTTGTTTCATATAGCCGATCCAGATAGGCCGATCCTGATTCCTGTTTTTCCACTAGTGGCTGTCAATCCAGTGGACCCAACTCCTGAGGTTCCCAAGCTAGGGCAGTCACAACTGAATCAAAATCTCGTCGCGCCAAATGGAACAGAAGCAGGAGAGAAAACAGACGAGGTTGATAATTACAGCTTCAAATTGGCACTGGTAGGTTTTGCAAAGCCAAAGCTGAAGCCATTTTGGTTAAAACGACACTTGAAAGAAGCTGATTACCAGCAGATACTTCATAAATTTGTGAATAAGGTCACTCAATCCCTTGGAACTTGTGTTCTTCAGACCCATATGAGCTGTTGCAAGTTTGTAAAAGAACAAAACGATAGTCTGAGCAAATTTCTACAGGTGTGTATTAATTTTTTTCTCTTTTGATTGAGTAAATATGTTCCTTTTACTTCGGGTTCTTTTCTTTTTTTTTAATGTTAAGTTTCCAGCTTGTTCATCATAAAATATCTCATACTTTCCTTTTACAGATGTACCTGGAAAGGTTTGTGAGTGAGGACGTCATAAAAAATATGAGGTACATTGTCAGTTCTTACGTATTGTTGAGTGGTATAAATGTTTAGGTTACATAATATAATTTGAGATCAATAAAATCTTTCTATTTTTTTGCAGATATGATGGGAGTGAAATGTGACAGTCTTCCCATGACAGTAGAATATAAATGGCATGCAATAGGATCTGTTTGGTATATTGAATATTGTATATGAAGTTCTACATTTTGCAGATAGCATAGTACTGTTGGTGAACAATCATTTTACACATGTTTCATATGAATTATGTTGATATCATTTAAATAAGGATATTGTTAAGAGACTATTCAATGGAGTTTAAAGTAGATTCGTTAGTTACACAATAAACAAAAAGGGAATATTTAAGGCTTAATGTGTTATCTGTTATATAGGTAATTTATGTGAGAAGGGACTAGAGAAGAGTTGAAATTTATGGGCTGCTATGTGCAATTTATATGTCAGGCTTCACCATTGCTTAATTCGATGTCTTCCAAATTAACTAGTTAAGCCGAGAACTTCATTCCTGCTCACTGTGTGATACAAATACTATTCTTATTATATCTGAGCCTGTTTTTTTGTAGGACAATTTAGTGCATACATCTCCGATCTGATAAATTTTTGTGTATGATATATATCATGTCTGTGTCGTAATTTTGTACCAGCCATTAATTTCAGAACTCGGTATTTATTTCTCTTTTTCTTATTTATTTCCTTCTTTGGTCTGTTTTTCCTGTTGCAACTTCAGGAGGAAATGCCGTTCTGCTTAATCTTAGATTCCTTAATTTATTGTTAAATGCGTAATATTGTAATATTGTAAAAATTGTACGTTCCTGCTTCATACAAATTCATGTTATCAGAGACAGGGAAGTGTGTATACTGGTAAAGGTTCACATTCACCAGATTTTTTTAATTTAGTTTTCCTTTTGAAACATTATCTTTGAATTTCTTTAAAGCAAACTAACTTGGAAAATTATCACATTTTGATAGCTCTGACTGACATCTTATCAAAATGATTTATTCAATTGATAGCTTGACCGATTAACAGTTGTTGCTTGTGTTCTGTATGAAAAAGCTTATTGATTCAATTGGTATGGCTTCATTCCTGCTCAGTAAATAAATTATATCACATTTTGTACCTTTATCAGAAGCTCTACAAAATCTGATTAAGGTACATAATTTTGCTATTCTAACACCTGCATTTTGGTACTTAAATTAAATCCTCATTTTTGTAGTTCTGTAAATTACTACTGGATCATTACTTGTAACTCGTAAGAGATACCCAACATTGATTATGTTTATCACTTGACACCAATTATATATCTTTCAGGTGTGAAATAACACTCAACCTTTAAATCTATGTCAAAACAAGGCAAGTTAGCCAAGATTTTTTCGTAATCAAGTCAACCAAATCTTATTTACAAAATGGCTCATTTGAAAATACTGATAAATAAAGCTGATCCTTTAAAATATCATATAAGGGTCCCGTGTTTATCTTGCTGCCAGCCAAATTTTGCTCCGAAAGAGCCCCAATAGTACTTTTCAAAAGGAGAGTTCATTTTCCTTTCAAAGAGAACTGATGGTATAGTCAATGGAGAAGAAGAAAGCAGAAAAAAAAAACAACAATTCACACCGAGGTAAGAGAGCTTCTGTAATCTTTTTCTATAACAGTTCACAATACAGAACTCTTAACAAAAACAGCTACAGTTTTTTCCCCCCTCCAAGGCATAAAAAGAGAACAAAATACCAAAATAAGTGCTGCTGCACCAAAACAGTATGCAACTGGTTCAAACATAATTAGTCGTGAATACTAAACTTCATTTTGTCTTATCAATTGTCACAGTGAATGCAGGCTTCCCCATTTCTTCTAGTTCATCTGGCAATACGTGATCACCAGATTTGAGTGCAGAGTCCACGACTCCCCTGCAATGAAACATTAGACACGTCAACAAAATTTACTAATGAAACAGAAAACTAGATCAGAGAAATAAAAGGGAAAGTAAAATATACCTCATTTCATTCTTAAAATCTTCAGAATCCAAACTCAAGCCAGCACCAAAAGCAAGTGCAGCTGGAAAATAATCCTGCAAAACAATTAACAATAATTCAAAAGAAATGATTACACATTATGCTACTACTGTGAAATTGTATGAAACATAAAAGTGGCTTCAAAACAACTTGTATCCATAACGAAGTAGTCGTGGTACAGTGACATGCTGTGGCTATTTTTTGTTTTCTTAAGAGATGAGTCCAGTTAGGTATAAATTGGACAGCATTTAAATAGTCAAACTTACATTTCGTGATAGATAGTTGTTACACCAAAAAGCACAGTACAAAGTTTCAGTACAGTAAACTGTACCTTTTAATCTTAAATACACTTTTCGGTTTAGACTGCAAGTATACAATCCTATCGAGTAGTATATTATCGGGTATCGATCACAGGGACAGTTCAGGTCTGAACTAGAATTCTACCTAAATTAAATAAAGACTAGAAGTTGGAAAATGTTGGTTTTGGTTTTTATAGTTCCTAACAATTCAATCACAGTAATTAAAATGCAAGAAAGTAAATCAACTTGATTTAAATTCAGAAGTAAAAGGCGTTTCCAGGGTTATGACTTCATCTCAGTTTTGCCTCGAGGTACCCGGTCCGTGTAGTGTCCTACACGGGCCGTGTCCAGTGTACACGGGCCGGGTACTATCGTACACGGTCCGTGTGGCCCTCGAGTGAATGCAGCAGTTATTGTTTCTTTGTGTTGTTCCTTTGTCTAGGGTTCTACTGACCAGACCTAATGTTTCTAAATCTCAACTGTCGTTTGTTGGTTCATTAACTTGGTATGGAATTGCAATATGTGCCCTCGTCGGGTTCTAGACCTCAACTGTCGTATGTTGGTCCGAATTACCTAGTTACTTGTTTGGTATACTAAAGGTAACCTCATTCCGTCGATATGAGGAAATGTTCACCTGTCGGTTACTACTTGGTTTCACCTTTCGGATCACTAATCCTACCTCATGTACTTAGTTTGGTTGAGAGATTATAAAGGCCAAATTACCTTCTAGATGTGATCATTCATCTAGTGGTAAACCAATAAAAATCAAACAACTTAGACTAAGCAATTAAAATCAAACACAAATTTCAACAAAAGAATCCAATAACTAACATGCAAAACAAAACATTCGATTACATCACAACCCTAGAAACTAAAAGTCTACTCAAACATAGTTCTAAAACAGATAAAAGAAATGATAAAAGAAGTAGCCATGACAAAACCCGAAGAACAAAGAAGATCCGTCGAAAGCTCGCGTCTTTCGTTTCTCCACTTCGTCTCCAAGCCAAAGCCGCCAAGACCAAACCCTAGAAATTGCTCCTCTGCTCCAGAATGAATTCTCTGGTGCAAGAAATCTCGCTTATAAGCTTTTCTGGCCGACCTTCCTTCAATTAGCCTTGTTTCCAAATTCTGGATCTGTTTCCGGAAATGCTTGACACGGCCAGTGTGAAATGCTAACGGACCGTGTGCCTGTGTTTCTTCTGTGGTCGTGTCATCGGTCGAGTCGAGATTGACACGGTCCGCATGAGGTGGTACACGGACCGTGTAGAGACTTCTAAATTCCAGATTCCTCCTTGATTTCGCCCGATTCCTGCAGAATAAGAATAAACTTGCAGCAGTACCACATTCTATATATATTCAATGAATTATAACCGAATTAATAGATTTAAACACAGCTTTTGGAACAAATTTAAGGTCAAAATATAGATATGAATACGAGATATCAATAGTCCTTGCCTAGGGTACGGATATCTTCTGACGAATTGGATTATTTGTTAGCATCCAAGGTAGAATTAAGTTTGTAAGTGATTGAAGTCACTCCACACTGGGCATTTCCCAAATGCATCCAACAGCGGCTTCTCTTCACATAGTAGGCACTTGCATCCTCAGGACGTTCCTCCAGTGCCTACCATTAAAACAACTCATGAGTAGCTTTAGAATTATTGGACAAAAGAAAAGTATTCCAAATTATGACAAACTAATTGGTACTTACATAAGTACTGAGGACTAGCGCCACAAGATACTCCTTTTGGGATAGTGCAGCTTGGATTTTCTTGTTCAATTTCACAAGTCTTTTCTTGGAAAGAACTTCCCTCTGAATCAATAAAAAGAAACTAGCTCTTTGTAATTTTATGGTTCCCAGAATAGTAAAATTGAAACAATAATCTTTAACAAAAGGTTTTGACATAGATAGAACAATATAGCTAGATTACATACCTCCCTTTTATATTCTTGAGATTCAACATAATTAAACAAGCCATCAATACTCCAATCTGGCATTGTTGGAACAGGCGCTGTTAGCGGAAACAGAGTTTCCACAATCTCCTTTTTACCCCTGACTGCTGCTACTATTATTGGCAACCTTCCAGACTGCAAATTAAGAGCAGATTTGCTAAAATTTGAATAATATAATGACCAGATCTCTATTTGTCAAAAACAAGGGCACTAAATTCTATTTAATTAATGCCTTGACATAAATTTATTTTCAATTAATTAACCCCCGAAAAAATATATTAAGAAATATCAGATATTGGCCAGCAGAAAATACATAAACCAGCTACCATACCTCTTCTGTTTTGCATCTTACATCATTCAAAAGAAGACAACCTAACTTAGCACACTATAACATAAGAGCGGGTGGAGGTAATTCTGTATAAATTAACTACGACGATTGAGGTGTGGTTATCTTTCCAGCTGTTAAGGACTACATAGTAACTCACATTTTGCCAATGTGCATGTTGCACAAGTTTTCACTTAAAAAGAATAAAAGGGGAACTAACTTCATCAGTGAGATTTGGGTCTGCTCCATATTCCAACAGGTACTCCATTAGCTCCTTTGAATGATAGGCCAAGACTAAAATTGGTACCTTGTTCACATCAGCCCCAGCCTACAAAAATTAAAAGGAACATGTGCATGAGGACTTTATGAGAGCAGTTACTGTTTAGTGCAATAGCAATGCAATTCAGTGATACAAAACACAAAAAGGTTCACGACAAAATAATACTCAACATTTTACATGTCCTGCAAATTAGACATGACATTTCCTATTTTTCAAGTTACTGCCAACAGTTTTGATGGACATGCAACTGAGAACCAACCATTAGGTTACTGGGACGGAATAAGTGGAGATTCCAATTAATGCTGCATTTGCCCTTAATAATATTAAAAGAATCACAAAGTAGCAACAAAATAAGAAAATGAGATGGCCTTCAATTTTACACAACTATAAATAACATATATTTATGAGTTAGTTATAAAGTATTAGCAGTATTAGTCATTTCAAGTGTTATTTGCAACTAACGAAAATAATATGCTGGATGTTACTGGCAAAAATCAGAAATGGTTAATTTTATTTAGCGTTGCTTGTTGCAATCAACACATCAAATCTCTACCTTTATGAGAAGTTCTGCAAGCTCCTTAGCTTCAGCTTGTTGCTGAAACAAACACTTTTTGTTGTTCATCACAGTAACTAGAAGAGGCGTGACCACATGGCATAACATCTTGTTTGGCTGATCAGAAGTGTCAGCATAATTGGTGAAAATTAATTACAAGTCCTAACGTGCCGGGACTGGCAAACATCTCAAGGACTTGCTTACAATTCTGACAAAGGATCACCTCCAGGATACATTATTTTTCTAACATTCAGCTATTATTGATTAAGATTTTAATTCTTTCTTCTTTCTCTATATGGTTTAACTTTTTTGTTGTAATGATTGTTTGCAGAATTACGACTTCTTCAACTCAGCTCTCGTTCGATATAAAGCAGCTTTGCAAGAAACAAGGTTCTGACCCCATGTCAAAATGTTGAGATAATATCCGTTATAATGCCATTTTATTTTTAATTAAATTTCTATAAAGCTGATGGTTGCCTGGTACTTTTAGGAAAACTGAATTATTAACCTTCTTTGTCTTAATTCTGAGAATTGGCAATTGTTTGCTTTTCCAATGATTAAGCCTTAATTAAACTTGCTTTTTTCAAGCTTAAAATTGTTAAGGAGTAATTAGGAAACAAGATAAAAGGTCAAGAAAGCAAATAAAACCAATTTCCAACTGAAATGGCAAAATATAATTTTCAGCTTAATTTTTACTTTAGCAATCTCAATTATCATAAAGTTGATAGTTAGTATCTCAGCTGTTCTATTTTATTTAGGAAATAAGGCAACATCTATTGCTGGGTTTTTTTATTAGGTGCGATTTAGTCAGTGTATGATGTGCAAGTTGTTGGTTGATTGGGTTTGAGTTGTACAGGCTTTAGTGTTTTGCACTAGTATTGCATCAAGATTTTATTTTTCTCTCCTAATTTTGATTACTGTTTTATCGGATTTCATAGTTGTCTTATACTTTTGTTGTCAGTATTCCCTATTTCAATACTAAAAGTGGAAGTTGCTCTCCGGTGGGGCTGTGCCAGGGTTGTGTCAAAGAAATGGAAATTTCATATTACACTTGACAATAATATATTTGAAAGTGATAGTTTGCCAAGCTGATGAGTCGTGGTCTGGATTGTTTAATATGATACTAAAATGTCATTCCTACCTAGGAGTGTCCAATACCATATTTGATTAAGTAGAGAAGTTAAGCCAATTTGCAGTTTTGTATTTTAAATGAGCTTTATTATGTGTAGTTTTTGTTAATTTGTGATGTGATTGTCACTTCAGGAGTATTGAGGCTGCCAAAGCTTTTGTTGACAACGAATAAGAGGTCTAAAACTCTTTGACAAGGCGGGTCTGTCTAAGAGCTTAAGGGGTGTTCATTGGGTCTGGTTTATTTGATTTTTATCCGAACCAGAAAGTTTGGTTCAAATGGTTAGTTTTTTTGGTTTATTTGATCCGGTTTGATTCAATTTTTGATATTATTTGGTTTCTTTAATTTGGTTCAGTATACAATATCTAAAAACTATAATAACCGAACTGACCGATTTCCTATCATAACTCTGTTCCAAATTTCGACGGACCCGTTCCCCTCTTCGCGTGAATACCTTTTTCCCCTTTTGGTTTTCGATCATATTTTTACTAGTCTCTCTCTCGTTTCATTTTCGCTTTTCTCCGCGCCCCTTGTTTTCCATCTATTCTCTCTTTTTTCTTACTTTTATATTCAAACTCTCAGTCTTACGCTCTCACTTGGCTCGTTGCATCTCTAACTTGACACGACCCCTACCTGTCAGAACTACAATGGAAGGAGTAGAAGGAGACTATAGCTCGAGTGCTGACCGCTGAACACACCTTAGTAGTGTTAGATTGAATTTAATTTGAGTTTACTGAAACTTGTGGGTACCAAGTGATTTTAATTTTAATACAAGGGAAATTAAATACAACCAAGGTCAGCTGTGAATTGAATTGATTTTCATAACCTTAATGCTTAATGCTTCTTAGATTCTCTGTGTGTACCTATTGATTTAGTGATTTAAATTTTGTTCTTACTGAACCTTAATGCTTAGTGCTTTTAATTTATTCAATTCACAGATAAAATTAGAGAGCTGGTGCCAATGGAACCAGTACTTGAATAAAAATGTTGAAAAGATCTAAACGGCTGTTTTTTACAACACTGGATGAGATTGTCTCATCACCAACAGCAAAATTCAACTTGATTTACAATTTTAAACTTCTTGATATTTTGCTGATTTTCTTCAAATTACATACTGTCACAACAAGAATTTCGGGCTTCTGCGAGAAAGGAAAAAAGGTCAATGACGAGGAATTTGCCTCGTACGTAGCCCTCTACAAGGTTGTCACCTCACAATTAGTACCCTTCGTATTGCTCCCATAGCGGATAGTATTATCGCCGAGGATTCCACGTGGATACATATACCCGAGCCTAAACCAAATTTTCTGCCGAGTAGTTGCTCCTGGCGATAGTGGATGCCGTCCGCCCACTCTGGAGTATTCCCGAGAGTGTAGAGAACGAATGGCGATACAGCATCGTCGTCAATGTGCTACGTCCAACTACGGCGGGAGATCTGCATTAGGGAATTATCAGATTTTTACTCTTGCGGAAAGTTATTTTCAGCGAGGTTATTACATGTTTACCATGTAAAATAGATTGACGGGAATGATTTCATCGTAATGTCTCCACATTTTTACCATGTATAATGTACTTACGGGAATGAGACTAACCCAAGTACTCTACAGTTTTACCATGTATACTGTTTACGACAGGAATGAGATTATCACAAGGCGGGTATTTTTACCATGAATAAAAATATTTTTACCATGCCTAAGAATAGGACAGGAATGACTTTAACCCAAGCACTCTACATTTTTACCATGCCTATATAAATATTTTTACCATGTCTTCGGTACCACAGGAATGAATTTAACCCAAGGACTCTACATTATTACCATGAATAAAAAATATTTTTACCATGCCTAACTATAGGACAGGAATGAGTTTAACCCAAGGACTCTACATTTTTACCATGTCTTTGGTACCACAGGAATGAGTTTAACCCAATGACTCTACATTTTTACCATGAATAAAAAATATTTTTACCATGCCTAAGTATAGGACAGGAATGACTTTAACCCAATGACTCTACATTATTACCATGAATGAAGAATATCTTTACCATTTAAAAGTTTACGACAGGAATGAGTTCATCATAAGAGATTTAATATTATTTCATATTATCCAGTACCAATTCATTTTTTATTCATCACTAAATTTAAAACACAAGAACAGACAATCTGATATTAACACAGACAAACAAATTAAGCTGGCAAATATATATAATTTCATCACATCAGTTCGTAATAGCGTAGCATATCTAATACAAAGTTCTTAATATCCTAGTACAAGGTCAGCATGACCACAAAAAATATTACACCAGTTCATCACGCTAGTAGATCACACCAGTTCATCCGTACGGGGAATTTAATATTACAAGTTAGAAAAGTTCAGCATGCATGACCAGAAAAATATGGACGAAGGCTGAATAACAGATAATTAAAATTAAGTTCGTGATAGCAATCACATAGGATTATTGAAGTAATAATCTGTATCCAGTACTTCATCCGCAGGGTCTCTGTGTTCCTCCAAGTCGGCGATAACCGGGTCCGCAACTGATGGGTTGGTAGTCTGACCCTGCATTTGAGAAAAAACAACGCAACATATGTTACGATCACTGTTTTAAAACAAACCAAAGTATTAATTTGTACCAGCCAAGGAGAAAATTCTAAATTTTACTTACACAACCTCGGCATCTCTAAACTTTACAGTTTGGTCCTGGGTGAACTGTACTGGCTTTTTTACCTTTTGTGCTTTGCCTTTACATGATTCATCAAATTATTATGTCAGCATTATGCTTGTAACATTCAAACTAAGTTTAGATGATGCGAGATAACCTGCAAAAATCCTAAGAACTACCAGAACTCTAATTATTACCTCATATACTAGTAATTTTTCAAATAAATTAGATGTATCCCTCAGAATGGTACTCTTAGTGTGTTGTCACTCTTTTTATTTTTGTATTCAATATTACCAAACCAGCTGTTGGTTCATAACCTAAACCACTATTTCCTTCCTAAATAATCTAGCTTCCGTTATAGTTGACAAGACAAAAGATGTCTTTTGCATTGGCTTTTGCTTTTTATTTTCCACAGTTGGCTTTTGCTTCACTTATAAGTACTTGTGCAAAATTATTAACATATTACATACCGGTCCACTGGGCAACGGCTGGCCCATGGCTTCGTACAAACTATTTATGAGAAATCGGTTGTGCTCAAACTCTGCCTGAGCTTCGCGATAACGCGCCTCGGACTGCACTCGCTGCTCTTCCAAAAAGGCAGTCACTTGAGCCTGTGTGAACCTTGGAATACTGTCCGCATCAAGCCTCTCGTTTGTGAGAGCGGAACCTTCATAAGCGAACCTGCCACTGTTCCGCCTTCTCATTGTGCTTAGGCTACTTTGTGAGACACAGTCCGGGAGACCATACACATGGCCATGTGTTAGTTTTTTTCCATTTGCAAGCCAGAAAAGTTTTTCACTTTCCGTGCCTGCATAGTTCTCATCGGCCTGCATTTGGGAAGCTCGATCCTGTATTTTAAAAGTGGACAACCACAGTTAGATTACAATTTTTACAAGATATAAAATTTTAGAAATGTGACCAATGTTTGAAATTACGAAACTAACAAAAGAAATTTGATGTTCGTTAATAGAATTAATTAATTGTATCCATACGTATATTTCTTTGGCTCTGGTGTTGGGGAATGGCAGGTCTGCTTCATCTACATCCACTCCTTCTGCCATGAGTTTCTGTATGGACTTCGGCAACTTAGTTTCTCGAAAGATGGCAAACGGTGTTGGTTCTTCTCCATTGTTGGCAGCTTTCTATATATGTAGAGTTGCAATTGAAAAAAACATTACTGCAATTAGTTGGGTTTCATCACAAGATTATCAAGAGAGGAAAGCCTCTCTGTTTTTGTCTTCTTCTTCTTCTTCTTTTTTCACTTTTTTTTTCTTTTTTTTCTTTTCTTGTTCGATAATTTAGTAAAATATATTGTGTAAAGACTAACCATCATCTCTTTCGTTCAAAAAGTTGGCCTGTTGCCTGAGTGATGGTGCACCAAATGTCCCTTCACCATTCGATTGTTCCTGTTGGTTTCGGACAGTTGACTCCATTCCATGGTGTTCCAGTAATCGCACAGTCCCTCCCAAAACTGCGGCTGCTTGCACCAATGAGGGACCGCACTTTTCCATAGAATTTTGTTATCGCCATGTAATTTTATGGCATCCTTCCTTCGTAGGTGCAGCTCCTGATAGTAGCGCTCTCCGGCTACATTATCGAGCGCTCTGATGCCTTCACGTGGGTCCTGTCCTTCCATCCATTGGTACCGCGACTACACAAAAAGATAACAATGTAAGTAGTAGCAAGGAAAGACAATTAGTTAACAAAAGGCACAGATATTAAGCAAGAACAAAATTGAAATGAAATGAACCAAGAAGTCGGTGTGGAATTCAAGCTTGTCGTTGAGACTGAAATCGTGGTAGCTCCGGCATGGGAATGACATCCGGCCACATGCAAGCTTCCCGATTGTAGTGATCATTTTAACGTGTAACTTGGGATTAACAGTAGTTAATCTCCGTTCGTCGACTACTTTGACACAAGGCTTAGTCTCGCCTTCTCCCATGGGCGCCTTTTGAGTCTCACTTGCCCCGCGTGTCCTTCGTGGAATTGCAGGTGGGGGTCCTTGGGGTTCTTCAACCACGGGCTGAACATCCTCGTTAACCAAGGGGTGAACCTCTATCTCCGGAGCCTCTTGATCGGCATTTTGGGAGCTGCCCTCCCCATACCTCTGCCGGCGTCCTCTCTTTAAGGCTGGGCGTTGTTCTCCAGACATATTGGTAAATGCTAAAAAAAATACAAAATTAAAAAATGTTGCAATTTTATTGATAAGATATCCAGTTATATTGAAGGATGCTGTGAGTAGATCTCTTTTTTTTTTGGTTAAAAAGGCCGAAGCCTAGTTCCATTGGTAGAACAAAGTTTTTTTGGAGTTTTTAGAGTACAGTACTGTACCAGTAGCAAGAATGGTCAAGTGTGTTTACAAAGTGATGCATTGACTGGATAACATTTACAACAAATTTTAATGGCTTTTGAGCTAGTATTTGTTACTAGCAAACATGAAAACAAGACCAACCAAGTTCCAAAATTCATTTCTTTAACATGTTCAGCTACTTAAAACAATAAGAATTTGAAAAATGAAGGGAAGCCCCTGGTTTTAATACTATTTAGAATTGATAAGAACAATGACATCACATTCAGAGGCACAATGGATCACAACCACTCAGGAACTCTCAGCAGAGGAATCATCCACTAGCTGAAAAGAAAAAAATGGGTAGATCTGTGTACGTACCTCTTCTCCACTAGCTGTCGCTCTTCTCCACCTTTCTGAGAAACACCTTCGCTGAGATAATTTTTGTGTGGGTATGGGTTTAGAAATGCACTTTGTTGCATACTTATGCAGGGTATAGACGAGGAAAAAGGGGTAGCGAATAAGAAAGTCATTATTCCCATGGTAGATTCCTTTCAATGCTCAATTTAATGCTCCTTTTTAATGCTCCATTGGCGGGAATTTGAGGTAGCTAGGGTTTGGAATGTATCGGACAGCCCAAACTATTAACAGGTACGCTCCATAAGCACTGTAGCCAGTTTCAAAAAAAAAAGAGGATAAATTTAGATATATACCCATCATAACTACTTTAAAGATATTTACCCATCCAAAATTGAAAATTAGTTATTTCCCCATCTAAACATATATAACCTATTTATTATTATACCTATTTTTATTTTTTTCACCAAAAACTATAAATCAATATATTCATAAAATATTTAAAAGACAATTCTACCCTTGTGAATCATTAATTCCCTAAAAACATCCATTTCTTTTCCCCCCTACCCTCCCTCTATCCAGCCCTCCTTCCTAATTGGCAAGTAATCATTTGTTTCTAAGTTTGCGGCTCCCTCTCGTTCTTATGACTCTTCTCTTTCTCTTGGCAATTTGAGCATGGTCAATGGATCCAATAGGATCTGACAGCATTCCTTATCCGACTTGCCTGAGGAAGAGGGGATGGGAAATGCCGAGCAGATGTTCCGTATGTTGTGAGCATCAGGAAACAGTCAGCCATATGTTCCACTGCTGCAATTTCACGAGTCAGGTCAAGCAATACCTAATGGATGTCATGCCAGAGCTCAGGCAGTCTGCACAATTCTGTGAGGGTGCATACGTACAAAGATATCATACTGCACAGTAAGAATCAAAAAGCAAGAATTAATAATGCAAATAACTTGTGTTTTGTCATCTGGAGAGAGAGAGATGCAACTGGATTTTCAGAGAGCAAAAGAAGGGGTTTAGATATACGGCAATGGAGATTAGACAGGAATATGAAAGATGGTTTAGTCAAGGATAGCACAAGTCCAGTACCAGAAATGGGTAGAAGTGTAAATAGGCTTAATTTAATGGATAATAATTTTCTTTTAATTTTTTACTTTGTACATTTGACATCTTTGGTGTCTTGTTTAATGGAATCTAAACTCCACATTTCTTCTTAAAAAATAAAACAACTTGATTGAGAGAATGAACAAATAAATTAATTTCATCAAGTTGGAAGATAAAAAGGAAGTTGTAAAGATGACGTTGAAAGAAATTATGATACCACTTGACCTTGTCCAGCCAAAAATTTTATGGTCTAATTTCACTAGCTAGGCTAGCTAGAGGAAAAGGAAATCTGTACCAGAATATTGTGAACATTGAAAATGATAAGTAGTTTTTGTAATGTTTTTTGTATAATTGATATACCCTCGACCCATGCCCGTTTGTTGTGGTTCTCATATCCAAATAACTGTTTTATGGGGTACTGAAGAACCTGGTACAGAAGCATGAGATGGTACACAAATAGTATTGCTAATTAATCCACATGGTACCAGTACCAATTAAGTCAATGGATTCTTTGTTCGACAATCTCTCTCTCTCTTTCTTCCTTTCTCTACTTGACATTTTGATCAGAACATTGAATTCCAGAGTAAAGAAACTCATAGCACCTCAACTTAATAAGATAATCATGATTTAATTCTGGAAAAAAGTTTAGAATTTGATTTTTGTTTCATCTACAATTTGATCATAATTATGAAAAATAAATCATAAAGTGAGGATTTATTCAGGTAGGCTTCATTCTTAATGTGCAATGCCTGTAGAAAAAAAAATTTAATTCGAATCACTTGATTGTACCCACTGGCGGGGGCCATATATAGTACGTACCTCTACTATAGTCCTTGCAAGCTGTACACCAGAGAGAAATTAATATATCTATCTTCCTTTTCGGTATTGAGAAAGGAATCAGGTTACATTTCTAAAAACAGTGACTAGTTATTCAAGTCAATGATTATCCAAATGTCAATGTACGAGAGGGAGGAGGGTTGCTTGGGATGGAAGGGGGTTGCGCGCTGGAAGAGAAAAGGTAAGAAGGATTAGTGGGAGATGCAGTTTTAGCGAATCAGAAGGGTATTAAATGGCTCATTAAATATTTCAATAATAATGATTTATATTTTTTAGTGAAAAAAATTGAAAATGGGTACATTAACAAACTTTAGGTTTAGATGGGGAAATAACTAATTTGTAAATATGGATGGGGAATTAAATATCTAATTAAAGAAGTTATGATGGGGAAGTATCTATTTTTTCAATAAGATTAGGAAGAGATCCAATAAGAAGAAACTGACAAGAGAGCAACATAAACTTACAAGCAAGTCCCTCCAAAGTAAAACAATCAAAGATCCACCCAAAAGAGATTGGAAAACTGATATCCCTTCAGTATCCCTTCTCCTTCTCCTGATATCTCCTAAAATATCCAAGATCAATTGATATGATTATGACTTCAATTAAAAATCAACAAAAAAAAAAGAGTTTTAGCTAGTATTTTAGTACATAAGCATAGAAGACATTTCATATCTTATATAGTAAAAGTCACAAAAGCATAGGAATAATACACTTTAGCATAGAAATAAAGATAATGTAAAAGTCACATGAGCATAGAAGTAATAAAGATAATGCAAAAGTCATTAACGACTAGATGGCTACTACAAATTGCACCAGATTATATCCCTCATCAGATGTATGTATATATATATATCATTAATTGTCAGATAAATCATTAATCATTAACGACTAGATGGCTACTACAAATTGCATCATATCATATCCCTCATCAGATTATATCTCTCGTTGAACTTGATCTGCTTAATTTGTCCCTCATCAGATGAATCATTAATTGGCAGGCACGAAAACAATTGTATCCAACTCCCAACAGATTAAGCAATCTCCATTTGTTGTTTCTTTACTCATCCATCTAAAATAAAGTTAAGATTATTGAGTCATTGGTACTAGTAAACATAAATCAAAACATTTTCATGAAAGCACTATATATTGCCATAATTATTATAAATATGGATCAAATAAAAGAAAGAGAAATGACTTAAAAAAAAATACAGTTGGACCAATTTACCCTTTTGAAATTCTTTATTTTATTTTCTTATATTGGTACAGATTATAGAAAAATTGCACAAAATCAAGTAGATATTGAGCGTACATGCTGAAGCAAAAAACTACTTATTACATGAGCGAACCAAAATATTGAGAATTAATGTCAATTCCTCATTTTAACCAGACTACTACATGAGTTTCATAAAAAAATACTCCAAGAACAAATTAGCAAGCATATTCAATCCAAGCATGCAATCTCGACTCTACTAGCTAATTATTCAATCCAATGTTTAATTGCACCACTGGAGATTATTAAGGCTTACTCCCACCTGGCAAAAGTTCAGCCTTTGCTATGGCCTTGTACTGGGTTGTTTTAATCATCTTATGATACATGAATTTGCTCTAAGAGAGAGTTCAAACTCCTTAGAAAGGACTCATCCAGCAGCCAATAATCTCAAAGTTCTTGATTGTGTGTTTATGCCACAAAATTGAGCAACATAAAGGAGTCAAAAGGCAGAGAAAGAAATTAAAGTACTGGAAAAACTTACTTGAAGAGAGAAAACGCTCACTGGGATGGACGCCAAGAGAGACAAAGCAGCAATGGATTCGCTTCTGGGAGGGAAAAATAGAGAAGAAGGCGGGAAAATGTTAAAATTGGTCAATTTCGCTGGTGGGCCCCTTTTTCCCTTGGCTACACCCCGAATCGGCGGTGACAATTGTGGGTCCCGTAGGGTGAACCATCCACCTGCTCTGTCTTCCCTTTCCTTCCAAAATTTATTTGTGGAGCAGGTGAAATTTAAAAATCTCCTCACTATCAGATACACAGTCTGACGATCAAGTCTCAATCCGCAATTGAGCCGGATATCCAGCTACTTGAACGAACTTTGACAAACTGAGCTGAACTCAGTAATATTAGCGAAAGAGAGAAAATGGAAGAAAGGAACAAAATTGATATTATTTCTTATTTCTAAACGGTTATCGAATTCAGAAAGAAAGAAATTACAAGTATACACTGGAGCAGATTCTTCAATTTGGGAGCGAGTTGGCATCCCAGCGCCAACGTGGCGTTTTTAGCTATTTAATAAAATGCCTTCATTTAATCTGAGTATTAGGACCATCTTGTCAGTCTTCAGCGGTAATTGTATCTAACCCGCTTGGGCCCCAAAACTCTGCGACAACTCCTATATACAAGCGCTGCCCTCTTTCCTGACCGCTCTGCCCCTTATCTCCCCTTCTCCTTCAACAGCTTTGACCGAGTCAAAATTGAGCCCGGTAATTCCCAAATTCAATGCAGCACCTGACACTCACCCTCCACTTGTCCCACTGGAAACCCATCGATCCACTAACCGAGCACAGCCTAAATGCGTAGGCCATATTAGGCGGCGGGAGCAGAAAAACCAAAAATTGACTACACACTGTAAAATCGATCTAATAATGACAATAAGCGTCTCTTGGAGAGAAGTTCAAAGGGAAGAGAGGGAAATAATGATGAGAATCTTGACGGTTGCACTTTGGTCACTCGAAAAACGAAAAAAACAGTTTTCCAGGAGGCGCATAGCGCAGGGCAATGAAGGGACGTCGCCGCTAGAGATTAAGCTGAGTCAGCAAAAATGTTTTAATAATTAAGTGTCTTCTCAAAGGTTGCAATGCATCCGGACACATCGTTAAGGGCGAGGAAAACCAAAAGACACAAGAGGGTTTCAAGGCTTATATAAAAGAGACGACACCCCAAATGAAGAAAGGCAACAAACATATACCTCCTTATCAGTACGTCTAGTTTATTCAACATAAATAAACAAAAACTTTCCTCCAACGAAGACAAGAAGCACTATGGCCGTTCCACCCAACTGGCAAACTATGCCAATGAACTGTCCATCTAAACTATGGCAGCAACGCCCTGATTCACTCACAGTGTACATTGCACCGAGAGCAGAATTGAACCCGGCAAACCGCTTTCTTCAGCTATCAGCCTTCATCTTTGCAAGACCAGGAGCGGCGGATCCCTACATGAGACGGAGAATTGCAGACTGCATGGGTATACAATTTCATTGTGATCCGGCAAAATTTGGTGTACTCACAATCAGTACTGAAGACATTGGGGATCTTTTACTAATTTTCCCAAATGAAGACATGGCAGAGGCGGCCATCAACCGGGCCAGGTTCTATCTGGATAATAACATTGAAATCACACTGCATCCATATTCTCCAGAATTGCAGATGGCTTTTAATCCGTCAGGAGGACGGGCACGGATTAGACTTCATGGTTTACCACTGCAACATTGGAACAAGCTGGATATCTTTACAGTAACATCAGGTTTTGGTTATCCATTGTGTCACACCCCGAGACAACCCTCCACGTATTACTACGTAAGGCGTATGCACATCACATACATTATCAATAACAATATAAATAAAGCCACATTTATTTCATAATCAAAAGAGTTTAACAAACGATCACGACAGACATGGCTAGTAACACAACACTGCCATGCCTGCTCAATGTATCAATTATTGGATCATGGAAATAAAACTAAACAACATGTGGCAATTTATGAATCATAAGCCTTCCCGCTTGGTCTCACTCTTGTACTTGCTCGAATCCTTCCTCTTCGTTACCTGGAACCCACATAAAAGTGGAACGGGTGAGAGATCGAACCTTCTCTCAGTGCGGGATTTAGTTCCAGCCCAGAGCTTATAAAACATTTACTTTTTTTCTCACAAATATGATAAGAAATAAAATACATATGTATTCTCTAATGCAATGCATATATTTCTATTACGTCTACTTTCATATTATTTTCACTTTCCGAATTAACTATTTACTCGCCAAACCAATGGGAAGTCCAACCAACATTGGAAAGGCCGCCAACTCGCTGGGAAGTCCAACCAACAGCGAGAGGCTGTCTCACTAGACGGGGAGTCCACCTTACGCTAGATCTTGACCCGTGACAGGACCGCTTTCGCCTACAGTCACGTTATCGAGGGGTCCAGTCGAACACTAGACCCAATGTATACATCCCAATATGCAAGCATATCGGCCCCTGTTCAGTTTCCTTAGTCGTTCATTTCATGTACATTTATTCAATCATACAATTCATGCCATGCTCAATACATCATATTCATGCAAGTCCATTGGTCAATGTATGAATCCTATCATTTCATGCAATTTATTTATGTTCTACTCAAGTCATACGAATGGTTCGACACAACATGCATAAATCTAACTAATGTCATAATAATAAACAGTTGAATGACAACATACAAGTAATATAGTTTTATAAAGTCTAGGAAACCCGCACCTGTTTTTGTAGTAGATTCCTATTCGTTCTTCCACTCTTCTAATACTTCGGAATTTGAACCTAATTTAAGTAAACATGACTCTAATTAACATCGCTTGACGGCACTTGTCAATATTACTTAATATTATTTAGTCATTTTCAACCTACTTGAAAAATCCGTTAAAGAATAAGAATTAAAAATTAGATTAAATAAAAAGGCACATAAAGATTTGAAGATATATAGATTGTATTCTAATTTCTTTCTAAACAAGAACCGAAAATAAAATCAAAGGTTAGTTGCAACCCAGAAAGACTATTCTTTAAAAATATAGCTATTTAGTAATTGCGATTTCATTTACCCTCATTGTTGAAAATAATTCGAGTATTTAATAAAAATTAATATAGTTATAGTTACTATGAAACAATTGCAGTAGAACATGAATATTTTATTGATTCATTTTTCTTTTTATTTTACTGATACCACTTTCTGATCACAATACAAGACTTATGTAAAGAGTTTAGCCAGCTGTAACCTAATTACAAGAATAATATATGCTACTTAAGAAAGTAATCACACTTGAGCAATCTGTTGTATTTGTCGAGGAAGGACAGCAGTGTTTCTTGAATTGGACATTTCCTTTTCATGTTTATCATACTTTAACAAGAATTTAGAAGCCAATGAATAATATGGTAAATTATAAAGATAAAATAGATGAGTGCTAAGATAGATATTTATATATAAAACGTTTGAAACAAAATAAACATACTATATGATATTATTTAAAAGTATAATAATATTAAGAAGATAGTAAAGTGAAGATACGATTCAATAGATCAATAGATGTAAAACAGAAACTTTCTACCATTGCAACGAGCGGTTAGACAGAGACATCTAGCTCCAGGCCCAGCTTTCGATGCAAGTGCAACTGATGCTATCTTTTTTTATTCGTAGTTAAGGAGGTGGTGCATGGACGGTGGCGGTTGCCGGGCAGTCAGCTGCCTTGGTGGCTGGTTGGTGCACAAGGAAGCGGCGGCGGCCGTCCTGGCGGCTCCATATGTGTCTCGAGTGGTTGCGGTTTTAGAGGGAGGAGGAAGAGAGAGAACGGGTTGGGACAGCTAGGGTTACTATGCAAGAGGGGGCTTGGAGGGACTTATATATAAGGGGGTGGGGGTCTGACGCGCTTCATGCAATTACGGTACCATAATAAAATTTCTTTAGCGTCTTGATATATTGGGGATGGTTTGAGGTGGCATAAATCATAAAAGGAAATAACATTCAGAAAAGAATAGGGAACGTAGGAAGAAAGAGCAAAATTTAAGGAAAGATAATTAAGAGCATAATTAATGTACATGCCTTTTATTATATATACACATATATTAACTTTACGTTCAAATATGAGAAAACATAAAAACATAAAAACATAAAAACCATAGGTCTCCTAATAAGCTTTCTATATATATGTGTGTGTATTTAATTTACTCAAATCGGAGGTAGAAGTTATGATTATAATATTCGCTATATATCCGTTATTATTCTTTTGAATATTTCATCACATGATTATTCTACTTGATACAATATTTGCATATTAGGCCTTAGAATTATGTAAAATCATATAATAGAAAATTTGTAGATCTTTATATATGTTAGCATTCTAATATATGTGTTTATTGCGTTCCATATATATCATTTGTATCTTATGCTTGATTATATATAAAGTATGAATATTATTTGTTCCTAGACTTATATCAATAAAATAAAACAATCTCATAATAATAATAATAACAATAATAAACTTGACATGACGGATTATTACATGTATCTAGTCATGATGAAGTGTTATGTATATACTTATAATAGTCGTTACGTTTTCTCGAGATGATTTATGATAATGACTAAAAAAAGTTGACGTGATGGAACGTTACACATTGCGTGTGGCTCCCTATTTCACCGATGGTAACTATAAGTATCTGACAATGCTGGTAGCCTGTAAGAAAGCAGGAAAGGTGCCACACCACCTGAAGTTGCATGTCAACCCCTACAGGAAGAAGATAATAGTAAAGATAGATGGTTGGCTTGACAATCAACCTCCCCCTCCCCCTCCCCCACCAAGAGATGACAACAATGAGAGGAGGGACAGGAGATCAGCAAGACAAAGTCATGGACGGAGATCACCTCGAAGGCAGGGCCACAGAGGACAGGGGGTTCTGGGGGGACAAAATGCAGGTGAAATATCATCTAGCGCAGGTTCAGTAAATGAATGGGCAGATGGGCTGAGAAGGCAATTGTATGAAGCTGGCAAGGCAATGGGGGAGGAAGAGGTAAACAAAATTAAGTTTTTTTTGGGTGAACAAGAGATGCAGGATATGCAGGAGATGGAGGGACAGGAACTGACACTGATACAGGGTGTGGAAGTGGAAGGAGAACAAGAGACAGGATCCAAAGTTATGCAGGTGGCAAGGCAAGAAGTAGAGCTACACATCAAGGCACAGAAGGGCAAGGTGAATTACAGTGTGGCTCCTAGTAAAAGGTAAAGAGAAAGATAGAAGATAGATTTTGAGAAATACTTCTTTGAGAAATTTAGTTATATATATCCCCTTAAAAACATATCTTTTTAGATATTTCCCCATCATAATTCTAAATTTAGTTATATCCCTGTGCACAAAATTAAAGTTTTGCCCCTAATTAATCAATGTGCTAATCCCTTTCTTTTTCTTTGCATCGTTCTTTCCCTTCCCGGTAAACCCTTTTTTTCCTATTCCCGTGTTTCTTCCGACGCTACCCCTCCCCTCATTTTTTTTCTGCCTATTCCAACTATTATATTCTAATGTACAGTATGAAATTTCTCTCTTTTTTAATTCAACAACAAAACTGTTCTATTCCAATGTTAGTTGAATAGGTTTAGTTTACATGTATGATCAGGATTTCATGCTCAAAACAGTGATATCATTTTATAAGAAGTTATAAAATTTATATAAAGGTTTGATTTTGTTTCTTACATGTAATTTCACATATCATTGTTGTCAGTCCTTGTCCAGCTCATTCATCTCCAAGAGGTCAAGTTAAAAGAACAATTTATTCCAAGTATTTAATGTGTATACCAGTATATGCTGATTTGGATCAGACTTTCTTCCAATTTTAGATACCCTATTAAACATTTAGTCTTAGAAGTATAAGTATTATAATAGGGTGGTTGTTGTAGTTTTTTTTTTCAAGCTTTTTTCAGTTTTTTCTGCAATTACTATTCAAGTAATGTCTTCACTGTGACGTTTTTTATCAACATAATCAACAAGTATGAAGAAGTGAAAAGGGCAAGCAACTGAATTTTCTTAAATGGTGGTTACTGAGGGTAGCTAGTGAAGAGTTTCAAGTATACTATGTCGTACCAGTAAATTTTGAGTCATTCGCACATACTAAATTTCTCTAATTCTTTTATTTCATTCTTTGTTAATCTACACAGTAAGGCATTACATCTATATATAGACAATAGTCTAATTACGATAATGCCACAACTAACTCTTGTTGTCTCTAATTACATTATTCCCACTTGCTAATTACAACTCTACCCCTAATCCTCTAATCTAGAATCTTATCGGATTGTACTATATTAAAAGGTCATACAAGAAGAAGTCCAACAAGCCTAAGGGAGCAAAACTGGACTACCTGAGGTGCATTTAACCACTGGATATGGAACAAGCAAAGCTGGTCACCAAGATGGCAGCTATGTGAGGTGGCTGAAGAGATGTTTTAATTTGTTATGTGTTATGTTAAAGTTTTGTAATTTAATATTTTGGTTAAGAAACTATCTGTACTTGCAGCTATGTGAGGAGATTGAATTTTATGGTAGGCACTCTGAAAGAAAGTTTTTTGGACAGAAAAGGAATTAGATGTATTTGGAGGATCAAGGTGGTTATAAGTGATATCTCGCAAACTTATCTATATTCTGACCCGTATTTTGTACCAAAACCTGTGTTTAGAACTGTCAAATCGTGTTTATTTCATTGAATATCTATAGAATGTGGTACTGCTGCGTATTTGCTCTTACTTTGCAGAAAACGGGTGAAACCGAGGAAGAATATGGAATTTGAAGGTTTATATACGGTCCGTGTACCTTCTTATGCGGACTGTACAACCCTCTGCCCGACCACAGACACGACCAGGACACCAATCTCAGCACCCGAAATTAAAACGGTCATAGATTTTGACTCGTAACTCCGTTTTGAGTGTATAACTACTTTTCGGAAAGCTTGCGAGAAGATCTACAATCTGAGCTAGAGACACAGGTACACGGTCCGTGTAGAATTTCACACGGGCCGTGTCAAGCATTTCCGGAAACAGATTCAGAATTTGGAAACAAGGCTAATTGATGGAAGGTCGGCCAGAAAAGGATATAAGCGGGATTTCTTGCACCAGAGAGACATTCTGGAGCAGAGAAGCAATTCCTAGGGTTTGGTCTTGACGGCTAGCTTGGAGACGAAGTTGAGAAGCGAAAGACGCGAGTCTTCGACGGATCTTCATTGTTCTTCGAGTTTTTCTATGAACTCCTTTATCTTTATTTGTTTTATTTGCTTTTTAATCATGTTAGAGTAGACTTTTAGTTTCTAGGGTTGTGATGTAATCGAATGTTTTGTTTTGCATGTTAGTTATTGGATTCTTTTGTTGAAATTTGTGTTTGCTTGATTGTGTTTGATTTAATTGCTTAGTCTAAGTTGTTTGATTTTTATCGGTTTACCACTAGATGAATGCGCACATCTAGAAGGTACTTTGGCCCTTATAATCTCTCAACCAAACTAAGTACATGAGGTAGGATTAGTGATCCGGAAGGTGAAACCAAGTAGTAGCCGACAGGTGAACATTTCCTCATATCGACGGAATGAGGTTACCTTTAGTATACCAAACAAGCAACTAGGTAATTCAGACCAACATACGACAGTTGAGGTCTAGAACCCGACGAGGGAACATATTGCAATTCCATACCAAGTTAATGAACCAACAGACGACAGTTGAGGTTCAGGAACATTAGGTCTGGTCAGTAAAACCCTACACAAAGGAACAACATAAAGAAACAATAACTGCTGCATTCACTCGAGGGCCACACGGACCGTGTACGACAGTACCCGACCCGTGTACATTGGACACGGCCCGTGTAGGACACTACACGGACCGGGTACCTCGAGGCAAAACTGAGATGAAGTCATAACCCTGGAAACACTTTTTACTGTTGATTTAAATCAAGTTTATTTTCTTTCTTGCATTTAATTATTGTCATTGAATTGTTAGGAACTATAAAAACCCAAAACCAACCTTTTCCAACTTCTAGTCTTTATTTAATTTAGGCAGAATTCTAGTTAAGACTTGAACCGTCCCTGTGATCGATACCCGAATTTATACTACTCGATAGGATTGTATACTTGCAGTCTGAACCGAAAAGTGTATTGAAGGTTAAAAAGTACAGTTTACTGTACTGAAACTTTGTACTATACCTTTTGGTGTAACAATAAGATCCCCCATTTATGTTGTTAGAAGATATTAAGTTATTAATATGCAATTTGTCTCAAAAGTTAAATATAATTACATGATGTTATTTGTTAATTTCTCTCTAACTCTTCATCTATTTTTATTACCATGTTTCAAAGTTACAAAACAGTCCATATGTTGTGTAAAATTACAAATGTATTATCCCTATTACCATGTTTCTATTTAACATGGTAATAATCCATACTAGCTCATCCGGATCTTAAAAAGCTGTTTGTACTGGCAGCTATGTCGGAAGGAGAAAGTGGGTAGGATATATTTATATATGGTCAAAGGTGGTGTTTTTTAATATCTTTAATTATGATTAGTAGTATTAAAGATAAATGTAAGAGGAGATGGAACTTGATGTAATTGGAGGATGAAGGTGGTTAATTATAAGATCCCCCATTTCTGATGTTAAGAATATATTAAGTAATTATGGAATTTGTCTCAAAAGTTAAGATAATTACATGGAATGCGAGGCGATTGAATGAAATGGACAAGAAATTAGCAGTAACACAGACAATGTTATTTGTTAATTTCTCTCTGAATCCTCATGTATTTCTATTACCATGTTTCAAAGTTACAAAACAGTCCGTATGTTGTGTAAAATTACAAATGTATTATCCCTATTACCATGGTTCTATTTAACATGGTAATAATCCATACTAGCTCATCCGGATCTTAAAAAGCTGGTTGTACTGGCAGCTATGTGGGTAGGATATATTTATATGTGGTCAAAGGTGGTGTTTTTTAATATCTTTATGATTAGTAGTATTAAAGATAAATGTAAGAGGAGATGGAACTTGATGTAATTGGAGGATGAAGGTGGTTATAAGATCCCCCATTTCTGATGTTAAGAATATATTAAGTAATTATGGAATTTGTCTCAAAAGTTAAGATAATTACATGGAATGCGAGGCGATTGAATGAAAGGGACAAGAAATTAGCAGTAACACAGACAATGTTATTTCTATTACCATGTTTTAAAGTTACAAAACAGTCCGTATGTTGTGTAAAATTACAAATGTATCCCTATTACCACGTTTCTATTGAACACATACATGGTAATATTCCATACTAGCTCATCCGGATCATAAACCAGTTAAAAACCATGAGATTTTTTTTTTGATACAAAGGCTAGATGCCCATTTTCATTACCGAAAATGTTAACTTACAGGACCATGACAAAGTCTTAAAGCAAAATGAACACTAATTCCATCAACCAAAAAACAGAAGGAAAGAGAAAGGGAAATCAACAATTTACCTCTGTGCAAGCAATGAGTGATAAGAGAGTCCTGCGAAAGCACAACTAACAGCCAATGCTGTATTGAACAAAGAAAAAGCACAAATGTTGAGAGAAATACAAATATTATCTTTTACTAACTAATAGATGAGTGAGACAATAATTCATCAGGAAAAATTACCACAAAAGATCGGATGCGTAGTAATTTTTAATACAAATATCATCTTTCACTAATCAATAGATGTAGGCAATAATTCATTAAAAAAATTAACAAAAGATTAACAAATATTATACGGAAAATTTAGTTTGTTAATGTGGATTTTTTCAGCTAATTCCAGAGAATCGCAAACCTAAAATTGGGTAAACCTACCGCTCCTTTATTTTCATAAATTCTTTATACTTGATTGATCTCCCTACTAACACTTGCAGGTTTCAGTTACATCTCTTTTTCTATAGTTTTCAACTTTAAACGAGTTACTGGTAGGGCATGATTGTGCTTAATCCAAAAGTTGAAGGACTTATAAATGAATTTTGTCATTAACTAAAGTTATGAATTAACAAGGAAATCAAAATTTCTATTTGGGATGATTATGAATTAACTTAAGTTATGAATTATAACAAGGAGAGCTGTTTAAACAGGGAATAAACCCTGACAGTACTGATGTCCTAAGACATACTGGCACAAAACAACATAATAAGAAAATTAACCAGATTGGAGAACTATCCAATTGCCAAAACTAAAAGTAAACTACATATGCTAAAGCTAAGCCACTGAGCAACGGGCTAAGGAGTAAATGAATAACAAAAGTCATAAAGTAAGTTTTCTTCATTCATCATGATCAGGAGCTCCAGGAATGGGCTGACAGAGTGCAATCTCCATGTTGGGTGGAATCACATCTAGAGGAATGACATCCTCTAGTATAGGCGGACAGTCGTCAGCAGCAGGCTTCTTGGCCTTTCTCTTGACATTCCCTATCCAAAAAAGCACAGTAGATTTAATGAGCAATATAAGAGATCGAGCATTTTTGGGGTGACAATCATCAAAGCATCTATCATTCCTATATTTCCAGAGAACCCAACAAGCAGCACTACAAAATATAAGAAATCCTTTTATTGGATATCCTAACTGGTAAGGTCCACCAAATAAAGGGACGAGATGCTAAGATGCCTCTATTATTAAGAAAGCTGTACACATATTTGGTAGAGGAATAGAGGATAAAACTGAGGTTTTTAAAGTAAGCTTCCATCCTAAGGACAGAAGATGTCCTTTCCAACTAGGTATCGGTGTTCTACTTTATCAACTAGGTATCGATCGATGTTCTATTTTATCATAATTCATCTTGATGCCAGAGGGAGCCTCGAAGGCCATCATAGCCCACCATGCTGATTCTACATTCTCTTCACTGGCTGCCAGGAAGAGAATAGTATCATCAAAAAAGTGGCAATTGGTAATAGCTCTTTGATTAAGGCAGGGAGGACCCAAACCTATATAAAATGACATTTTGTTGTCTACCTTTAGCAAAGATTTTGCTAAGAGTGTCAGATGCTAAGATGTATATAGTCAATCTCCTGTAAGGAAAACTATTGATTAGTGAGTTACCTGAGTTGCTATTGCCAGCCTCAAATTTTTGCTTTCTCTTCTGGGCCTTATTCATGGTAGAGGTAGGGTCACATTGAGCTGTGAACCGAGGGTTTCTTCTGGGTCCAGGAGGGGGAGGTGGTTTGGTAGGAGCTTCAGCAGTTTTAGGAGTAGGGAGTTCAGTATCGGAATCAGAGAGTAGAATGGCTTTGGCTGGTGTGGATCCAGGGCCCTCCCTTCGGGCTTTGGTGGAACTTCTAAGCCTCTTGCTCATACCACCACCAGTGGCAGATCCTGGACCAGAGAATTTGGGGGCACTGGTGCATTTTTTCTTCACTGATACATGGTGTGGGTTAGGTTTCTGTCTGCCCCAAGTGTACTTCTTTTTGGGAATAGAGGGAAATTGTTTCAGTTTGTCTGCCCACATTTTCTGGATATGAGATATATTGCCTTGTGCAACTGGAGCACTAGTACACTGTTGGGTTTTGAGGCTACCCAAAGCCATTAGGCTTAAGCTGCGAAAAGACCGTAAAACAAAAATTTTACTTCTAACTCAAGCCAAAAGGATTGAAGTGGTATGTCGGATAATCTACCGAGAGTTACATACATGTTCAATCATTTTCTTAGATTAAAAACCGTAAGTAAAACTTTACTCATTCAGATCATAGATTAAGTAGTATGTCGGATAATAACCGAGAGTTACATACCAGATTAATCCTGTATGGACCCGAAGTAGTAAAACTGTATTTACTTGTATTTTAATCAGTTTATAGATCTACTCCTTTGATTGATTTCTAAAAGATTAAATCTATTTAACAATTAAATAGATTAATATAACATTTCTTTACCTTGCTTCCAAATTCAAATTGGAATGCAGTCTGTGTTAGTTTGTAATAATCTAGAAGTCAATAATACAATAAATTTGTTATATAAAGCTTTGTTCATGAATTGAATGTTTAATCATTTTGTTACCTTGAGTATTATTGAATTTATGAATCATTTCGAGTTCATGACTGGAATTGTGAAACTTCATAATATAGATGATAATACTCTTAAAAAGTCTCTAACCAAGGTAATTAGCAGGAACACTAATTACCGCGATAATGTTAGTGTGTGGATTAAATTATGGTTAAGTTTTACAAACCATAGACAAAGAGTTGTCATTTTAATCACACAGATACATGTTAGAGAACATGATATTTGACAGACCCCAAATGAAACATTAAATGGAATTGTGTTTGTGTCATTAATATTTTCATTTTAGTGTTAAGTTCTAAAGTATGAGATATTCATTTTTCCTACATAAGAGATGTATATGTGTGATTGCTATCTAACGTTATCCGTAAAAAGTAGCTATAAGGGTAGTTTTTCGGTATACATAGCTTATGCGGAGGAAAAGATGGTTTATGAAAAGTACTATTGTCCCTCGTATCTCAATACGAGTTATAGCATCACTGGGCCCCTTGATAGAATATGATTATCTGGATCCAGTATGATTACAAGAGTAAACATATTTGATAATCTATTCAGGATCAAGAAAAGATTAAGTTTGCAAGGATGACACACACCTACCTTGAAACTAATCTGATAGCTATGAGACAAAAGAATTAACACGAAGTAAATCGTTTACTGGATCATGATATTGTACGGTACAGCATCATCTGTGTAATTGGTGTCATAATGTACTTGCCAGGTGCCACCTATGATAAATAGAAGTTAAAATAGTTTTAATTCTATTTGCCAACATAACACAGATCCTATTGGGTCACACCATATAGGAGCTAGTCGGAGAATCTTGTTGATTAATTATAATGATTATAATTAATAATAAGATGGATAAAATTAATTATATATGATATAATTAAATTATAAATGTCATTTAAATGACAAGCAGAAACATTGGTTAATTTATGAACGTGTTTGACACGTTGCATAAAAGTTACTGAACGAACGATCGAGAAAATATGTATTTGATTTGGACTTAGAATATTTAATTATTGGATTTATATTTTGGGCTTGAAACCCATTAAGAATAAATCACTAATTAAAGATTAAAGGCCCAAATCAAAAGCCCAAAATTAATTAAGTATTAATGGGCCAATGGCAAAATAGTAATAAATTTTTTGCCGATTTCATTTGGCCGTTGAAATTTGCCGACTACATATGTTGCCGACTTAAATTTTGAAAGTGTATATAATACCAAAATTTAATGTGGCGGTTTTACAAAGTTATAAATATGTAATCATAGTTAGAGAGAATTCCAATTCAATTGTTGAATACCGATTCGATCCGATCGAACGATAATTCTCTCTTTTCTCAGATTCGTTCTAATCAAAGTTTACGGGTTTTAGAAATAATATTTTACGAGAGTCGTAATTATTATTTGCTTTTTCTTGTGAATAGTGTTTTGTCAGATTTTGCGGTTTACGGTATTTCTGGTAAAAGAAATAAATCGCTCTCTCGATTAGTTCCTGGTGGATAACCGATAGAGGTACTATAATTTTGGTGCTTGCTTAACCGGATCAGACAGTCGGGTCAGACTGCATTCCAATTTGAATTTGGCTAGAAAAATATGGTGCTGAAAGAGCAAATGGAAACTGTGCTGAGAGAAAATTCTATACTGGCATGACCGAACCTATAGATTCAACCATCTTATCAACCAGCAGTGGCGATGTGTACTGCATAGTCACTTATGAGAGTGGCAAGCTTGAAATATTTGACGTTCCAGGTTTCAAATCAGTTTACTCAGTCAAAAAATTTATTTCCGGGAAGACCCATCTGTCTGACACATGTAAAAGTAATATTGTGAAAGAAGAAACAAGACATGAATTGAAGGTAGTTGAAGTTGCAATGCATAGATGGCCGGGTCGTTACAGCCGGCCATACCTTTTTGGTGTACTAAATGATGGTACACTATTGTGTTACCACACATACTTTTACGAGGCAACCGACAATGCAAGGGGATATGACTACTGATGCAACCGGTGATGTCAACACAATAGGGCATGGTATCTGGCTCAGGAACTTGAGGTTTGTGAGGGTCCAGGTGGACGGTGGTATAAGGGAAGAGGAGAGTAGTGATATTGTACATAAGCAAAGAATTACTGTATTTAATAATGTGGGAATCTGTTACAGTTTTGTGATGGTGCAGTTGTTGCTTTTACTATTCTCCACAATGTGAATTGCAACCACGGATTTATCTGTGTGACATCTCAGGTACACTAATCATGAAATTATGGTAACTAAGATTTAAATGTGTACTTTTTTTGGTTTGAGACTAAAGGTTTTGTTGTTGTAAAATGCTAATGCTGTATAAAAAGGTCAAGTGCGGCACTCTTGAAATATAATTAAAACTAAAGTTCTCAATGGATCTTTGGTTCTTCCTTTTATGATATTTTGATAATATTATTTGTAACTCTTTCTTCGTAGGGTTTCTTGAAGATTTGTCAGCTGCCCTGCTGCATTTAACTATGATAACTATTGGCCAGTTCAGAAGGTAAAGTCTGCTGCTTTGATTAGGAGACATGCGTATAGTTTTGTTAAACTTTATATTTTTATTATGGAACCATATAATTTTGCATAAACCCCTGCAATTCAGCAATGTAATTGTAATGTAATGTCTCTTCTTATTTTTATAGACACTTCAAAGAAAATTAAAGTAGCCTTCTTCAATTTCCATTTACTCTTCTGGCTTTTATGTAATTGTAATGTTTTCTCTTATTTTTATGATAGGTATCATTTTGTTTTCTCCATTATAGACAGAGAGAGAGCGGGAGGGAGAGAGAGAGACTTAGCCGGATGGTACCAGTGGTACTGGCATAAGAATTATCACAGAAGGTGGTATGTGGCTCAAGTACTGGTAAGCTACCGGTACACTGCTGGTTAGCTACTGGTACTGTAGGATCTGTGTGAGCTGTTAAAGGAGAAGATGAATTGGTTTGCTAATTATTGTTTAGCGATCAAATTGTTGTAATTTTTTAGTAATTAAGTTTTTGGATGTAATTTTTTTGCAACACCATTTTCTTTGAAACCTTGTTTCATGGGTCTCCTTTGCAATGTTTCTTACATAGGTTTCCAATTAATAATTCAATGTTTCAGAATCGCAATTCACTTACACGGGCATAGTTTTCTTCTGAGAGAGAGAATTGTTTATTGAAGTGGTGAGTGGAGGCTGCCATGAAATTTCTCAAAATGAAGTTGTGAGCGGAGAAAGATAGAAGTACCAGGAACGAAAACGAAAACTCACGGAGAAAAAGAAAGAGGTCAACAAAAAAATAGAGACCGCTGATCTGGCAGTCAAAATGAAAGTAAATTTAATTTCATGAATGTAGAGACTATGAAATTAAAATGAATTGAAATTGCAATTATCTTGTTTGCAATTGCAAAGACTTTCACCAATGGAGATGCTCTAAGAAGGCAATTTTGACATCCATTTGCCATATTTCATAATCATGAAATGCGGCAATTGCTAGGAGCATCCGAATTGACTTAAACATAGCCATGGGCGAAAAAGTTTCATCATAATCTACACCGAGAATCTGTTTGAAACCTTTCGCTACTAGCCGTGCTTTGTATATAGTCATATTACCATCCATGTCTGTTTTCCTTTTGAAAACCCACTTGTTATCTATGGATTTTACCCCATCAAGTGGTACAACTAGGTTCCAGACCGTGCTGTCATACATGGATTGTATTTCGGATCTCATGGCCTCCAGCCATTTTTCGGAGTCAGGTCTATCCATTGCTTCCGCATAGGTCAGTGGATCTTCAGTGTCAAACATTGAAATCTCGTGTAGTCCCATGTACCTTTCAGGTGCATGGACTATCATTACTGACCTACGTAGCACTTGTTCTTCTGGCTGTTGAACTTCATCCACAACTGTTTGTGGGTTCAGTTCTACTTCAACTTGAGTCGAAGTATCTGAGCTCGGGACTAGAACCTCTTCCACAACTACTTGTGGATTTGGTTCTTCCAGATGCTAATCAGCTGAAATAACAAGTGGTGGGTTTATCTGATCTTGTTCAGATATTATATTGTGTGATGTATCTTGAACTTCTTCAAGTATTACATTACTCCCATTACTTCCTCTTGTAAGAAAATCTTTCTCCAAGAATATACCATTACGAGCAACAACTATTTTGTTCTCGGATTGGTAATAGAAGTAATATCCTCTCGTTTCCTTAGGATACCCTACGAAAAAGCATTTATCAGATTTAGGACCAAGTTTGTCAGACGTCAGGCGTTTGACAAATACTTCGCAACCCCAAATTTTAAGAAAAGATATGTTTGGAACTCTTCCAAACCATAACTCGTACGAAGTCTTTTCTACTGATTTAGATGGAACCCTATTTATCGTTAGTGCAGCAGTTTCTAGTGCGTGGCCCCAAAACAATTTTGGTAGAGTGGCGTTACTCATCATGGAGCGAACCATGTCTAACAGAGTTCGATTCCTTCTCTCAGAAACACCGTTCCATTGCGGTGTCCCTGGAGGCGTTAGTTGTGAGACTATCCCACATTCCTTCAAGTACATTTTAAACTCATAACTTAAGTACTCGCCTCCACGATCTGATCGTAAGGTCTTAATACTTTTATTCAGTTGATTTTCTACTTCAGCCTTGAATTCCTTGAACTTTTCAAAAGATTCAGACTTATGTCTCATCAGGTAGACATAACCATATCTACTGTAATCATCAGTAAAAGTGATAAAGTAGTAATAACCGTTTCTTGTACAAGTACTCATAGGTCCACATACATCAGTATGTATCAGACTTAATAAGTCACTTCCCCTTTCTCCCTTTTTAGAAAAAGGTGCTTTGGTCATTTTTTCTCGTAAACAGGATTCGCATGTGTTAATTGATTCAAAATCAAATTTACCAAGAAGTCCTACTTCATGTAATTTCTTAATACGTTTCTCATTTATATGACCAAGGCGACAATGCCACATGTAAGTCGTACTTTCATGAGATGTTTTTAGTCGTTTGTTATTTTTAATGTTAAACACAGGTTTATCCATTTTCAGCATATAAAGACCATTTATCATATAAGATGATCCATAATATAATTCATTTTTATAAATAGAACAACGCTTGTCTTTTATAACAAATGAAAAACCATTCATCTGTAAACATGAGATTGATATGATATTTCTGGAAATGCTAGGAACAAAATAAACATTTTCCAGTTCCATTACAAGCCCGCTGGGCAAACACAACTCTATACTACCGACTGTAATGGCTGCAACACTTGCTTCATTTCTAACTCGGAGTTGTATTTCCCTATTGCCAAGTTTCCTTCTATTCTTTAATGCCTGCATATTTGAACAAATATGAGCACATGATCCAGTATCTAATACCCAGTCATTAATAGAGGTAGCAACATTAACTTCAATAACATAAATACCTGAGGTTGAAGCCTTGGAAACCTTTCCAGACTTTACATCCTCCAGATACTTTGGGCAGTTTCTCTTCCAATTACCTTTGCTATTACAATAATAACAGTCAGAGGAAGCAGAGACCTTTATCTTGGGAGCGTTCTGTTTAGGAACCTGCTTCCCTTTGCCCTTGTACTTCGGAACCACTTTCTTCTTTGCCTTATTGATCTTTTTCTTACCCGCTTGGATCATGAGAACAGAATAACTTTTCTTCATGTCTCCATCTGCGATCCTAAGCATCCCCTGCAGCTCCTATAAGCTCCTTTCCATCCCTAGCATGTGGAAGTTCATGATGAACCCCGAAAAGCTGGGTGGAAGCGAGTTCAGGATAATATCCGTAGCAAACTCTTTGCTCAACGGACTATTAAGCTTATGCAGCTGCTCAATATCACTCGTCATACGGAGCATATGAGTGCCCATAGAGCCGCTTTCGGCCAACTTGTGACCTAGTAGGGACTTGGTTATCTTGAATCTCTCCACACGTGCCTGCTCTTGAAACATGTTCTTAAGCCTCTACAATTCAGGACCCATAATCCGAACTATGAGACTCTGTACATCAAGCTCATCTTCCTTGTGCTTGTTGTACACCGTGAGCTCATCAGCAGTAGCACCTGCTTTGAGCTCATCAGGGTAAGGTGCATTTAAGACATATTCCTTTTTCTCGCGACTTAGTACGATCGTGAGAGCACGGAACCAATCAGTAAAATTAGTCTCATCTCCTTTCAGCTTTTCTTTCTCGAGCAAGGAGCGCAATGAGAATGACGTTTCTTTAGACATGTTCTACAATGTTAAATGTAAAGATTTTAGCTTTGTTCATGTAATGTTTTATTTTTAACAATAAAACTCCCACTGCAAATCTGTTATATTCCCATTTTGCAGAACGACCAAGATCCCTATCTTTCATTAATAGACAAGTCGATTAAGAAGCTTGCCTATTAATTATTTTTAGGTAAGCAACTCTTTGCTAATCATATCTCTATATGACTCTTGGTTTCGTTAAACATCGTATGTTTTAACGAAGACTTTGCCCCAAGTCCAAAACGATTTTGGAAATCACCGGTAAGTAACCTCACTCTATTTAGTTTGTTATGTCGAACATAACCCTCGACCACCAAAGGTAAAAGGCGACGTCTGCTGAGCAGTCCGTCAACCAATGAACAATGGTTTGAGAAGGATAGAGTAGGAAGGGCATACTACTTAATTAGATTGGTTTGTTTTATGCTTTAAACCTTGTAAGCAACCTTTAAAAGAGGTCTTGCCAGAAAGACAACCGAAGGTATCCACTTCCAGTCTTCCTTTGACTAAGACACTCTTTCACATGCTTGACTTTGTTTTAAGCATGTTTATCTCGTAAATCTGGTTTTAGACAGTCTTACGGATATGTGAAAAGAGTCTGCCAGAAAGACAACCGAAGGTATCCACTTCCAGTCTTTCTTTGACTAACGACTAATTTCAAATTTCCTTGAAAGCGATAAATCTAATTTATGCATTTCATATTAAAGCAATAAATCCTATTTATTTATATACGTGACCAAGTTACATATACAATTTATCAGTTCCTAATTCTTTATTTTGCAGCTATGCTCAGTTGTTTAGTTATACCGTTTGAAAGCATATAAACAGTTTATATGTTTTTAAAGCAGATATTCTTTTTGGCATGTAAAGCAATTTGGTAACGTGACAAAGTTCCTTTTGGGCCAGCCATTAGGACACGAAAAGGGGCTCCCAGGAAAGACCGGGGTCACAAGGACCGCTTTAGAATCGGTCTTTCCTAGATAAAACCATCTCTTTTACGGTGTGGAAATGACAGCTCTTACTCAGGTACTTTATTGCTTCATCACATTCTTCGATGAACTTTACAAAACCAAAGATTTTCGAAAAGGCGAAAGAATTACATTTTGCCATGCTTTGATAGTAGTAAAGCAATTTGGTAACGTGACAAAGTCCCCTTTGGGCCAGTTTATCAGGACACGTAAAAGGAATAGGATTGGCCAAAAAAAAAAACCGCTTTTATCCAAGACCATCTTTCTTTGACTCAACCTTTTCTCTTTTACGGTGGAGATAAACAGTTCATACTTGGGTGCTTTATTGCTTCATCACATTCTTAGATGAACTTTACCACAGTCGAAAGTTTTTGAAAACGAAAACATAAAGAAAACATTAAAGAAAGCTTAAATCTAATTTAACTTTCTCAGTCGGAAAACCGAACCAAGAAAATCTCATTTCTATTCGGTTTTGGACTTAAGCTTCAAATCTAAGAATTAAACTGATACGCGGTATATGCAAACAATTTGCATAAGTTATAACTTTTAGAAAATCAATCAACAGGAGAGCCTTGTGCTCTGATACAACTGTTGGGTTTTGAGGCTACCCAAAGTCATTAGGCTTAAGCTGCGAAAAGACCGTAAAACAAAAAATTTATTTCTAACTCAAGCCAAAAGGATTGAAGTGGTATGTCGGATAATCTACCGAGAGTTACATACATGTTCAATCATTTTCTTAGATTAAAAACCGTAAGTAAAACTTTACTCATTCAGATCATAGATTAAGTAGTATGTCGGATAATAACCGAGAGTTACATACCAGATTAATCCTGTATAGACCCGAAGTAGTAAAACTGTATTTACTTGTATTTTAATCAATTTATAGATTTACTCCTTTGATTGATTTCTAAAAGATTAAATCTATTTAACAATTAAATAGATTAATATAACATTTCTTTACCTTGCTTCCAAATTCAAATTGGAATGCAGTCTGACCCGGTTAAGCAAGCACCAAAAATATAGTGCCTCTATCGGTTATCCACCAGGAACTACCAGAGAGTTGGTATTTCTTTTGCCAGAAATACTATACCAACGGTATTCGAAAAGTCGCGGTTTTCGGTAAATCACTATTCACCGAAAGTACAAAATTTCTGACAAAACACTATTCACAAGAATAACTTTTATTCTTGCAAAAATATATATATGGATAATCAGATTTTCTGCAAATCACTATTTGGGAGAGAAAATTAGATACGAATCGAATCGGATTCTGATTCGTACTTTGATTTGGACTTTGAATGAAATTCTTATTTTTCTCTCCAATTTCATATCTATTTATAACCAAATAATTGTGGCGGTTTGCATATGTCGGTTTTGAAATCAAAATCAAATTTGACTTTGTAATGATTTGTTTAATATATTTAATTAAACATTTTCATTTAATTTAATTTAATTTAATTTAGGCTTTTAATTAAATTCTAAATTTAATTAAGGCCTAAATTCAAATTGGACTTTTTGGTCCAAAATATTAATTCATAATTAATATTTTAATCCATATTATATATATATATATACAATTATTCTGAATAATTGTATTTCTTGCATTTGCGATAAATTTATACGACGTGTCATACACGTTTATAAATTTAATTCGGTTTAAGCATGTCATCTCCATGACATATATTTTATTCTTAATTATAACACTTTATAATTAATCATAAAATTTCTCTGATTACTTTCCTATTGGTGTGACCCGATAGGATCTGTGTTATGTTGGCAAATAGAATTATAACTGTTCTAACTTCTATAATCATAGGTGGCACCTGGCAAGTACATTATGACACCAATTACACAGATGATGTTGTACTGTACAATATCACGATCCAGTAAACGATTTACTTCGTGTTAATTCTTTTGTCTCATAGCTATCAGATCAGTTTCAAGGTAGGTATGTGTCATCCTTGCAAACTTAATCTTTTCTTGATCCTGAATAGATTATCAAATATGTTTACTCTTGTAATCATACTGGATCCAGATAATCATATTCTATCAAGGGACCCAGTGATGGTATAGCTCGTATTGAGATACGAGGGACAATAGTACTTTTGATAAACCATCTTTTCCTCCGCATAAGCTATGTATACCAAAGAACTACCCTTATGGCTACTTTTTACGGATAGGGTTAGATAGCAATCACACATATACATTTCTTATGTAGGAAAAATGAATATCTCATACTTTAGAACTTAACACTAAAATGAAAACATTAATGACACAAAAACAATTCCATTTAATGTTTCATTTAGGGTCTGTCAAATATCATGTTCTCTAACATGTATATGTGTGATTAAAATGACAACTCTTTGTCTATGGTTTGTAAAACTTAACCATCATTTAATCCACACACTAACCTTATCGCGGTAATTAGTGTTCCTGCTAATTACCTTGGTTAGAGACTTTTAAGAGTATTATCATCTATATTATGAAGTTTCACAATTCCAGTCATAAACTCGAAATGATTCATAAATTCAATAATACTCAAGGTAACAAAATGATTAAACACAAAATTATTAAACATTCAATTCATGAACAAAGCTTTATATAACAAATTTATCGTATTATTGACTTCTAGATTATTACAAACTAACATACACTTGGGGCTAGCACTGCAACAACGCTTCCCTGTAGTCTTAGCCTTCATTCGAGGAGTCTGAGTGTCTGTTGTCAGGCCCAGTCGAGCAGCCATCTGTAAAATTGGTTCTTCATCACTATCACTAGTAAGGGTTGGGTGATCATGTAGCCCCATGTCCTCAGCCGTGGGCAGCATAGGTTCATCACTGTGAATGGGTTTGTCTGGACTGTCAGCTGGTGGATCATTGACATGTGGGGGTGGAGTCTCCACTGTGGATGATTTTTTGCATGGACTTCGAGAAGTCTGAGTGTTAGTTGTCAGGCCCAGTCGAGCAGCCATCTGTAAAATTGGTTCTTCATCAGTATCACTAGCAACGGTGGGGTCATCATATAGCCCCATGTCCTCTGCCCTGGGCGGCATAGGTTCATCACTACTGCAAATGGGTTCGTCTGCACTGTCAGCTGGTGGGTCATTGACAGGTGGGGGTGGATCCTCCACCGTGGATGTTTTTTTGCATGGACCAGCACAATGAGGGCCCTCAGTACCATAGTTTAATTTCTTGAAGTAAGCCAGCAAACTTTCATCATCAGATGAATCATAATCATTACCATCGTATCCAGAGGTATCAAGATGACAACCTGAAGTGGTATTGGGTGCTTTACCTTTTCTAACCTCTTGCATGATCTGGTCTTTGCTGTGCACGGTTGTACCATTGAGTCCAGTACCAAAAACCGTACCATAATGGTTAAGTATTGGACCCCTTGGTTTGGAGGTGCCTTGAGGGCCCTCAGGTTCTTGGGGATTGCCAATTAGGTCCTGAACCCCTTCTTTTCTACTTGGAGGATGATCCACCTTCTCAGATTCGATCTCAAACTGGAGATCAAAACCCGAGACATAACCAGACGCATTGCGATGCATCATCCAGTGTTTTTTGGGGAGCAGATCTTTATCACAGATTCCAATACGAACCCTAACAATCTTCCAGTTACATCGTTGGCCAGCTCCTGGGTCCATTTCGAGGAGAACCGCCCCCAACGAATTGAGCATCCGATCTATCTCTACCCATTGCCAGAGCATGTGTGGATAACCCTTGATCTTTACCCAGAGAGATGTAAGTTTTTTACCTTCGCTATAGCGGGGTTCCCAAGGCACCACCGGGAACTTAATCCCGTCAAGGCGGAGTATGCCTGTTGTTGTAGTAGACCGTTGCCAGTCGAGAGACGGGGCTCTAATCAGATACTTGTAGTCATCAAAGATCGTCACCTTCCAAGTAGGTTGATCCCACAACCGGAGGAGCGTACGTTCCACCCTATCGGGTCCCCATTTGGCCACATCAGAGAGTATGAAACTTTGTTGAAATTCACTCAGCTGAGCTTCCGATTTGGGAGTAGAGTTGAAGAGTAGGATCGGATGTCGGCTTCCCGCCATGGGGATCGAAGAAGAAGTGGAAACGACAGATGAGGCGAGGGTAGGGTGATCGATTTGGGAAGAAGGTGAAACGCTGCGTGCCTCCCTCTGTAAACCAACACGATCTCGTGATCGGTGTCCATTTTTATTACACACCAGGCACAACGGTGAATTGCGACAATCAATGGCAATATGGCCTCGAGAACTGCATCTGTAGCAGATCGAATTTGCTGCAGTTGATCTTTTACGGAAATCCTCTAGTTTTCGTTTGATCTAGTCGCTCGAGACTCGGGAATGGGCTATCGTGTGCATTTTGGCACAGGAAGTGGTTTTATCTGATCCGGACTACGAAACCACATTTTTAAACGAGGCCCTGGAAGTTGGCGCCATTAATACTGTTGTGTTAGGTGGCCCATTAATTAGTCGGAATTATATTAATTGCAGTAAATTACATACTTTTGCTGTAGGGATGCAAACGAATTAAACCGAATTGAACTTAGCTCAGTTCGAGTTCAATTTCGAACCAATTTCGAACTGAACTGGTTTGATTTGAATCGATTCGAACTAGTTTTGAACCAAATTGGTTCAAAATTTAAGTAGGGTCATTTAGAACTTAAAAGAAGAGTTTCGAATCGTACGTACTTAACCCAATTCGAGTTCGAATTCAAACTAATCTCGAACCGAACTGATTTGATTTGTTTTAGAACAAACCAATTTCAAACATAATTAATTACCAACTTTTTTTGAATCGAATTCAATCGAATCACGAACTACGAACTTTTTATGCAGCCCTACTTTGCTAAATAACTTTGAAAAATACAACAACGATTCTACAAGTAGCTAGCTAGCTATGGTAAATGATAGACTCTTCAATTGAATATATATCATGTTCAAATTATAACAGTAAAGCCTTTAAATATTTATTAGTGCTCCTTTGAAGTCTTAACATATATATTTCTATGAGTAGAACTAGGGTGTTCCTAAGCTCACCAAGTCTCTTGTGAACTCAACTCTAAAACCTATCGAATTGACTTCGAATGACATTTTCAATCCGTTAGATGTTCAATCTATATTAAAATGTGCTTGGAGACCAAATTTTACACTTTTTGGATTTTTTTACTATTTATTAAGATGGTTTGAAAACCGTTGTTTTCCAATGGTGCAGAATTTTAATAAAAACAGCAGTTTTCAAACCATCTTAATAAATAGTAAAAAAATTCCAAAAAATGTAAAATTTGGTCTCCAAGCACATTTTAATATAGATTGAACATCTAACGGTTTGGAAATGTCGTTTGAAGTCAATTCGATAGGTTTTAGAGCTGAGTTCACAAGAAGTTTGGTGAGCTTAGGAACACCCTAGTTCTACTCTATTTCTATAACATATTAAGGCATTTGCTTCGGTGGACATAAGGACCTATTTGTAAAATGAACATATTTTCATTTTCAAAGTTCAAACAGTTGATTCGACAGTTCAACATTATCTCCATATTAAAATGTACTTGGAGGTCTAATTTTACATTTTTTTGAATTTTTTTACTATTTATTAAGATGGTTACAAAAATCGTTGTTTTCAGACCATTGAAAAACAGCGATTTTGTAACCATCTTAATAAATAGTAAAAAAATTCAAAAAAAATGTAAAATTTGACCTCCAAGTACATGTTAATATGGAGATAATGTTGGACGGTCGGATCAACTGTTTGAACTTTGAAAATGAAAATATGTTCATTTTACAAATAGGTTCTTATGTCCACTGAAAGAAAGAGAGAGGAGGGAAATGGTGACAAGTGATAAGAGAGAGAAACAGCTTTTTGTTAGTACGAAACCATCCAGCCTTCTGTTATTCTCAAAAGAAGAGAAAACGGACAAGACATGTAGCATGGATGAATTCAAGAGAGAGAGAGAGAGAGATTTGGAATTGGGTCCAAGAATTCAAACCGTACAGAATTATTTAACTTAATCATTCCTATAATTCTACTAAAACCATACAGAAATGATCGGTTTGATTAAGAAAAATCAAGGGAGTGAATTATTAATATTAATAAAATATTTGATTCCTCTCAATTAGAATTTGTTTCAATATCAAATTAGTATTCAGTAAATATTTGATTTGTATTAAACAAATATATTATTAGATTAGATTAGATTAGTATTAAATAAAATTTTAGTTTAGATATTAAATGTAATATAATATTAATTTAAAATATAGACTAGTATTAAAAAATGGCTACTACAATAAGATTAATATTAAATAAAATGTTAGATTAAAATCATATTGTAGTCATATTAGATTAGTATTAAATAATTATAATATCATATTATATTAGTATTAAATAAAACCGTGATTTTTATTTTTACCCAAAAACAAAATTATTTTAATATAAATAACCAAGATTTTGTAAAAAAATTATTTCTGCCCAAGCCGTAAATATTATTTACGGTTTGAATTCTTAATTCAAACCATAATATTCTGTACGGTTTGAATTAATAGCTGTAAATAGTCGGTCCCTAAAATTTAAGTGGAGGCTTAAATATAAAATTCAAATTTAGGAGGTCATAGAAGCTGGAGTGTTCCTATAAAGCGACAGATTTGACCTCTCCAGAAATAAAGTTAAAACTTGATGAGTTCCAATATTGTCAGACTGCAACAACAATAAATGATGCATCTCTTATTCAAAAGAATGCAGCACTGCAAATTGACAATAAAACAACGCATTATAATGATCCACAGTGTAGTCAATAGTTTGTAGTTATTTCATTAAATTTCCCAGTGTTTCCAAATTAATTAATTTATTTTGATCAATTACATATTCGTTTTTACATTATGAAAAGTATAAGGTTTAGTGCTCGATTTATGACTAATACAAGCATTGATATTTGATACTCACTTTAGTTTTGAATTTTGTCAAAAAAAAATATTGTGTATATTTAATTAAGTCCACTAGATTATGAGATTATGTATAAAATTCATGTTCATATTTTTAGTCGCACCTATGTTTTCTTCGTCATAAAGGTTAGAATTTTATTACTGGTATATAAAAACCATTGAAGCATATACCTCCTGTTACAAAGAAGAAAAAAGAATATGGGCTGGGGAGAGAAAGAAAAAGAGAGGAGGGAAATGGTGACAAGTGATAAGAGAGAGAAACAGCTTTTTGTTAGTACGAAACCATCCAGCCTCTGTTATTCTCAAAAGAAGAGAAACGGACAGAGACATGTAGCATGGATGAATTCAAGAGAGAGAGAGAGATTTGGAATTGGGTCAAGAATTCAAACCGTACAGAATATTTACGGTTTGAATTAAGAATTCAAACCGTAAATATATATACAGCTTGGGCAGAAATAAAATTTTTCCACAAACTTGGTTTATATTAAAATAATTTTGTTTTTGGGTAAAAATAAAAATCACGGTAAATAATTAGATTAAATATAATATAATATTAGTTTAAATATTAAATGTAATATAATATTAGTTTAAATGTTAAATGTAATATAAATTACGTTAACTATTAGATTAGTATTAAATAAACAAAATATCAAATTAGATTAGTTTTTATAGGGGGATTTCATATATCCCCCTCAAGAACTCAATATTACGTATTTCCCCCTCTAAAATTTGAAATTACATATTTCCCCTTCTAAACTTTCCAAACTCACAAATTTACCCATTTAATCAATAAAATATATTTAATATCTTTAAAAATACTTAAATAATATTATTTCGGATTCTAATTTTTTTCAGACCATTATACCCTTCCTCCTTCCAATCTCGTTCTTTCTCTTCAATTCATGAGCGTCTCACACCATCCCCACCTATGGATTGAAGCAGCTGCGTGACATCTTTCGCCGATTCGACATGGATGGTGTGGCAACCTGATGCAGCTGGAGCTCGCCGCATTGCTCTGATCCATAGGTGAGGACGGTGTGAGACGCACATGAATTGAAGAGAAAGAACGAGATTGGAAGGAGGAAGGGGTATAATGGTCTAAAAAAAAATTTAGAATCCGAAATAATATTATTAAGTATTTTTAAATATATTAAATATATTTTATTGATTAAATGGATAAATTTGTGAGTTTGGAAAGTTTAGAAGGGGAAATATGTAATTTCAAATTTTAGAGGGGGAAATACGTAATATTGAAGTTTTTGAGGGGATACATGAAATTGCCCCTTTTTAATAAAATGTTAGATTAAATATTATATAATATTACTTTAAATAAAATATCAAATTATATTAATTTTAAATAAAATGTTAGATTAAATATCAATTGGGGTTATAGTGGATCTCTCTGTCCATATTATTCCCGAGGGTTTGTCCTCCTCGATAATGAATCTAATACTTGGCGCCTTGGCGGGACTTGATGAAAATTGGACTTGTTGAAAATTGGTGGGACCGGTTTGTACAAAGGCACACCTTGCGAATATAATGAAGGCACACCTCGCGGATGGTTTCTGGTAATAAGCACCTGAAATATACTATGCATGCACTAAGAGCACATGTGCCCAAATTTAATGACAGAAATAAACGGTCAATGGGACAGGCGAATGCAATCTCATGGTGTTAGTAAGCTTCCAAGAACCAAGAGCACTGAAGTAAACAACGTTACAGTCCGGTTGTAATGTGTCCATTTTCACCTAGAACTTTCAGTTGGTACGGAAATCTAAATCATCTATGTAACAATTTGAGGGAACGGATTAGGCGGCCGTTTCGAGCAAATGGAGAGCTCAAGGCGTAATTAATGTGCGTATAGCTAGGAAGACGAAAGTTGGAGCAATCCACATGGTTTTTCGCCAGAAAGTAAGTTTGGAGGCGCACCTCACATCTCCAAGGTTCCTTACAGAGGAATTTACCCAAAACCCTAGCTACCTCTCGGCCCACTATCACGGCACATTCCGATCGAGGCAGATCCGACGTTCAATTAATACAGTCTGGAAGAGCGACTCAAGGGAACCATTTGCAAAGAGAATCACTGGATCGCAAAGCAGAGGATTAGTCCGACACCCAGAAGTTTGTACCCTCCAACGCAATTAAAATCGTCCCGATCTGGTATTAACATTATATAATCTATATATATATATAAATATTAGAGCTGGGCTATGGTGAGTTGTGTAGTAAGAGGTTATTACTGTTTTTTACTGATTCAGCTGTCCAGAAGTTCTTACTGTTTTTTACTGTTCACTCAAATCTTTTCAAACTGGCTCTTAACAAGTAGTGAAAAAAATGCCAAAAAATATAAAATTTGGTCTTCAAGCACATTTCAATATGGAGATCAAGTTGAACAGTTCGGATTGATGGTTTGGATTTTCAAAATGGGAATATCAGCGTCACAACTCACCGTAGTCTATCTATCTCTCTCTCTATATATATATATATATATATATAGTGCTGGGCTTAGCTAAGCCATGGTGTAAAATGACTTGTGGCTCCAGCACATCTCATTTCCATCTTTGAAAATCCAAACCAATCAATCCGAAACCGTTCAACTTGACTCTCCATATTGAAATGTTGCTTGGAGACCAAATTTTATTTTTTGGCATTTTTTCACTATTGTTAAGCCAGTTTGAAAAGATTTGAGTGAACAGTAAAAACAGTAAGAACTTTTGGACAGCTGAATCAGTAAAAAACAGTAATAACCTCTTACTACAAACTCACCATAGCCCAGCTCTAAATATATATATATATAATGTTAATACCAGATCGGGACGATTTTAATTGCGTTGGAGGGTACAAACTTCTGGGTGTCGGACTAATCCTCTGCTTTGCGATCCAGTGATTCTCTTTGCAAATGGTTCCCTTGAGGTCGCTCTTCCAGACTGTATTAATTGAACGTCGGATCTGCCTCGATCGGAATGTGCCGTGATAGTGGGCCGAGAGGTAGCTAGGGTTTTGGGTAAATTCCTCTGTACGGAACCTTGGAGATGTGAGGTGCGCCTCCAAACTTACTTTCTGGCGAAAAACCATGTGGATTGCTCCAACTTTCGTCTTCCTAGCTATACGCACATTAATTACGCCTTGAGCTCTCCATTTGCTCGAAACGGCCGCCTAATCCGTTCCCTCAAATTGTTACATAGACGATTTAGATTTCCGTACCAACTTAAAGTTCTAGGTGAAAATGGACACATTACAACCGGACTGTAACGTTGTTTACTTTCAGTGCTCTTGGTCTTGGAAGCTTACTAACACCATGAGATTGCATTCGCCTGTCCCATTGACCGTTTATTTCTGTCATTAAATTTGGGCACATGTGCTCTTAGTGCATGCATAGTATATTTCAGGTGCTTATTATCAGAAACCATCTGCGAGGGTACCTATATCCGCGAGGTGTGCCTTCATTATATTCGCGAGGTGTGCCTTTGGACAAACCGGTCCCACCAATTTTCAACAAGTCCAATTTTCATCAAGTCCCGCCAAGGCGCTAAGTATTAGATTCATTATCGAGGAGGACAAACCCTCGGAATAATCTGGACAGAGAGATCCACTATAACCCCAATGATATTTAATCTAACATTTTATTTAAAATTAATATAATTTGATATTTTATTTAAAGTAATATTATATATTTAATCTAACATTTATTAAAAAGGGGCAATTTCATGTATCCCCCTCAAAAACTTCAATATTACGATTTCCCCCTCTAAAATTTGAAATTACATATTCCCCTTCTAAACTTTCCAAACTCACAAATTTACCCATTTAATCAATAAAATATATTTAATATATTTAAAAATACTTAATAATATTATTTCGGATTCTAAATTTGTTTTTAGACCATTATACCCCTTCCTCCTTCCAATCTCGTTCTTTCTCTTCAATTCATGTGCGTCTCACACCGTCCCCACCTATGGATCAGAGCAATGCGGCGAGCTCCAGCTGCATCAGGTTTGCCACACCATCCATGTCGAATCGGCGAAAGATGTCAGCAGCAGCTGCCTTCAATCCATAGGTGGGGATGGTGTGAGACGCTCATGAATTGAAGAGAAAGAACGAGATTGGAAAGGAGGAAGGGGTATAATGGTCTGAAAAAAATTTAGAATCCGCAATAATATTATTTAAGTATTTTTAAATATATTAAATATATTTTATTGATTAAATGGGTAAATTTGTGAGTTGGAAAGTTTAGAAGGGAAAATATGTAATTTCAAATTTTAGAGGGGGAAATACGTAATATTGAAGTTCTTGAGGGGGATATATGAAATCCTCCTATTAAAAACTAATCTAATTTGATATTTTGTTTATTTAATACTAATCTAATAGTTAACGTAATTTTATATTACATTTAACATTTAACTAATATTATATTACATTTAATATTTAAACTAATATTATATTATATTTAATCTAATATTATTTACCGTGATTTTTATTTTTACCCAAAAACAAAATTATTTTAATATAAATAACCAAGTTTGTGGAAAAAATTTTATTTCTGCCCAAGCTGTATATATTATTTACGGTTTGAATTCTTAATTCAAACCGTAAATATTCTGTACGGTTTGAATTCTTGACCCAATTCCAAATCTCTCTCTCTCTCTTGAATTCATCCATGCTACATGTCTCTGTCCGTTTCTCTTCTTTTGATAATAACAGAGGCTGGATGGTTTCGTACTAACAAAAAGCTGTTTCTCTCTCTATCACATGTCACCATTTCCCTCCTCTCTCTTTCTTTCTCTCCCCAGCCCATATTCTTTTTCTTCTTCTTTGTAACAGGAGGTATATGCTTCAATGGTTTTTATCTACCAGTAATAAAATTCTAACCTTTATGACGAAGAAAACATAGGTGCGACTAAAAATATGAACATGAATTTTATACATAATCTCATAAATCTAGTGGACTTAATTAAATATACACAATATTTTTTTTTGACAAAATTCAAAACTAAAAGTGAGTATCAAATATCAATGCTTGTATTAGTCATAAATCGAGCACTAAACCTTATACTTTTCATAATGTAAAAACGAATATGTAATTGATCAAAATAAATAAATTAATTTGGAAACACTGGAAATTTAATGAAATAACTACAAACTATTGACTACACTGTGGATCATTATAATGCGTTGTTTTATTGTCAATTGATGCAGTGCTGCATTCTTTTGAATAAGAGATGCATCATTTATTGTTGGTTGCAGTCTGACAATATTGGAACTCATCAAGTTTTAACTTTATTTCTGGAGAGGTCAAATCTGTCGCTTTATAGGAACACTCCAGCTTCTATGACCTCCTAAATTTGAATTTTATATTTAAGCCTCCACTTAAATTTTAGGGACCGACTATTTACAGCTATTAATTCAAACCGTACAGAATATTTATGGTTTGAATTAAGAATTCAAACCGTAAATAATATTTACGGCTTGGGCAGAAATAATTTTTTATAAAATCTTGGTTATTTATATTAAAATAATTTTGTTTTTGGGTAAAAATAAAAATCACGGTTTTATTTAATACTAATATAATATATATTATAATTATTTAATACTAATCTAATATGACTACAATATGATATTTAATCTAACATTTTATTTAATATTAATCTTATTTGTAGTAGCCATTTATTTAATACTAGTCTATATTTTAAATTAATATTATATTACATTTAATATCTAAACTAAAATTTTATTTAATACTAATCTAATCTAATCTAATAATATATTTGTTTAATACAAATCAAATATTTTACTGAATACTAATTTGATATTGAAACAAATTCTAATTGAGAGGAATCAAATATTTTATTAATATTAATAATTCACTCCCTTTATTTTTGTTAACCCATCATTTCTATGGGTTAGTAGAATTATAGAATTATTATTTAATTAGCTAACTCAATTAGCTAATTTGAGTTTGAATTACCAAGCTTTGAAAATAGGGAAGCTAACTCAAGATACGCTCTATTCTTGGATGATCCAAAGTGCACACAAAGTTGGCTTTTCATGAGAACATTTACCCTTTAATTTGTTATATATATTAATATGTGAGGGATGCTTCGGTGGACATAAGAACCTATTTGTAAAATGAACATATTTTCATTTTCAAAGTTCAAACAGTTGATCCGACCGTTCAACATTATCTCCATATTAACATGTACTTGGAGGTCAAATTTTACATTTTTTTGAATTTTTTTACTATTTATTAAGATGGTTACAAAATCGCTGTTTTTCAATGGCCTGAAAACAACGATTTTGTAACCATCTTAATAAATAGTAAAAAAATTCAAAAAAATGTAAAATTAGACCTCCAAGTACATTTTAATATGGAGATAATGTTGAACGGTCGGATCGACTGTTTGAACTTTGAAAATGAAAATATGTTCATTTTACAGATAGGTCCTTATGTCCACCGAAGCAAATGCCTTAATATGTTATAGAAATAGAGTAGAACTAGGGTGTTCCTAAGCTCACCAAACTTCTTGTGAACTCAGCTCTAAAACCTATCGAATTGACTTCAAACGACATTTCCAAACCGTTAGATGTTCAATCTATATTAAAATGTGCTTGGAGACCAAATTTTACATTTTTTGGAATTTTTTTACTATTTATTAAGATGGTTTGAAAACTGCTGTTTTTATTAAAATTCTGCACCATTGGAAAACAACGGTTTTCAAACCATCTTAATAAATAGTAAAAAAATCCAAAAAGTGTCAAATTTGGTCTCCAAGCACATTTTAATATAGATTGAACATCTAACGGATTGAAAATGTCATTCGAAGTCAATTCGATAGGTTTTAGAGTTGAGTTCACAAGAGGCTTGGTGAGCTTAGGAACACCCTAGTTCTACTCATAGAAATATATATGTTAAGACTTCAAAGGAGCACTAATAAATATTTAAAGGCTTTACTGTTATAATTTGAACATGATATATATTCAATTGAAGAGTCTATCATTTACCATAGCTAGCTAGCTACTTGTAGAATCGTTGTTGTATTTTTCAAAGTTATTTAGCAAAGTAGGGCTGCATAAAAAGTTCGTAGTTCGTGATTCGATTGAATTCGATTCAAAAAAAGTTGGTAATTAATTATGTTTGAAATTGGTTTGTTCTAACACAAATCAAATCAGTTCGGTTCGAGATTAGTTTGAATTCGAACTCGAATTGGGTTAAGTACGTATGATTCGAAACTCTTCTTTTAAGTTCTAAATGACCCTACTTAAATTTTGAACCAATTTGGTTCAAAACTAGTTCGAATCGATTCAAATCAAACCAGTTCAGTTCGAAATTGGTTCGAAATTGAACTCGAACTGAGCTAAGTTCAATTCGGTTTAATTCGTTTGCATCCCTACAGCAAAAGTATGTAATTTACTGCAATTAATATAATTCCGACTAATTAATGGGCCACCTAACACAACAGTATTAATGGCGCCAACTTCCAGGGCCTCGTTTAAAAATGTGGTTTCGTAGTCCGGATCAGATAAAACCACTTCTTGTGCCAAAATGCACACGATAGCTCATTCCCGAGTCTCGAGCGACTAGATCAAACGAAAACTAGAGGATTTCCGTAAAAGATCAACTGCAGCAAATCCGATCTGCTACAGATGTAGTTCTCGAGGCCATATTGCCATTGATTGTCGCAATTCACCGTTGTGCCTGGTGTGTAATAAAAATGGACACCGATCACGAGATCGTGTTGGTTTGCAGAGGGAGGCACGCAGCGTTTCACCTTCTTCCCAAATCGATCACCCTACCCTCGCCTCATCTGTCGTTTCCACTTCTTCTTCGATCCCCATGGCGGGAAGCCGACATCCGATCCTACTCTTCAACTCTACTCCCAAATCGGAAGCTCAGCTGAGTGAATTTCAACAAAGTTTCATACTCTCTGATGTGGCCAAATGGGGACCCGATAGGGTGGAACGTACGCTCCTCCTGTTGTGGGATCAACCTACTTGGAAGGTGACTGATCTTTGATGACTACAAGTATCTGATTAGAGCCCCGTCTCTCGACTGGCAACGGTCTACTACAACAACAGGCATACTCCGCCTTGACGGGATTAAGTTCCCGGTGGTGCCTTGGGAACCCCGCTATAGCGAAGGTAAAAAACTTACATCTCTCTGGGTAAAGATCAAGGGTTATCCACACATGCTCTGGCAATGGGTAGAGATAGATCGGATGCTCAATTCGTTGGGGGCGGTTCTCCTCGAAATGGACCCAGGAGCTGGCCAACGATGTAACTGGAAGATTGTTAGGGTTCGTATTGGAATCTGTGATAAAGATCTGCTCCCCAAAAAACACTGGATGATGCATCGCAATGCGTCTGGTTATGTCTCGGGTTTTGATCTCCAGTTTGAGATCGAATCTGAGAAGGTGGATCATCCTCCAAGTAGAAAAGAAGGGGTTCAGGACCTAATCGGCAATCCCCAAGAACCTGAGGGCCCTCAAGGCACCTCCAAACCAAGGGGTCCAATACTTAACCATTATGGTACGGTTTTTGGTACTGGACTCAATGGTACAGCCGTGCACAGCAAAGACCAGATCATGCAAGAGGTTAGAAAAGGTAAAGCACCCAATACCACTTCAGGTTGTCATCTTGATACCTCTGGATACGATGGTAATGATTATGATTCATCTGATGATGAAAGTTTGCTGGCTTACTTCAAGAAATTAAACTATGGTACTGAGGGCCCTCATTTTGCTGGTCCATGCAAAAAAACATCCACGGTGGAGGATCCACCCCCACCTGTCAATGACCCACCAGCTGACAGTGCAGACGAACCCATTTGCAGTAGTGATGAACCTATGCCGCCCAGGGCAGAGGACATGGGGCTATATGATGACCCCACCGTTGCTAGTGATACTGATGAAGAACCAATTTTACAGATGGCTGCTCGACTGGGCCTGACAACTAACACTCAGACTTCTCGAAGTCCATGCAAAAAATCATCCACAGTGGAGGCTCCACCCCCACATGTCAATAGATCCACCAGCTGACAGTCCAGACGAACCCATTCACAGTGATGAACCTATGCTGCCCAGGGCTGAGGACATGGGGCTACATGATCACCCAACCGTTACTAGTGATAGTGATGAAGAACCAATTTTACAGATGGCTGCTCGACTGGGCCTGACAACAGACACTCAGACTCCTCGAATGAAGGCTAAGACTACAGGGATGCGTTGTCGCAGTGCTAGCCCCAAGTGTATGTTAGTTTGTAATAATCTAGAAGTCAATAATACGATAAATTTTTTATATAAAGCTTTGTTCATGAATTGAATGTTTAATCATTTTGTTACCTTGAGTATTATTGAATTTATGAATCATTTCGAGTTCATGACTGGAATTGTGAAACTTCATAATATAGATGATAATACTCTTAAAAGTCTCTAACCAAGGTAATTAGCAGGAACACTAATTACCGCGATAAGGTTAGTGTGTGGATTAAATGATGGTTAAGTTTTACAAACCATAGACAAAGAGTTGTCATTTTAATCACACATATACATGTTAGAGAACATGATATTTGACAGACCCCAAATGAAACATTAAATGGAATTGTGTTTGTGTCATTAATGTTTTCATTTTAGTGTTAAGTTCTAAAGTATGAGATATTCATTTTTCCTACATAAGAAATGTATATGTGTGATTGCTATCTAACGCTATCCGTAAAAAGTAGCTATAAGGGTAGTTCTTCGGTATACATAGCTTATGCGGAGGAAAAGATGGTTTATCAAAAGTACTATTGTCCCTCGTATCTCAATACGAGCTATAGCATCACTGGGCCCCTTGATAGAATATGATTATCTGGATCCAGTATGATTACAAGAGTAAACATATTTGATAATCTATTCAGGATCAAGAAAAGATTAAGTTTGCAAGGATGACACACACCTACCTTGAAACTGATCTGATAGCTATGAGACAAAAGAATTAACACGAAGTAAATCGTTTACTGGATCGTGATATTGTACGGTACAGCATCATCTGTGTAATTGGTGTCATAATGTACTTGCCAGGTGCCACCTATGATTATAGAAGTTAGAACAGTTCTAATTCTATTTGCCAACATAACACAGATCCTATCGGGTCACACCAATAGGAAAGTAATCAGAGAAATTTTATGATTAATTATAAAGTGTTATAATTAAGAATAAAATATATGTCATGGAGATGACATGCTTAAACCGAATTAAATTTATAAACGTGTATGACACGTCGTATAAATTTATCGCAAACGCAAGAAATACAATTATTCAGAATAATTGTATATATATATATATAATATGGATTAAAATATTAATTATGAATTAATATTTTGGACCAAAAGTCCAATTTGAATTTAGGCCTTAATTAAATTTAGAATTTAATTAAAAGCCTAAATTAAATTAAATTAAATTAAATGAAAATGTTTAATTAAATATATTAAACAAATCATTACAAAGTCAAATTTGATTTTGATTTCAAAACCGACATATGCAAACCGCCACAATTATTTGGTTATAAATAGATATGAAATTGGAGAGAAAAATAAGAATTTCATTCAAAGTCCAAATCAAAGTACGAATCAGAATCCGATTCGATTCGTATCTAATTTTCTCTCCCAAATAGTGATTTGCAGAAAATCTGATTATCCATATATATATTTTTGCGAGAATAAAAGTTATTCTTGTGAATAGTGTTTTGTCAGAAATTTCGTACTTTCGGTGAATAGTGATTTATCGAAAACTGTGACTTTTCGAATACCGTTGGTATAGTATTTATGGCAAAAGAAATACCAACTCTCTGGTAGTTCCTGGTGGATAACTGATAGAGGCACTATATTTTTGGTGCTTGCTTAACCGGGTCAGACAACCGGGTCAGACTGCATTCAATTTGAATTTGGAAGCAAGGTAAAGAAATGTTATATTAATCTATTTAATTGTTAAATAGATTTAATCTTTTAGAAATCAATCAAAGGAGTAGATCTATAAACTGATTAAAATACAAGTAAATACGGTTTTACTACTTCGGGTCTATACAGGATTAATCTGGTATGTAACTCTCGGTTATTATCCGACATACTACTTAATCTATGATCTGAATGAGTAAAGTTTTACTTACGGTTTTTAATCTAAGAAAATGATTGAACATGTATGTAACTCTCGGTAGATTATCCGACATACCACTTCAATCCTTTTGGCTTGAGTTAGAAGTAAAATTTTTGTTTTACGGTCTTTCCGCAGCTTAAGCCTAATGGCTTTGGGTAGCCTCAAAACCCAACAGTGTACTAGTGCTCCAGTTGCACAAGGCAATATATCTCATATCCAGAAAATGTGGGCAGACAAACTGAAACAATTTCCCTCTATTCCCAAAAAGAAGTACACTTGGGGCAGACAGAAACCTAACCCACACCATGTATCAGTGAAGAAAAAATGCACCAGTGCCCCCAAATTCTCTGGTCCAGGATCTGCCACTGGTGGTGGTATGAGCAAGAGGCTTAGAAGTTCCACCAAAGCCCGAAGGGAGGGCCCTGGATCCACACCAGCCAAAGCCATTCTACTCTCTGATTCCGATACTGAATTCCCTACTCCTAAAATTCTGATACTGAACTCCCTACTCCTAAAACTGCTGAAGCTCCTACCAAACCACCTCCCCCTCCTGGACCCAGAAGAAACCCTCGATTCACAGCTCAATGTGACCCTACCTCTACCATGAATAAGGCCCAGAAGAGAAAGCAAAAATTTGAGGCTGGCAATAGCAACTCAGGTAACTCACTAATCAATAGTTTTCCTTACAGGAGATTGACTATATACATCTTAGCATCTGACACTCTTAGCAAAATCTTTGCTAAAGGTAGACAACAAAATGTCATTTTATATAGGTTTGGGTCCTCCCTGCCTTAATCAAAGAGCTATTACCAATTGCCACTTTTTTGATGATACTATTCTCTTCCTGGCAGCCAGTGAAGAGAATGTAGAATCAGCATGGTGGGCTATGATGGCCTTCGAGGCTCCCTCTGGCATCAAGATGAATTATGATAAAATAGAACATCGATCGATACCTAGTTGATAAAGTAGAACACCGATACCTAGTTGGAAAGGACATCTTATGTCCTTAGGATGGAAGCTTACTTTAAAAACCTCAGTTTGATCCTCTATTCCTCTACCAAATATGTGTACAGCTTTCTTAATAATAGAGGCATCTTAGCATCTCGTCCCTTTATTTGGTGGACCTTACCAGTTAGGATATCCAATAAAAGGATTTCTTATATTTTGTAGTGCTGCTTGTTGGGTTCTCAGGAAATATAGGAATGATAGATGCTTTGATGATTGTCACCCCAAAAATGCTCGATCTCTTATATTGCTCATTAAATCTACTGTGCTTTTTTGGATAGGGAATGTCAAGAGAAAGGCCAAGAAGCCTGCTGCTGACGACTGTCCGCCTATACTAGAGGATGTCATTCCTCTAGATGTGATTCCACCCAACATGGAGATTGCACTCTGTCAGCCCATTCCTGGAGCTCCTGATCATGATGAATGAAGAAAACTTACTTTATGACTTTTGTTATTCATTTACTCCTTAGCCCGTTGCTCAGTGGCTTAGCTTTAGCATATGTAGTTTACTTTTAGTTTTGGCAATTGGATAGTTCTCCAATCTGGTTAATTTTCTTATTATGTTGTTTTGCGCCAGTATGTCTTAGGACATCAGTACTGTCAGGGTTTATTCCCTGTTTAAACAGCTCTCCTTGTTATAATTCATAACTTAAGTTAATTCATAATCATCCCAAATAGAAATTCTGATTCCCTTGTTAATTCATAACTTTAGTTAATGACAAAATTCATTTATAAGTCCTTCAACTTTTGGATTAAGCACAATCATGCCCTACCAGTAACTCGTTTAAAGTTGAAAACTGTAGAAAAAGAGATGTAACTGAAACCTGCAAGTGTTAGTAGGGAGATCAATCAAGTATAAAGAATTTATGAAAATAAAGGAGCGGTAGGTTTACCCAATTTTAGGTTTGCGATTCTCTGGAATTAGCTGAAAAAATCCACATTAACAAACTAAATTTTCCGTATATTATTTGTTAATCTTTTGTTAATTTTTTTAATGAATTATTGCCTACATCTATTGATTAGTGAAAGATGATATTTGTATTAAAAATTACTACGCATCCGATCTTTTGTGGTAATTTTTCCTGATGAATTATTGTCTCACTCATCTATTAGTTAGTAAAAGATAATATTTGTATTTCTCTCAACATTTGTGCTTTTTCTTTGTTCAATACAGCATTGGCTGTTAGTTGTGCTTTCGCAGGACTCTCTTATCACTCATTGCTTGCACAGAGGTAAATTGTTGATTTCCCTTTCTCTTTCCTTCTGTTTTTCGGTTGATGGAATTAGTGTTCATTTTGCTTTAAGACTTTGTCATGGTCCTGTAAGTTAACATTTTCGATAATGAAAATGGGCATCTAGCCTTTGTATCAAAAAAAAAATCTCATGGTTTTTAATTGGTTTATGATCCGGATGAGCTAGTATGGAATATTACCATGTATGCGTTCAATAGAAACGTGGTAATAGGGATACATTTGTAATTTTACACAACATACGGACTGTTTTGTAACTTTAAAACATGGTAATAGAAATAACATTGTCTGTGTTACTGCTAATTTCTTGTCCCTTTCATTCAATCGCCTCGCATTCCATGTAATTATCTTAACTTTTGAGACAAATTCCATAATTACTTAATATATTCTTAACATCAGAAATGGGGGATCTTATAACCACCTTCATCCTCCAATTACATCAAGTTCCATCTCCTCTTACATTTATCTTTAATACTACTAATCATAAAGATATTAAAAAACACCACCTTTGACCACATATAAATATATCCTACCCACATAGCTGCCAGTACAACCAGCTTTTTAAGATCCGGATGAGCTAGTATGGATTATTACCATGTTAAATAGAACCATGGTAATAGGGATAATACATTTGTAATTTTACACAACATACGGACTGTTTTGTAACTTTGAAACATGGTAATAGAAATACATGAGGATTCAGAGGGAAATTAACAAATAACATTGTCTGTGTTACTGCTAATTTCTTGTCCCTTTCATTCAATCGCCTCGCATTCCATGTAATTATCTTAACTTTTGAGACAAATTCCATAATTACTTAATATATTCTTAACATCAGAAATGGGGGATCTTATAATTAACCACCTTCATCCTCCAATTACATCAAGTTCCATCTCCTCTTACATTTATCTTTAATACTACTAATCATAATTAAAGATATTAAAAAACACCACCTTTGACCATATATAAATATATCCTACCCACTATCTCCTTCCGACATAGCTGCCAGTACAAACAGCTTTTTAAGATCCGGATGAGCTAGTATGGATTATTACCGTGTTAAATAGAAACATGGTAATAGGGATAATACATTTATAATTTTACACAACATATGGACTGTTTTGTAACTTTGAAACATGGTAATAGAAATAGATGAAGAGTTAGAGAGAAATTAACAAATAACATCATGTAATTATATTTAACTTTTGAGACAAATTGCATATTAATAACTTAATATCTTCTAACAACATAAATGGGGGATCTTATAACCACCTTGATCCTCCAAATACATCTAATTCCTTTTTTGTCCAAAAAACTTTCTTTCAGAGTGCCTACCATAAAATTCAATCTCCTCACATAGCTGCCAGTACAGATAGTTTCTTAACCAAAATATTAAATTACAAAACTTTAACATAACACATAACAAATTAAAACATCTCTTCAGCCACCTCACATAGCTGCCATCTTGGTGACCAGCTTTGCCTGTTCCATATCCAGTGGTTAAATGCACCTCAGGTAGTCCAGTTTTGCTCCCTTAGGCTTGTTGGACTTCTTCTTGTATGACCTTTTAATAGAGTACAATCCGATAAGATTCTAGATTAGAGGATTAGGGGTAGAGTTGTAATTAGCAAGTGGTAATGATGTAATTAGAGACAACAAGAGTTAGTTGTGGCATTATCGTAATTAGACTATTGTCTATATATAGATGTAATGCCTTACTGTGTAGATTAACAAAGAATGAAATAAAAGAATTAGAGAAATTTAGTATGTGCGAATGACTCAAAATTTACTGGTACGACATAGTATACTTGAAACTCTTCACTAGCTACCCTCAGTAACCACCATTTAAGAAAATTCAGTTGCTTGCCCTTTTCACTTCTTCATACTTGTTGATTATGTTGATAAAAAACGTCACAGTGAAGACATTACTTGAATAGTAATTGCAGAAAAAACTGAAAAAAGCTTGAAAAAAAAAACTACAACAACCACCCTATTATAATACTTATACTTCTAAGACTAAATGTTTAATAGGGTATCTAAAATTGGAAGAAAGTCTGATCCAAATCAGCATATACTGGTATACACATTAAATACTTGGAATAAATTGTTCTTTTAACTTGACCTCTTGGAGATGAATGAGCTGGACAAGGACTGACAACAATGATATGTGAAATTACATGTAAGAAACAAAATCAAACCTTTATATAAATTTTATAACTTCTTATAAAATGATATCACTGTTTTGAGCATGAAATCCTGATCATACATGTAAACTAAACCTATTCAACTAACATTGGAATAGAACAGTTTTGTTGTTGAATTAAAAAAGAGAGAAATTTCATACTGTACATTAGAATAGAATAGTTGGAATAGGCAGAAAAAAAATGAGGGGAGGGGTAGCGTCGGAAGAAACACGGGAATAGGAAAAAAAGGGTTTACCGGGAATGGAAAGAACGATGCAAAGAAAAAGAAAGGGATTAGCACAGTGATTAATTAGGGGCAAAACTTTAATTTTGTGCACAGGGATATAACTAAATTTAGAATTATGATGGGGAAATATCTAAAAAGACATGTTTTTAAGGGGATATATATAACTAAATTTCTCAAAGAAGTATTTCTCAAAATCTATCTTCTATCTTTCTCTTTACCTTTTACTAGGAGCCACACTGTAATTCACCTTGCCCTTCTGTGCCTTGATGTGTAGCTCTACTTCTTGCCTTGCCACCTGCATAACTTCAGATCCTGTCTCTTGTTCCTCTTCCACTTCCACACCCTGTATCAGTGTCAGTTCCTGTCCCTCCATCTCCTGCATATCCTGCATCTCTTGTTCACCCAAAAAAACCTTAATTTTGTTTACCTCTTCCTCCCCCATTGCCTTGCCAGCTTCATACAATTGCCTTCTCAGCCCATCTGCCCATTCATTTACTGAACCTGCGCTAGATGATATTTCACCTGCATTTTGTCCCCCCAGAACCCCCTGTCCTCTGTGGCTCTGCCTTCGAGGTGATCTCCGTCCATGACTTTGTCTTGCTGATCTCCTATCCCTCCTCTCATTGTTGTCATCTCTTGGTGGGGGAGGGGGAGGGGGAGGTTGATTGTCAAGCCAACCATCTATCTTTACTATTATCTTCTTCCTGTAGGGGTTGACACGCAACTTCAGGTGGTGTGGCACCTTTCCTGCTTTCTTACAGGCTACCAGCATTGTCAGATACTTATAGTTACCATCGGTGAAATAGGGAGCCACACGCAATGTGTAACGTTCCGTCACGTCAACTTTTTTTAGTCATTATCATAAATCATCTCGAGAAAACGTAACGACTATTATAAGTATATACATAACACTTCATCATGACTAGATACATGTAATAATCCGTCATGTCAAGTTTATTATTGTTATTATTATTATTATGAGATTGTTTTATTTTATTGATATAAGTCTAGGAACAAATAATATTCATACTTTATATATAATCAAGCATAAGATACAAATGATATATATGGAACGCAATAAACACATATATTAGAATGCTAACATATATAAAGATCTACAAATTTTCTATTATATGATTTTACATAATTCTAAGGCCTAATATGCAAATATTGTATCAAGTAGAATAATCATGTGATGAAATATTCAAAAGAGTAATAACGGATATATAGCGAATATTATAATCATAACTTCTACCTCCGATTTGAGTAAATTAAATACACACACATATATATAGAAAGCTTATTAGGAGACCTATGGTTTTTATGTTTTTATGTTTTCTCATATTTGAACGTAAAGTTAATATATGTGTATATATAATAAAAGGCATGTACATTAATTATGCTCTTAATTATCTTCCCTTAAATTTTGCTCTTTCTTCCTACGTTCCCTATTCTTTTCTGAATGTTATTTCCTTTTATGATTTATGCCACCTCAAACCATCCCCAATATATCAAGACGCTAAAGAAATTTTATTATGGTACCGTAATTGCATGAAGCGCGTCAGACCCCCACCCCCTTATATATAAGTCCCTCCAAGCCCCCTCTTGCATAGTAACCCTAGCTGTCCCAACCCGTTCTCTCTCTTCCTCCTCCCTCTAAAACCGCAACCACTCGAGACACATATGGAGCCGCCAGAACGGCCGCCGCCGCTTCCTTGTGCACCAACCAGCCACCAAGGCAGCTGACTGCCCGGCAACCGCCACCGTCCATGCACCACCTCCTTAACTACGAATAAAAAAAGATAGCATCAGTTGCACTTGCATCGAAAGCTGGGCTTGGAGCTAGATGTCTCTGTCTAACCGCTCGTTGCAATGGTAGAAAGTTTCTGTTTTACATCTATTGATCTATTGAATCGTATCTTCACTTTACTATCTTCTTAATATTATTATACTTTTAAATAATATCATATAGTATGTTTATTTTGTTTCAAACGTTTTATATATAAATATCTATCTTAGCACTCATCTATTTTATCTTTATAATTTACCATATTATTCATTGGCTTCTAAATTCTTGTTAAAGTATGATAAACATGAAAAGGAAATGTCCAATTCAAGAAACACTGTTGTCCTTCCTCGACAAATACAACAGATTGCTCAAGTGTGATTACTTTCTTAAGTAGCATATATTATTCTTGTAATTAGGTTACAGCTGGCTAAACTCTTTACATAAGTCTTGTATTGTGATCAGAAAGTGGTATCAGTAAAATAAAAAGAAAAATGAATCAATAAAATATTCATGTTCTACTGCAATTGTTTCATAGTAACTATAACTATATTAATTTTTATTAAATACTCGAATTATTTTCAACAATGAGGGTAATGAAATCGCAATTACTAAATAGCTATATTTTTAAAGAATAGTCTTTCTGGGTTGCAACTAACCTTTGATTTTATTTTCGGTTCTTGTTTAGAAAGAAATTAGAATACAATCTATATATCTTCAAATCTTTATGTGCCTTTTTATTTAATCTAATTTTTAATTCTTATTCTTTAACGGATTTTTCAAGTAGGTTGAAAATGACTAAATAATATTAAGTAATATTGACAAGTGCCGTCAAGCGATGTTAATTAGAGTCATGTTTACTTAAATTAGGTTCAAATTCCGAAGTATTAGAAGAGTGGAAGAACGAATAGGAATCTACTACAAAAACAGGTGCGGGTTTCCTAGACTTTATAAAACTATATTACTTGCCTGTTGTCATTCAACTGTTTATTATTATGACATTAGTTAGATTTATGCATGTTGTGTCGAACCATTCGTATGACTTGAGTAGAACATAAATAAATTGCATGAAATGATAGGATTCATACATTGACCAATGGACTTGCATGAATAGGATGTATTGAGCATGGCATGAATTGTATGATTGAATAAATGTACATGAAATGAACGACTAAGGAAACTGAACAGGGGCCGATATGCTTGCATATTGGGATGTATACATTGGGTCTAGTGTTCGACTGGACCCCTCGATAACGTGACTGTAGGCGAAAGCGGTCCTGTCACGGGTCAAGATCTAGCGTAGGGTGGACTCCCCGTCTAGTGAGACAGCCTCTCGCTGTTGGTTGGACTTCCCAGCGAGTTGGCGGCCTTTCCAATGTTGGTTGGACTTCCCATTGGTTTGGCGAGTAAATAGTTAATTCGAAAAGTGAAAATAATATGAAAGTAGACGTAATAGAAATATATGCATTGCATTAGAGAATACATATGTATTTTATTTCTTATCATATTTGTGAGAAAAAAAGTAAAGGTTTTATAAGCTCTGGGCTGGAACTAAATTCCGCACTGAGAGAAGGTTCGATCTCTCACCCGTTCCACTTTTATGTGGGTTCCAGGTAACGAAGAGGAAGGATTCGAGCAAGTACAAGAGTGAGACCAAGCGGGAAGGCTTATGATTCATAAATTGCCACATGTTGTTTAGTTTTATTTCCATGATCCAATAATTGATACATTGAGCAGGCATGGCAGTGTTGTGTTACTAGCCATGTCTGTCGTGATCGTTTGTTAAACTCTTTTGATTATGAAATAAATGTGGCTTTATTTATATTGTTATTGATAATGTATGTGATGTGCATACGCCTTACGTAGTAATACGTGGCGGGTTGTCTCGGGGTGTGACACAATGGATAACCAAAACCTGATGTTACTGTAAAGATATCCAGCCTGTTCCAATGTTGCAGTGGTAAACCATGAAGTCTAATCCGTGTCCGTCCTCCTGACGGATTAAAAGCCATCTGCAATTCTGGAGAATATGGATGCAGTGTGATTTCAATGTTATTATCCAGATAGAACCTGGCCCGGTTGATGGCCGCCTCTGCCATGTCTTCATTTGAGAAAATTAGTAAAAGATCCCCAATGTCTTCAGTACTGATTGTGAGTACACCAAATTTTGCCGGATCACAATGAAATTGTATACCCATGCAGTCTGCAATTCTCCGTCTCATGTAGGGATCCGCCGCTCCTGGTCTTGCAAAGATGAAGGCTGATCGCTGAAGAAAGCTGTTGGCCGGGCTCAATTCTGCTCTCGGTGCAATGTACACTGTGAGTGAATCAGGGCGTTGCTGCCATAGTTTAGATGGACAGTTCATTGGCATAGTTTGCCAGTTGGGTGGAACGGCCATAGTGCTGCTTGTCTTCGTTGGAGGAAAGTTTTTGTTTATTTATGTTGAATAAACTAGACGTACTGATAAGGAGGTATATGTTTGTTGCCTTTCTTCATTTGGGGTGTCGTCTCTTTTATATAAGCCTTGAAACCCTCTTGTGTCTTTTGGTTTTCCTCGCCCTTAACGATGTGTCCGGATGCATTGCAACCTTTGAGAAGACACTTAATTATTAAAACATTTTTGCTGACTCAGCTTAATCTTTAGCGGCGACGTCCCTTCATTGCCCTGCGCTGTGCGCCTCCTGGAAAACTGTTTTTTTCGTTTTTCGAGTGACCAAAGTGCAACCGTCAAGATTCTCATCATTATTTCCCTCTCTTCCCTTTGAACTTCTCTCCAAGAGACGCTTATTGTCATTATTAGATCGATTTTACAGTGTGTAGTCAATTTTTGGTTTTTCTGCTCCCGCCGTCTAATATGGCCTACGCATTTAGGCTGTGCTCGGTTAGTGGATCGATGGGTTTCCAGTGGGACAAGTGGAGGGTGAGTGTCAGGTGCTGCATTGAATTTGGGAATTACCGGGCTCAATTTTGACTCAGTCAAAGCTGTTGAAGGAGAAGGGGAGATAAGGGGCAGAGCGGTCAGGAAAGAGGGCAGCGCTTGTATATAGGAGTTGTCGCTGAGTTTTGGGGCCCAAGCGGGTTAGATACAGTTACCGCTGAAGACTGACAAGATGGTCCTAATACTCAGATTAAATGAAGGCATTTTATTAAATAGCTAAAAACGCCACGTTGGCGCTGGGATGCCAACTCGCTCCCAAATTGAAGAATCTGCTCCAGTGTATACTTGTAATTTCTTTCTTTCTAAATTCGATAACCGTTTAGAAATAAGAAATAATATCAATTTTGTTCCTTTCTTCCATTTTCTCTCTTTCGCTAATATTACTGAGTTCAGCTCAGTTTGTCAAAGTTCGTTCAAGTAGCTGGATATCCGGCTCAATTGTGGATTGAGACTTGATCGTCAGACTGTGTATCTGACAGTGAGGAGATTTTTAAATTTCACCTGCTCCACAAATAAATTTTGGAAGGAAAGGGAAGACAGAGCAGGTGGATGGTTCACCCTACGGGACCCACAATTGTCACCGCCGATTCGGGGTGTAGCCAAGGGAAAAAGGGGCCCACCAGCGAAATTGACCAATTTTAACATTTTCCCGCCTTCTTCTCTATTTTTCCCTCCCAGAAGCGAACTCATTGCTGCTTTGTCTCTCTTGGCATCCATCCCAGTGAGCGTTTTCTCTCTTCAAGTAAGTTTTTCCAGTACTTTAATTTCTTTCTCTGCCTTTTGACTCCTTTATGTTGCTCAATTTTGTGGCATAAACACACAATCAAGAACTTTGAGATTATTGGCTGCTGGATGAGTCCTTTCTAAGGAGTTTGAACTCTCTCTTAGAGCAAATTCATGTATCATAAGATGATTAAAACAACCCAGTACAAGGCCATAGCAAAGGCTGAACTTTTGCCAGGTTGGAGTAAGCCTTAATAATCTCCAGTGGTGCAATTAAACATTGGATTGAATAATTAGCTAGTAGAGTCGAGATTGCATGCTTGGATTGAATATGCTTGCTAATTTGTTCTTGGAGTATTTTTTTATGAAACTCATGTAGTAGTCTGATTAAAATGAGGAATTGACATTAATTCTCAATATTTTGGTTCGCTCATGTAATAAGTAGTTTTTTGCTTCGGCATGTAAGCTCAATATCTACTTGATTTTGTGCAATTTTTCTATAATATGTACCAATATAAGAAAATAAAATAAAGAATTTCAAAAGGGTAAATTGGTCCAACTGTATTTTTTTTTAAGTCATTTCTCTTTCTTTTATTTGATCCATATTTATAATAATTATGGCAATATATAGTGCTTTCATGAAAATGTTTTGATTTATGTTTACTAGTACCAATGACTCAATAATCTTAACTTTATTTTAGATGGATGAGTAAAGAAACAACAAATGGAGATTGCTTAATCTGTTGGGAGTTGGATACAATTATTTTCGTGCCTGCCAATTAATGATTCATCTGATGAGGGACAAATTAAGCAGATCAAGTTCAATGAGAGATATAATCTGATGAGGGATATGATATGATGCAATTTGTAGTAGCCATCTAGTTGTTAATGATTAATGATTTATCTGACAATTAATGATATATATATATACATACATCTGATGAGGGATATAATCTGGTGCAATTTGTAGTAGCCATCTAGTCGTTAATGACTTTTGCATTATCTTTATTACTTCTATGCTCATGTGACTTTTACATTATCTTTATTTCTATGCTAAAGTGTATTATTCCTATGCTTTTGTGACTTTTACTATATAAGATATGAAATGTCTTCTATGCTTATGTACTAAAATACTAGCTAAAACTCTTTTTTTTTTTTGATTTTTAATTGAAGTCATAATCATATCAATTGATCTTGGATATTTTAGGAGATATCAGGAGAAGGAGAAGGGATACTGAAGGGATATCAGTTTTCCAATCTCTTTTGGGTGGATCTTTGATTGTTTTACTTTGGAGGGACTTGCTTGTAAGTTTACGTTGCTCTCTTGTCAGTTTCTTCTTATTGGATCTCTTCCTAATCTTATTGAAAAAATAGATACTTCCCCACCATAACTTCTTTAATTAGATATTTAATTCCCCATCCATATTTACAAATTAGTTATTTCCCCATCTAAACCTAACTAGTTTGTTAATGTACCCATTTTCAATTTTTTTCACTAAAAAATATAAATCATTATTATTGAAATATTTAATGAGCCATTTAATACCCTTCTGATTCGCTAAAACTGCATCTCCCACTAATCCTTCTTACCTTTTCTCTTCCAGCGCGCAACCCCCTTCCATCCCAAGCAACCCTCCTCCCTCTCGTACATTGACATTTGGATAATCATTGACTTGAATAACTAGTCACTGTTTTTAGAAATGTAACCTGATTCCTTTCTCAATACCGAAAAGGAAGATAGATATATTAATTTCTCTCTGGTGTACAGCTTGCAAGGACTATAGTAGAGGTACGTACTATATATGGTCCCCGCCAGTGGGTACAATCAAGTGATTCGAATTAAATTTTTTTTTTCTACAGGCATTGCACATTAAGAATGAAGCCTACCTGAATAAATCCTCACTTTATGATTTATTTTTCATAATTATGATCAAATTGTAGATGAAACAAAAATCAAATTCTAAACTTTTTTCCAGAATTAAATCATGATTATCTTATTAAGTTGAGGTGCTATGAGTTTCTTTACTCTGGAATTCAATGTTCTGATCAAAATGTCAAGTAGAGAAAGGAAGAAAGAGAGAGAGAGATTGTCGAACAAAGAATCCATTGACTTAATTGGTACTGGTACCATGTGGATTAATTAGCAATACTATTTGTGTACCATCTCATGCTTCTGTACCAGGTTCTTCAGTACCCCATAAAACAGTTATTTGGATATGAGAACCACAACAAACGGGCATGGGTCGAGGGTATAATACATAATATCAATTATACAAAAAACATTACAAAAACTGCTTATCATTTTCAATGTTCACAATATTCTGGTACAGATTTCCTTTTCCTCTAGCTAGCCTAGCTAGTGAAATTAGACCATAAAATTTTTGGCTGGACAAGGTCAAGTGGTATCATAATTTCTTTCAACGTCATCTTTACAACTTCCTTTTTATCTTCCAACTTGATGAAATTAATTTATTTGTTCATTCTCTCAGTCAAGTTGTTTTATTTTTTAAGAAGAAATGTGGAGTTTAGATTCCATTAAACAAGACACCAAAGATGTCAAATGTACAAAGTAAAAAATTAAAAGAAAATTATTATCCATTAAATTAAGCCTATTTACACTTCTACCCATTTCTGGTACTGGACTTGTGCTATCCTTGACTAAACCATCTTTCATATTCCTGTCTAATCTCCATTGCCGTATATCTAAACCCCTTCTTTTGCTCTCTGAAAATCCAGTTGCCTCTCTCTCTCTCCAGATGACAAAACACAAGTTATTTGCATTATTAATTCTTGCTTTTTGATTCTTACTGTGCAGTATGATATCTTTGTACGTATGCACCCTCACAGAATTGTGCAGACTGCCTGAGCTCTGGCATGACATCCATTAGGTATTGCTTGACCTGACTCGTGAAATTGCAGCAGTGGAACATATGGCTGACTGTTTCCTGATGCTCACAACATACGGAACATCTGCTCGGCATTTCCCATCCCCTCTTCCTCAGGCAAGTCGGATAAGGAATGCTGTCAGATCCTATTGGATCCATTGACCATGCTCAAATTGCCAAGAGAAAGAGAAGAGTCATAAGAACGAGAGGGAGCCGTAAACTTAGAAACAAATGATTACTTGCCAATTAGGAATGAGGGCTGGATAGAGGGAGGGCAGGGGGGGGAAAGAAATGGATGTTTTTAGGGAATTAATGATTCACAAGGGTAGAATTGTCTTTTAAATATTTTATGAATATATTGATTTATAGTTTTTGGTGAAAAAAATAAAAATAGGTATAATAATAAATAGGTTATATATGTTTAGATGGGGAAATAACTAATTTTCAATTTTGGATGGGTAAATATCTTTATAGTTATGATGGGTATATATCTAAATTTATCCTCTTTTTTTTTTGAAACTGGCTACAGTGCTTATGGAGCGTACCTGTTAATAGTTTGGGCTGTCCGATACATTCCAAACCCTAGCTACCTCAAATTCCCGCCAATGGAGCATTAAAAAGGAGCATTAAATTGAGCATTGAAAGGAATCTACCATGGGAATAATGACTTTCTTATTCGCTACCCCTTTTTCCTCGTCTACCCTGCATAAGTATGCAACAAAGTGCATTTCTAAACCCATACCCACGCAAAAATTATCTCAGCGAAGGTGTTTCTCAGAAAGGTGGAGAAGAGCGACAGCTAGTGGAGAAGAGGTACGTACACAGATCTACCCATTTTTTTCTTTTCAGCTAGTGGATGATTCCTCTGCTGAGAGTTCCTGAGTGGTTGTGATCCATTGTGCCTCTGAATGTGATGTCATTGTTCTTATCAATTCTAAATAGTATTAAAACCAGGGGCTTCCCTTCATTTTTCAAATTCTTATTGTTTTAAGTAGCTAAACATGTTAAAGAAAATGAATTTTGGAACTTGGTAGGTCTTGTTTTCATGTTTGCTGGTAACAAATACTAGCTCAAAAGCCATTAAAATTTGTTGTAAATGTTATCCAGTCAATGCATCACTTTGTAAACACACTTGACCATTCTTGCTACTGGTACAGTACTGTACTCTAAAAACTCCAAAAAAACTTTGTTCTACCAATGGAACTAGGCTTCGGCCTTTTTAACCAAAAAAAAAACAGATCTACTCACAGCATCCTTCAATATAACTGGATATCTTATCAATAAAATTGCAACATTTTTTAATTTTGTATTTTTTTCAGCATTTACCAATATGTCTGGAGAACAACGCCCAGCCTTAAAGAGAGGATGCCGGCAGAGGTATGGGGAGGGCAGCTCCCAAAATGTCGATCAAGAGGCTCCGGAGATAGAGGTTCACCCCTTGGTTAACGAGGATGTTCAGCCCGTGGTTGAAGAACCCCAAGGACCCCCACCTGCAATTCCACGAAGGACACGCGGGGCAAGTGAGACTCAAAAGGCACCCATGGAAGAAGGCGAGACTAAGCCTTGTGTCAAAGTAGTCAACGAACGGAGATTAACTACTATTAATCCCAAGTTACACGTTAAAATGATCACTACAATCGGGAAGCTTGCATGTGGCCGGATGTCATTCCCATGCCGGAGCTACCACGATTTCAGTCTCAACGACAAGCTTGAATTCCACACCGACTTCTTGGTTCATTTCATTTCAATTTTGTTCTTGCTTAATATCTGTGCCTTTTGTTAACTAATTGTCTTTCCTTGCTACTACTTACATTGTTATCTTTTTGTGTAGTCGCGGTACCAATGGATGGAAGGACAGGACCCACGTGAAGGCATCAGAGCGCTCGATAATGTAGCCGGAGAGCGCTACTATCAGGAGCTGCACCTACGAAGGAAGGATGCCATAAAATTACATGGCGAAAACAAAATTCTATGGAAAAGTGCGGTCCCTCATTGGTGCAAGCAGCCGCAGTTTTGGGAGGGACTGTGCGATTACTGGAACACCATGGAATGGAGTCAACTGTTCGAAACCAACAGGAACAATCGAATGGTGAAGGGACATTTGGTGCACCATCACTCAGGCAACAGGCCAACTTTTAGAACGAAAGAGATGATGGTTAGTCTTTACACAATATATTTTACTAAATTATCGAACAAGAAAAGAAAAAAAAGAAAAAAAAAAAGTGAAAAAAAAAAGAAGAAGAAGAAGAAGACAAAAACAGAGAGGCTTTCCTCTCTTGATAATCTTGTGATGAAACCCAACTAATTGCAGTAATGTTTTTTTCAATTGCAACTCTACATATATAGAAAGCTGCCAACAATGGAGAAGAACCAACACCGTTTGCCATCTTTCGAGAAACTAAGTTGCCGAAGTCCATACAGAAACTCATGGCAGAAGGAGTGGATGTAGATGAAGCAGACCTGCCATTCCCCAACACCAGAGCCAAAGAAATATACGTATGGATACAATTAATTAATTCTATTAACGAACATCAAATTTCTTTTGTTAGTTTCGTAATTTCAAACATTGGTCACATTTCTAAAATTTTATATCTTGTAAAAATTTTAATCTAACTGTGGTTGTCCACTTTTAAAATACAGGATCGAGCTTCCCAAATGCAGGCCGATGAGAACTATGCAGGCACGGAAAGTGAAAAACTTTTCTGGCTTGCAAATGGAAAAAAAACTAACACATGGCCATGTGTATGGTCTCCCGGACTGTGTCTCACAAAGTAGCCTAAGCACAATGAGAAGGTGGAACAGTGGCAGGTTCGCTTATGAAGGTTCCGCTCTCACAAACGAGAGGCTTGATGCGGACAGTATTCCAAGGTTCACACAGGCTCAAGTGACTGCCTTTTTGGAAGAGCAGCGAGTGCAGTCCGAGGTGCGTTATCGCGAAGCTCAGGCAGAGTTTGAGCACAACCGATTTCTCATAAATAGTTTGTACGAAGCCATGGGCCAGCCGTTGCCCAGTGGACCAGTATGTAATATGTTAATAATTTTGCACAAGTACTTATAAGTGAAGCAAAAGCCAACTGTGGAAAATAAAAAGCAAAAGCCAATGCAAAAGACATCTTTTGTCTTGTCAACTATAACGGAAGCTAGATTATTTAGGAAAGAAATAGTGGTTTAGGTTATGAACCAACAGCTGGTTTGGTAATATTGAATACAAAAATAAAAAGAGTGACAACACACTAAGAGTACCATTCTGAGGGATACATCTAATTTATTTGAAAAATTACTAGTATATGAGGTAATAATTAGAGTTCTGGTAGTTCTTAGGATTTTTGCAGGTTATCTCGCATCATCTAAACTTAGTTTGAATGTTACAAGCATAATGCTGACATAATAATTTGATGAATCATGTAAAGGCAAAGCACAAAAGGTAAAAAAGCCAGTACAGTTCACCCAGGACCAAACTGTAAACTTTAGAGATGCCGAGGTTGTGTAAGTAAAATTTAGAATTTTCTCCTTGGCTGGTACAAATTAATACTTTGGTTTGTTTTAAAACAGTGATCGTAACATATGTTGCGTTGTTTTTTCTCAAATGCAGGGTCAGACTACCAACCCATCAGTTGCGGACCCGGTTATCGCCGACTTGGAGGAACACAGAGACCCTGCGGATGAAGTACTGGATACAGATTATTACTTCAATAATCCTATGTGATTGCTCTCACGAACTTAATTTTAATTATCTGTTATTCAGCCTTCGTCCATATTTTTCTGGTCATGCATGCTGAGCTTTTCTAACTTGTAATATTAAATTCCCCGTACGGATGAACTGGTGTGATCTACTGGCGTGATGAACTGGTGTAATATTTTTTGTGGTCATGCTGACCTTGTACTAGGATATTAAGAACTTTGTATTAGATATGCTACGCTATTACGAACTGATGTGATGAAATTATATATATTTGCCAGCTTAATTTGTTTGTCTGTGTTAATATCAAATTGTCTGTTCTTGTGTTTTAAATTTAGTGATGAATAAAAAATGAATTGGTACTGGATAATATGAAATAATATTAAATCTCTTATGATGAACTCATTCCTGTCGTAAACTTTTAAATGGTAAAGATATTCTTCATTCATGGTAATAATGTAGAGTCATTAGGTTAAAGTCATTCATGCCTATACTTAGGCATGGTAAAAATATTTTTTATTCATGGTAAAAATGTAGAGTCATTGGGTTAAACTCATTCCTGTGGTACCAAAGAAATGGTAAAAATGTAGAGTCCTTGGGTTAAACTCATTCCTGTCCTATAGTTAGGCATGGTAAAAATATTTTTTATTCATGGTAATAATGTAGAGTCCTTGGGTTAAATTCATTCCTGTGGTACCGAAGACATTGTAAAAATATTTATATAGGCATGGTAAAAATGTAGAGTGCTTAGGTTAGAGTCATTCCTGTCCTATTCTTAGGCTCGGGTATATGTATCCACGTGGAATCCTCGGCGATAATACTATCTGCTACGGGAGCAATACGAAAGGTACTAATTGTGAGGTGACAACCTTGTAGAGGGCTACGTACGAGGCAAATTCCTCGGCATTGACCTTTTTTCCTTTCTCGCAGAAGCCCGAAATTCTTGTTGTGACAGTATGTAATTTGAAGAAAATCAGCAAAATATCAAGAAGTTTAAAATTGTAAATCAAGTTGAATTTTGCTGTTGGTGATGAGACAATCTCATCCAGTGTTGTAAAAAACAGCCGTTTAGATCTTTTCAACATTTTTATTCAAGTACTGGTTCCATTGGCACCAGCTCTCTAATTTTATCTGTGAATTGAATAAATTAAAAGCACTAAGCATTAAGGTTCAGTAAGAACAAAATTTAAATCACTAAATCAATAGGTACACACAGAGAATCTAAGAAGCATTAAGCATTAAGGTTATGAAAATCAATTCAATTCACAGCTGACCTTGGTTGTATTTAATTTCCCTTGTATTAAAATTAAAATCACTTGGTACCCACAAGTTTCAGTAAACTCAAATTAAATTCAATCTAACACTACTAAGGTGTGTTCAGCGGTCAGCACTCGAGCGATAGTCTCCTTTTACTCCTTCCATTGTAGTTCTGACAGGTAGGGGTCGTGTCAAGTTAGAGATGCAACGAGCCAAGTGAGAGCGTAAGACTGAGAGTTTGAATATAAAAGTAAGAAAAAAGAGAGAATAGATGGAAAACAAGGGGCGTGGAGAAAAGCGAAAATGAAAAGAGAGAGAGAGACTATAAAAATATGATCGAAAACCAAAAGGGGAAAAAGGTATTCACGCGAAGAGGGGAACGGGTCCGTCGAAATTTGGAACAGAGTTGTGATAGGAAATCGGTCAGTTCGGTTATTATAGTTTTTAGATATTGTATACTGAACCAAATTAAAGAAACCAAATAATATCAAAAATTGAATCAAACCGGATCAAATAAACCAAAAAAACTAACCATTTGAACCAAATTTTCTAGTTCGGATAAAAATCAAATAAACCAGACCCAATGAACACCCCTTAAGCTCTTAGACAGACCCGCCTTGTCAAAGAGTTTTAGACCTCTTATTCGTTGTCAACAAAAGCTTTGGCAGCCTCAATACTCCTGAAGTGACAATCACATCACAAATTAACAAAAACTACACATAATAAAGCTCATTTAAACTGCAAATTGGATCAGCCAAAGAATCTAATTAAACAGAAAATGATATACAAAACTGCAAATTGGCTTAACTTCTCTACTTAATCAAATATGGTATTGGACACTCCTAGGTAGGAATGACATTTTAGTATCATATTAAACAATCCAGACCACGACTCATCAGCTTGGCAAACTATCACTTTTGTTGAGATTAATTGTATGTTTGTGTCTCTATAGAAAATATAGGGACCTTTTGGTAAGAAAAGAATAGAGTCATTTGTAGGGACTTTTATGTAAGATGTATGCCTATAGAGGCATTAGAGAACCAGATCTGAATACAAGTTTTCAGTTTATTTTTGTCAAAATGGTATCAGAGCCCTTCTCTGAAAAAACCTAAAAACGCGTTACTGTAGCAAACCCGCGTTACTGTAGCAGACCTCCGCCCCACCCCTCCGCCAGCGCCGCCTGAGCTCCGCCCGACGCCTCCTGGCCAGCCTGAGCTCCGCTGCCGCAGAACTGGCCTCAGCCACCTAGGTCAGCAGCTCCGGATCTGACTCTGACCGGCCCCTCTCCCTGCTCCGCCTAGGTCCCTCTCCCTGCTCCGCCTAGGTCCGGCCAGCCACCTCCTTCTCCGCCCTCTCTCTCTCTTGGCCGAGCTCCACTCCGCCTAGGTCCGGCCAGCCACCTTCTTCTCTCTTGGTTTGACCTAGCTAGGCCGAGCCACCTCTTTAAGGCCGGCCAGCCACCTAGGGTAAGGTTCTTGGGTTGATTTGGCCGGCGTGGGGGGCCTATACCCCACGATACCCGAGAATCGGGTTTTGATCGGTTTTTCGATCGGGTTTGGCTCGAATCTTGATGAAATAGATCAAGATCGGGTTGAGAGAGAAGAAGAAGAAAGGAGGAGATGACCTAGATCCGTCTTGAGGGTGCAAGATCGGGTTTAAGAGGTTATTAGGAGTGATTCGGACCAAGATAGATAGGTGAGGCGGAGATCTAAGTCCGATCAATGTCAGAAGAGGAGACCGGGAATGCGTTTGCGAAGGCTTGTGCGAAGCTGACTCCTGATGAGCTCGCTGTTGTGGTGCGACTATTGGCCGGGAGCCAAACTTCTGTTGAAAGCAAGCCAAAGTTACAGAAGTTGGACCTTCAGTCGGTGGACATAAAACTGGATGGGCCAGCCACGTATTTGAGCTGGTCGCGTCGGGTTAAGAGGGCTCTAGTAGGGAAGAACCTGGATGGGTATATCACAGGTGAGATGGACGTGCCAGCTGAGGGCTCAGCTGGGTACAATGAGTGGAGGTCTACAAACAGTCTGCTACACACTTGGCTTCTAAACTCTATGGTTGCATCTATTGCCAAGACGGTTGATGGCATAGAGGCCGTGAGTGATGTCTGGGGGAAGTTGATGAGGATCTATGCAGGGATTGACAACAATATGAGAGTGTTCCAGATCGAGAGAGAGATAGAGGAGGTAGCACAGAGAGGTAGGTCGATTCAGGAGTATGCCGCAGATTTGGAGCGACTGTGGGCAGATTACGACCACTTCTCTCCTGCTGAGTGTTGCTTGGATCCAAATTGCAAGAAGGGTTTGAGAGATGTCCAGAGGAGGACTATGCACTTTCTGAGGCATCTGGACTCAGCATTCGAGCAGAGGAGCGCAGTGTTGCTAGCCCACTCGAAGATTCCCTCTCTGGATGAGTCGATCTCTGCGATGATACAGGAGGAGAGCCGTATAGGATTACAGGCTGGGACAGGAGGACTTCCAGGAGTGAAGTCAGCACTAGCGGTCTCTAACTCAGGTAATACAGGGTACAGGGGCGAGACTCGACAGTGCTACAACTGTGGTGAGGTGGGTCACCTGAAGCAGGCTTGCCCGAAGCCACCAAAGGAGAGAGATACAGGTGGAAGGGGGCAGTTTGGGAGTCGTGGTCGCGGCCGTGGAGGTCGGAGAGGTGGAAGAGGAGGCAATCGGGCACATCTGATGGTTGCAGAGGAGGAAGAAGAAGCTGGTGGGGATCTTACAGAGGAGGATCAGGCACTCGTGGAGGCCTATTCTCAGGCACTCAGGAACAGGCAGAAGCTGACAGGTGATGGGAAGAGTGTGAGAGATGATGCATCCTCCTCATCTTCATCCAGGGGTAACTTTGCTTCTCTTCCCCACACAGCCACAGGTACTCATGATACATTTGCTTTAGCCTCTATACCCACCAGATCACCAGATTGGATAGTTGACTCTGGTGCGTCTCGCCATGTGACTGGTGCTGCTGGGGAGTTTTCTTCCTATACTCGCCTAGCAGTCCCAGAGAGCATTCAGACTGCCGATGGTACGGCTCAGCCCGTAGTTGGTAAGGGTACTGTGAAATGTACCAACACTTTGACTTTGTCTAATGTTTTGCATGCTCCTTCTTTTCCTGTGAATCTCTTATCCATAAGTGCCATTATATCACAACTAAAATGTGTTGTTTTGTTTGATATTCCTAAGGTGATCTTCCAAGAGAAGGGGACCGGCAGGTTGCTTGGGACTGGCACTTGGCATAGCGGGCTGTGGTACATGGATGGGGGGGGTATGGACTCGGCCCTCTCATCCATCGTAGAGAGAGCTGGAGGAGTTGAGAGGAGTGTGGAGGACTTACTGCTGCTTCATCATAGGCGCTTAGGTCATTCCTCATTTCCTGTTTTGAGTAGGTTGTATCCGCCTTTATTTGAAAAGGCTAATAAGGAAAAACTGGTGTGTAATGCGTGTGAGTTAGGCAAGCATACTAGGAGCTCTTATGCTAGCTCTGGTAGTAGGAGTTCTTATATGTTTGATTTGATTCACTCTGATGTATGGGGACCTTGTCCCACAACTACTTTGAATGGATTTAGATATTTTGTTTCTTTCATTGATTGTTTTTCTCGTGTGACTTGGCTTTACTTGATGAAAAACAAGAGTGATGTGCTTGCTTGCTTCAAAGATCTCCATAAAATGGTTCAGACTCAATATGGTGCTGTTGTAAAGGTATTGAGGTCTGACAATGGAACAGAGTACACCAATAGGGCATTTGGGGAGTACCTGTCATCTCAGGGGATACAACATCAAACCACATGTCCGTACACACCAGAGCAGAATGGGGTAGCAGAACGGAAGAATAGGCATCTCCTTGAGGTAACTCGGAGTATGATGATATCGATGAAAGTCCCAAAGTACTTGTGGGGGCAAGCAGTTCTGACAGCAGCCTATTTGATCAACAGGATGCCCTCGCGGGTATTGGATTGGAAGTCTCCGATTGAGATGCTGAAAGGTAAGAATGGAAATATTCTTCCCCTTAAAACCTTTGGATGTGTGTGCTTCGTGCATGACAAAAGACCAAATGTAGGAAAACTGGATCCTAGGGCTGTGAGATGTATCTTTGTTGGGTACTCGGGTACTCAAAAGGGTTATGTGTGCTGGAGCCCAGAAGAGAAGAGATTATTTGTGAGTATGGATGTTACATTCAGAGAGCTCGAACCATACTATTCCTCAGATGTGACATCACCCTTTGGAGACTCGCTCGATACAGGAGGTATGAGGCGAGAGGGGGAGAGTAGTAGTGAGGGTGAGAGGAGGATGGTGAGTGTGGGTAGTATTCCTTGTCCTGTACTTGAGAATTCGGCTGTGGTTGAGCCAGAAGTTGAGAGGAATGAGCCCGAAGGTGGTAGAACTCAGGCTCAGGGGGAGTTGAGATACCGTAAGGTGTATGTTAGGAGAACACAGCAGAATGATGGAACCGTGCCTATAGTGCCACTTGTGCCAAGTCCCTCGTCCCTGCCTACTCCGACTCTTGAGACACCTTCACCAACCATCTCAGACCCAGAATACACAGGTGATATGATTCCTCTCTCTACTCCTCCTACTCCCCTGTCGGTAAGGCGGTCTGTTCGCGAGAATGCGGGCATTCCTCCCGACCGATATGGTTTTCCACATGATATTGCCCAGTTTGTCTCTTACTCACACATATCATCTGTACATGGAGCATTCATTGCATCATTAGACACTGTCTCTATTCCCAAGTGTTGGCAGGTTGCTAAAGGAGATCCGAAATGGAAAGCTGCCATGATAGAAGAGCTCGAGGCCCTCACCAAGAATGAAACCTGGGAGCTTGTGTCACTACCACCAGGCAAGAAGGCTGTTGGATGCAAATGGGTCTTCACAGTGAAGCAGAATCCAGAGGGTCTGGTTGAGCGCTACAAGGCTAGGTTGGTAGCGAAGGGATACAGTCAGACCTATGGCATCGACTATGATGAGACCTTTGCACCCGTGGCTAAGATGAGCACAGTAAGGACACTGGTTTCCATGGCAGCGAATGGAGGATGGCAGTTACACCAACTCGACGTGAAGAATGCCTTTCTTCATGGTGATTTGTTGGAGGAGGTGTATATGGAGGTTCCTCCAGGGTTTGGCACAAACCAGACAGTAGGTAAGGTGTGCAGGCTCAAGAAGTCGCTTTATGGGTTGAAGCAGTCTCCTCGGGCCTGGTTTGATAGGTTCAGGAAGGCTATGGTAGGCATGGGCTACCAACAGATCAATGCTGACCACACGGTGTTCTTTCGACAACATGGTGGTCACATTACTATGCTGGCTGTGTATGTTGATGATATGATCATTACTGGGGATGATGAGGGAGAAATTGCAAAGTTGAAGACAAAATTGGGAAATGAATTTGAGGTGAAGGATTTGGGACAGCTTAGGTACTTCCTTGGAATTGAGGTGGCTCGTGGAGCAGAGGGGATTGTTCTATCCCAAAGGAAGTATGTCCTAGACTTGCTCACAGAGACAGGCATGTTGGGGTGCAGACCGGCAGTTTCCCCAATTGATGTGAAGGCCAAGATAAGCGCAGAGATAGGAGAACAGGTTGATCGTGAGAGGTACCAGAGACTGGTAGGCAGATTGATCTATTTGAGTCATACTCGTCCCGATATCTCATTTGCAGTGAGCGTGGTGAGCCGCTACATGCATGACCCTAGGAAGGTCCATATGGACGCAGTGTATCACATTCTGAGGTACCTGAAGAGTGCACCTGGGAAGGGCTTGATTTTCAGGCAGAATGGGCACATGAATATTGAGGGCTATTGTGACTCTGATTGGGCTAGTTCTCTCGATGACAGGAGGTCCACATCTGGCTATTGCATGTTTGTAGGGGGTAACTTGGTCTCTTGGAAGAGCAAGAAGCAACCGGTTGTCGCGAGATCGACAGCAGAAGCCGAGTACAGGGCTATGGCAATGGGAGTTGCAGAGATGCTGTGGCTAAAGAGGTTGTTGGAAGAGCTCAAGGTGAATCATGGAGCTCAAGTAAAATTGTGGTGCGATAGCAAGTCAGCGATCAACATTGCCAACAACCCTGTGCAGCATGACAGGACCAAGCATGTGGAGATCGATAGGTTCTTCATAAAGGAAAAGCTAGAAAGTGGACTGTTGGAGCTGAGTTATGTAGCTACTGGAGATCAAGTAGCTGACTGCCTCACCAAAGGACTTGGCTCAATTGATCTAGTTAGGTTTTGTGACAAGATGGGCTTGATGGATATCTTTTGCCCATCTTGAGGGGGAGTGTTGAGATTAATTGTATGTTTGTGTCTCTATAGAAAATATAGGGACCTTTTGGTAAGAAAAGAATAGAGTCATTTGTAGGGACTTTTATGTAAGATGTATGCCTATAGAGGCATTAGAGAACCAGATCTGAATACAAGTTTTCAGTTTATTTTTGTCAAAAACTTTCAAATATTTTATTGTCAAGTGTAATATGAAATTTCCATTTCTTTGACACAACCCTGGCACAGCCCCACCGGAGAGCAACTTCCACTTTTAGTATTGAAATAGGGAATACTGACAACAAAAGTATAAGACAACTATGAAATCCGATAAAACAGTAATCAAAATTAGGAGAGAAAAATAAAATCTTGATGCAATACTAGTGCAAAACACTAAAGCCTGTACAACTCAAACCCAATCAACCAACAACTTGCACATCATACACTGACTAAATCGCACCTAATAAAAAAACCCAGCAATAGATGTTGCCTTATTTCCTAAATAAAATAGAACAGCTGAGATACTAACTATCAACTTTATGATAATTGAGATTGCTAAAGTAAAAATTAAGCTGAAAATTATATTTTGCCATTTCAGTTGGAAATTGGTTTTATTTGCTTTCTTGACCTTTTATCTTGTTTCCTAATTACTCCTTAACAATTTTAAGCTTGAAAAAAGCAAGTTTAATTTAGGCTTAATCATTGGAAAAGCAAACAATTGCCAATTCTCAGAATTAAGACAAAGAAGGTTAATAATTCAGTTTTCCTAAAAGTACCAGGCAACCATCAGCTTTATAGAAATTTAATTAAAAATAAAATGGCATTATAACGGATATTATCTCAACATTTTGACATGGGGTCAGAACCTTGTTTCTTGCAAAGCTGCTTTATATCGAACGAGAGCTGAGTTGAAGAAGTCGTAATTCTGCAAACAATCATTACAACAAAAAAGTTAAACCATATAGAGAAAGAAGAAAGAATTAAAATCTTAATCAATAATAGCTGAATGTTAGAAAAATAATGTATCCTGGAGGTGATCCTTTGTCAGAATTGTAAGCAAGTCCTTGAGATGTTTGCCAGTCCCGGCACGTTAGGACTTGTAATTAATTTTCACCAATTATGCTGACACTTCTGATCAGCCAAACAAGATGTTATGTCATGTGGTCACGCCTCTTCTAGTTACTGTGATGAACAACAAAAAGTGTTTGTTTCAGCAACAAGCTGAAGCTAAGGAGCTTGCAGAACTTCTCATAAAGGTAGAGATTTGATGTGTTGATTGCAACAAGCAACGCTAAATAAAATTAACCATTTCTGATTTTTGCCAGTAACATCCAGCATATTATTTTCGTTAGTTGCAAATAACACTTGAAATGACTAATACTGCTAATACTTCATAACTAACTCATAAATATATGTTATTTATAGTTGTGTAAAATTGAAGGCCATCTCATTTTCTTATTTTGTTGCTACTTTGTGATTCTTTTAATATTATTAAGGGCAAATGCAGCATTAATTGGAATCTCCACTTATTCCGTCCCAGTAACCTAATGGTTGGTTCTCAGTTGCATGTCCATCAAAATTGTTGGCAGTAACTTGAAAAATAGGAAATGTCATGTCTAATTTGCAGGACATGTAAAATGTTGAGTATTATTTTGTCGTGAACCTTTTTGTGTTTTGTATCACTGAATTGCATTGCTATTGCACTAAACAGTAACTGCTCTCATAAAGTCCTCATGCACATGTTCCTTTTAATTTTTGTAGGCTGGGGCTGATGTGAACAAGGTACCAATTTTAGTCTTGGCCTATCATTCAAAGGAGCTAATGGAGTACCTGTTGGAATATGGAGCAGACCCAAATCTCACTGATGAAGTTAGTTCCCCTTTTATTCTTTTTAAGTGAAAACTTGTGCAACATGCAACATGCAACATGCACATTGGCAAAATGTGAGTTAGTATGTAGTCCTTAACAGCTGGAAAGATAACCACACCTCAATCGTCGTAGTTAATTTATACAGAATTACCTCCACCCACTCTTATGTTATAGTGTGCTAAGTTAGGTTGTCTTCTTTTGAATGATGTAAGATGCAAAACAGAAGAGGTATGGTAGCTGGTTTATGTATTTTCTGCTGGCCAATATCTGATATTTCTTAATATATTTTTTCGGGGGTTAATTAATTGAAAATAAATTTATGTCAAGGCATTAATTAAATAGAATTTAGTGCCCTTGTTTTTGACAAATAGAGATCTGGTCATTATATTATTCAAATTTTAGCAAATCTGCTCTTAATTTGCAGTCTGGAAGGTTGCCAATAATAGTAGCAGCAGTCAGGGGTAAAAAGGAGATTGTGGAAACTCTGTTTCCGCTAACAGCGCCTGTTCCAACAATGCCAGATTGGAGTATTGATGGCTTGTTTAATTATGTTGAATCTCAAGAATATAAAAGGGAGGTATGTAATCTAGCTATATTGTTCTATCTATGTCAAAACCTTTTGTTAAAGATTATTGTTTCAATTTTACTATTCTGGGAACCATAAAATTACAAAGAGCTAGTTTCTTTTTATTGATTCAGAGGGAAGTTCTTTCCAAGAAAAGACTTGTGAAATTGAACAAGAAAATCCAAGCTGCACTATCCCAAAAGGTATCTTGTGGCGCTAGTCCTCAGTACTTATGTAAGTACCAATTAGTTTGTCATAATTTGGAATACTTTTCTTTTGTCCAATAATTCTAAAGCTACTCATGAGTTGTTTTAATGGTAGGCACTGGAGGAACGTCCTGAGGATGCAAGTGCCTACTATGTGAAGAGAAGCCGCTGTTGGATGCATTTGGGAAATGCCCAGTGTGGAGTGACTTCAATCACTTACAAACTTAATTCTATCTTGGATGCTAACAAATAATCCAATTCGTCAGAAGATATCCGTACCCTAGGCAAGGACTATTGATATCTCGCATTCATATCTATATTTTGACCTTAAATTTGTTCCAAAAGCTGTGTTTAAATCTATTAATTCGGTTATAATTCATTGAATATATATAGAATATGGTACTGCTGCAAGTTTATTCTTATTCTGTAGGAATCGGGAGAAATCAAGGAGGAATCTGGAATTTAGAAGTCTCTACACGGTCCGTGTACCACCTCATGCGGACCGTGTCAACCTCGACTCGATCGATGACACGACCACAGATAACCGCTGACTCGACCACAGAAGAAACACAGGCACACGGTCCGTTAGCATTTCACACTGGCCGTGTCAAGCATTTCCAGAAACAGATCCAGAATTTGGAAACAAGGCTAATTGAAGGAAGGTCGGCCAGAAAAGCTTATAAGCAAGATTTCTTGCACCAGAGAATTCATTCTGGAGCAGAGGAGCAATTTCTAGGGTTTGGTCTTGGCGGCTTTGGCTTGGAGACGAAGTGGAGAAACGAAAGACGCGAGCTTTCGACGGATCTTCTTTGTTCTTCGGGTTTTGTCATGGCTACTTCTTTTATCATTTATTTTATCTGTTTTAGAACTATATTTGAGTAGACTTTTAGTTTCTAGGGTTGTGATGTAATCGAATGTTTTGTTTTGCATGTTAGTTATTGGATTCTTTTGTTGAAATTTGTGTTTGCTTGATTGTGTTTGATTTTAATTGCTTAGTCTAAGTTGTTTGATTTTTATTGGTTTACCACTAGATGAATGATCACATCTAGAAGGTAATTTGGCCTTTATAATCTCTCAACCAAACTAAGTACATGAGGTAGGATTAGTGATCCGAAAGGTGAAGCCAAGTAGTAACCGACAGGTGAACATTTCCTCATATCGACGGAATGAGGTTACCTTTAGTATACCAAACAAGTAACTAGGTAATTCGGACTAACATACGACAGTTGAGGTCTAGAACCCGACGAGGGCACATATTGCAATTCCATACCAAGTTAATGAACCAACAAACGATAGTTGAGGTTTAGAAACATTAGGTCTGGTCAGTAGAACCATAGACAAAGGAACAACACAAAGAAACAATAACTGCTGCATTCACTCGAGGGCCACACGGACCGTGTACGATAGTACCCGGCCCGTGTACACTGGACACGGCCCGTGTAGGACACTACACGGACCGGGTACCTCGAGGCAAAACTGAGATGAAGTCATAACTCTGGAAACGCCTTTTACTTCTGAATTTAAATCAAGTTGATTTACTTTCTTGCATTTTAATTACTGTGATTGAATTGTTAGGAACTATAAAAACCAAAACCAACATTTTCCAACTTCTAGTCTTTATTTAATTTAGGTAGAATTCTAGTTCAGACCTGAACTATTCCTGTGATCGATACCCGATAATATACTACTCGATAGGATTGTATACTTGCAGTGTATTAAATCGAAAAGTGTATTTAAGATTAAAAGGTACAGTTTACTGTACTGAAACTTTGTACTATGCTTTTTGGTGTAACAACTATCTATCACGAAATGTAAGTTTGACTATTTAAATGCTGTCCAATTTATACCTAACTGGACTCATCTCTTAAGAAAACAAAAAATAGCCACAGCATGTCACTGTACCACGACTACTTCGTTATGGATACAAGTTGTTTTGAAGCAACTTTTATGTTTCATACAATTTCACAGTAGTAGCATAATGTGTAATCATTTCTTTTGAATTATTGTTAATTGTTTTGCAGGATTATTTTCCAGCTGCACTTGCTTTTGGTGCTGGCTTGAGTTTGGATTCTGAAGATTTTAAGAATGAAATGAGGTATATTTTACTTTCCCTTTTATTTCTCTGATCTAGTTTTCTGTTTCATTAGTAAATTTTGTTGACGTGTCTAATGTTTCATTGCAGGGGAGTCGTGGACTCTGCACTCAAATCTGGTGATCACGTATTGCCAGATGAACTAGAAGAAATGGGGAAGCCTGCATTCACTGTGACAATTGATAAGACAAAATGAAGTTTAGTATTCACGACTAATTATGTTTGAACCAGTTGCATACTGTTTTGGTGCAGCAGCACTTATTTTGGTATTTTGTTCTCTTTTTATGCCTTGGAGGGGGGGAAAAACTGTAGCTGTTTTTGTTAAGAGTTCTGTACGGGTTCTGTGAACTGTTATAGAAAAAGATTACAGAAGCTCTCTTACCTCGGTGTGAATTGTTGTTTTTTTTTTCTGCTTTCTTCTTCTCCATTGACTATACCATTAGTTCTCTTTGAAAGGAAAATGAACTCTCCTTTTGAAAAGTACTATTGGGGCTCTTTCGGAGCAAAATTTGGCTGGCAGCAAGATGATCAGAATGCATCATTTTTTTTATTTAATTAAAACACGGGACCCTTATATGATATTTTAAAGGATCAGCTTTATTTATCAGTATTTTCAAATGAGCCATTTTGTAAATAAGATTTGGTTGACTTGATTACGAAAAAATCTTGGCTAACTTGCCTTGTTTTGACATAGATTTAAAGGTTGAGTGTTATTTCACACCTGTTTTGATATAAAAAACTGAGAACTTGTTAACCATTTCAGATCTATTGTGCCTCTATAGGCTTACATATTACATAAAGGACCCTACAACTTGATAATATTCACTTCTTACTACAAGGTCCCTATAAACATACAAATTCAATCTCAACACTCCCCCTCAAGATGGGCAAAAGATATCTATCAAGCCCATCTTGTCACAAAACCTAACTAGATCAATTGAGCCAAGTCCTTTGGTGAGGCAGTCAGCTACTTGATCTCCAGTAGCTACATAACTCAGCTCCAATAGTCCACTTTCCAGCTTTTCTTTTATGAAGAACCTATCGATCTCCACATGCTTGGTTCTGTCATGCTGCACAGGGTTGTTGGCAATGTTGATCGCTGACTTGCTATCACACCACAGTTTCACTTGAGCTTCGTGATTCACCTTGAGCTCTTCCAACAACCTCTTCAGCCACAACATCTCTGCAACTCCCAATGCCATAGCCCTGTACTCTGCTTCTGCTGTCGATCTCGCGACAACCGGTTGCTTCTTGCTCTTCCAAGAGACCAAGTTACCCCCTACGAACATGCAATAGCCAGATGTGGACCTCCTGTCATCGAGAGAACTAGCCCAATCAGAGTCACAATAGCCCTCAATATTCATGTGCCCATTCTGCCTGAAAATTAAGCCCTTCCCCGGTGCACTCTTCAGGTACCTCAGAATGTGATACACTGCGTCCATATGGACCTTCCTAGGGTCATGCATGTAACGGCTCACCACACTCACTCCAAATGAGATATCGGGACGAGTATGGCTCAAATAGATCAATCTACCTACCAGTCTCTAGTACCTCTCACGATCAACCTGTTCTCCTATCTCGGCGCTTATCTTGGCCTTCACATCAATTGGGGAAACTGCAGGTCTGCACCCCAACATGCCTGTCTCTGTAAGCAAGTCTAGGACATACTTCCTTTGGGATAGAACAATCCCCTCTACTCCACGAGCCACCTCAATCCCAAGGAAATATCTAAGCTGTCCCAAATCCTTCACCTCGAATTCCTTTTCCAATTTTGTCTTCAACTTTGCAATTTCCCCCTCATCATCCCCAGTAATGATCATATCATCAACATACACAGCCAGCATAGTAATGTGACCATCATGTTGTCGAAAGAACACCGTGTGGTCAGCATTGATCTGTTGGTAGCCCATGCCTACCATAGCCTTCCTGAACCTATCAAACCAGGCCCGGTGAGACTGTTTCAACCCATAAAGCGACTTCTTGAGCCTGCACACCTTGCCTACTGTCTGATTTGTGCCAAACCCTGGCGGAACCTCCATATACACCTCCTCCAACAAATCACCATGAAGAAAGGCATTCTTCACGTCGAGTTGGTGTAACTGCCATCCTCCATTCGCTGCCATGGAAACCAGTGTCCTTACTGTGCTCATCTTAGCCACGGGTGCAAAGGTCTCATCATAGTCGATGCCATAGGTCTGACTATATCCCTTCGCTACCAACCTAGCCTTGTAGCGCTCAACTAGACCCTCTGGATTCTGCTTCACTGTGAAGACCCATTTGCATCCAACAGCCTTCTTGTCTGGTGGTAGTGACACAAGCTCCCAGGTTTCGTTCTTGGTGAGGGCCCCGAGCTCTTCTATCATAGCGGCTTTCCATTTCGGATCTCCTTTAGCAACCTGCCAACACTTAGGAATAGAGACAGTGTCTAATGATGCAATGAATGCTCCATTTACAGATGATATGTGTGAGTAAGAGACAAACTGGGCAATATCATGTGAAAAACCATATCGGTCAGGAGGAATGCCCGCATTCTTGCGAACACTCCGCCTTACCGACAGGGGAGTAGGAGGAGTAGAGAGAGGAATCATATCACCTGTGTATTCTGGGTCTGAGATGATTGGTGAAGGTGTCTCAAGAGTCGGAGTCGGCAGGGACGAGGGACTTGGCACAAGTGACACTGTAGGCACGGTTCCATCATTCTGCTGTGTTCTCCTAACATACACCTTCCGATATCTCAACTCCCCCTGAGCCTGAGTTCTACCACCTTCAGGCTCATTCCTCTCAACTTCCGGCTCAACCACAGCCGAATTCTCAAATACAGGACAAGGAATACTACCCACACTCACCATCCTCCTCTCATCCTCACTACTACTCTCCCCCTCTCGCCTCATACCTCCTGTATTGAGCAAGTCTCCAAAGGGTGATGTCGCATCTGAGGAATAGTATGGTGCGAGCTCTCTGAATGTAACATCCATACTCACAAATAGTTTCTTCTCTTCTGGGCTCCAGCACACATAACCCTTTTGAGTACCTGAGTACCCAACAAAGATACATCTCACAGCCCTAGGATCCAGTTTTCCTACATTTGGTCTTTTGTCATGCACAAAGCACACACATCCAAAGGTTTTAAGGGGAAGAATATTTCCATTCTTACCTTTCAGCATTTCAATCGGAGACTTCCAATCCAACACCCGCGAGGGCATCCTGTTGATCAAATAGGCTGCTGTCAGAACTTCTTGCCCCCACAAGTACTTTGGGACTTTCATCGAGATCATCATACTCCGAGTTACCTCAAGGAGATGCCTATTCTTCCGTTCTGCTACCCCATTTTGCTTTGGTGTGTACGGACATGTGGTTTGATGTTGTATCCCCTGAGATGACATGTACTCCCCAAATGCCCTATTGGTGTACTCTGTTCCATTGTCAGACCTCAACACCTTTACAACAGCACCATATTGAGTCTGAACCATTTTATGGAGGTCTTTGAAGCAAGCAAGCACATCACTCTTGTTTTTCATCAAGTAAAGCCAAGTCACACGAGAAAAACAATCAATGAAAGAAACAAAATATCTAAAGCCATTCAAAGTAGTTGTGGGACAAGGTCCCCATACATCAGAGTGAATTACATCAAACATATAAGAACTCCTACTACCAGAGCTAGCATAAGAGCTCCTAGTATGCTTGCCTAACTCACACGCATCACACACCAGTTTTTCCTTATTAGTCTTTTCAAATAAAGACGGATACAACCTACTCAAAACAGAAAATGAGGAATGACCTAAGCGCCTATGATGAAGCAGCAGTAAGTCCTCCACACTCTTCTCAACTCCTCCAACTCTCTCTACGATAGATGAGAGGGCCGAGTCCATACCACCCCCATCCATGTACCACAGCCCGCTATGCCAAGTGCCAGGCCCAAGCAACCTGCCGGTCCCCTTCTCTTGGAAGATCACCTTAGGAATATCAAACAAAACAACACATTTTAGTTGTGATATAATGGCACTTATGGATAAGAGATTCACAGGAAAAGAAGGAGCATGCAAAACATTAGACAAAGTCAAAGTGTTGGTACATTTCACAGTACCCTTACCAACTACGGGCTGAGCCGTACCATCGGCAGTCTGAATGCTCTCTGGGACTGCTAGGCGAGTATAGGAAGAAAACTCCCCAGCAGCACCAGTCACATGGCGAGACGCACCAGAGTCGACTATCCAATCTGGTGATCTGGTGGGTATAGAGACTAGAGCAAAAGTATCATGAGTACCTGTGGCCGTGTGGGCAAGAGAAGCAAAGTTACCCCTGGATGAAGATGAGGTAGATGCATCATCTCGCACACTCTTTCCATCACCTGTCAGCTTCTGCCTGTTTCTGAGTGCCTGAGAATAGGCCTCCACGAGTGCCTGATCCTCCTCTGTAAGATCCCCACCAGTTTCTTCTTCCTCCTCTGCAACCATCAGATGTGCCCGGTTGCCTCCTCTTCCACCTCTCCGACCTCCACGGCCGCGACCACGACTCCCAGACTGCCCCCTCCCACCTGTATCTCTCTCCTTTGGTGGCTTCGGGCAAGCCTGGTTCAGGTGACCCACCTCACCACAGTTGTAGCACTGTCGAGTCTCGCCCCTGTACCCTGTGTTACCTGAGTTAGAGACCGCTAGTGCTGACTTCACTCCTGGGAGTCCTCCTGTCCCAGCCTGTAATCCTATACGGCTCTCCTCCTGCATCATCGCAGAGATCGACTCATCCAGAGTGGGAATCTTCGAGTGGGATAGCAACACCGCGCTCCTCTGCTCGAATGCTGGGTCCAGATGCCTCAGAAAGTGCATAGTCCTCCTCTGGACATCTCTCAAACCTTTCTTGCAATTTGGATCCAAACAACACTCAGCAAGAGAGAAGTAGTCGTAATCTGCCCACAGTCGCTCCAAATCTGCGGCATACTCCTGAATCGACCTACCTCTCTGTGCTACCTCCTCTATCTCTCTCTCGATCTGGAACACTCTCATATTGTTGTCAATCCCTGCATAGATCCTCATCAACTTCCCCCAGACATCACTCACGGCCTCTATGCCATCAACCGTCTTGGCAATAGATGCAACCATAGAGTTTAGAAGCCAAGTGTGTAGCAAACTGTTTGTAGACCTCCACTCACCGTACCCAGCTGAGCCCTCAGCTGGCACGTCCATCTCACCTGTGATATACCCATCCAGGTTCTTCCCTACTAGAGCCCTCTTAACCCGACGCGACCAGCTCAAATACGTGGCTGGCCCATCCAGTTTTATGTCCACCGACTGAAGTTCCAACTTCTGTAACTTTGGCTTGCTTTCAACAGAAGTTTGGCTCCCGGCCAATAATCGCACCACAACAGCGAGCTCATCAGGAGTCAGCTTCGCACAAGCCTTCGCAAACGCATTCCCGGTCTCCTCCTCTGACATTGATCGGACTTAGATATATGCCTCACGTATCGATCTTGGTCCGAATCACTTCTAATAACCCCTTAGACCCGATCTTATATCCTCAAGACGGATCTAGGTCATCTCCTCCTTTCTTCTTCTTCCCTCTCGATCCTATCTTGGTCTATCTCATCAAGATTCGACCCAAACCCGATCGAAAAATCCGATCAAAACCCCGCTTCTCGGGTTTCGTGGGGTATAAGCCCCCCACGCCGGCCAAATCAACCCAAGAACCTTACCCTAGGTGGCTGGCCGGCCTTAAAGGAGGTGGCTCGGCCTAGCTAGGTCAAATCAAGAGAGAAGGAGAAGGAGAAGTGGCAGCAGCGGCTGGGCGGACCTAGGAGAGGTTGAGCTCGGCCAAGAGAGAGGAGGCGGAGCAGGGAGAGGCCAGCAGGGAGGAGAGGGGCGGACCTAGGAAAGGTTGAGCTCGGCCAAGAGAGAGGAGGCGGAGCTGAGACCAGCAGCTGCAGCGGCGGAGCTCAGGCCGGCCAGGTGGGGTGACTACGGGGCCAGGCGGCGTCGGGCGAAGCTCGGGCGGCACTGGCGGAGGTGTGGGGCGGAGGTTTGCTACAGTACCGCGGGTTTGCTACAGTACCGCGGCTCTGATACCATTTTGATATAAAAAACTGAGAACTTGTTAACCATTTCAGATCTGTTGTGCCTCTATAGGCTTACATATTACATAAAGGACCCTACAACTTGATAATATTCACTTCTTACTACAAGGTCCCTATAAACATACAAATTCAATCTCAACAGAAAGATATATAATTGGTGTCAAGTGATAAACATAATCAATGTTGGGTATCTCTTACGAGTTACAAGTAATGATCCAGTAGTAATTTACAGAACTACAAAAATGAGGATTTAATTTAAGTACCAAAATGCAGGTGTTAGAATAGCAAAATTATGTACCTTAATCAGATTTTGTAGAGCTTCTGATAAAGGTACAAAATGTGATATAATTTATTTACTGAGCAGGAATGAAGCCATACCAATTGAATCAATAAGCTTTTTCATACAGAACACAAGCAACAACTGTTAATCGGTCAAGCTATCAATTGAATAAATCATTTTGATAAGATGTCAGTCAGAGCTATCAAAATGTGATAATTTTCCAAGTTAGTTTGTTTTAAAGAAATTCAAAGATAATGTTTCAAAAGGAAAACTAAATTAAAAAAATCTGGTGAATGTGAACCTTTACCAGTATACACACTTCCCTGTCTCTGATAACATGAATTTGTATGAAGCAGGAACGTACAATTTTTACAATATTACAATATTACGCATTTAACAATAAATTAAGGAATCTAAGATTAAGCAGAACGGCATTTCCTCCTGAAGTTGCAACAGGAAAAACAGACCAAAGAAGGAAATAAATAAGAAAAAGAGAAATAAATACCGAGTTCTGAAATTAATGGCTGGTACAAAATTACGACACAGACATGATATATATCATACACAAAAATTTATCAGATCGGAGATGTATGCAGTAAATTGTCCTACAAAAAAACAGGCTCAGATATAATAAGAATAGTATTTGTATCACACAGTGAGCAGGAATGAAGTTCTCGGCTTAACTAGTTAATTTGGAAGACATCGAATTAAGCAATGGTGAAGCCTGACATATAAATTGCACATAGCAGCCCATAAATTTCAACTCTTCTCTAGTCCCTTCTCACATAAATTACCTATATAACAGATAACACATTAAGCCTTAAATATTCCCTTTTTGTTTATTGTGTAACTAACGAATCTACTTTAAACTCCATTGAATAGTCTCTTAACAATATCCTTATTTAAATGATATCAACATAATGCATATGAAACATGTGTAAAATGATTGTTCACCAACAGTACTATGCTATCTGCAAAATGTAGAACTTCATATACAATATTCAATATACCAAACAGATCCTATTGCATGCCATTTATATTCTACTGTCATGGGAAGACTGTCACATTTCACTCCCATCATATCTGCAAAAAAATAGAAAGATTTTATTGATCTCAATTTATATTATGTAACCTAAACATTTATACCACTCAACAATACGTAAGAACTGACAATGTACCTCATATTTTTTATGACGTCCTCACTCACAAACCTTTCCAGGTACATCTGTAAAAGGAAAGTATGAGATATTTTATGATGAACAAGCTGGAAACTTAACATTAAAAAAAAGAAAAGAACCCGAAGTAAAAGGAACATATTTACTCAATCAAAAGAGAAAAAAATTAATACACACCTGTAGAAATTTGCTCAGACTATCGTTTTGTTCTTTTACAAACTTGCAACAGCTCTTATGGGTCTGAGGGACACAAGTTCCAAGGGATTGAGTGACCTTATTCACAAATTTATGAAGTATCTGCTGGTAATCAGCTTCTTTCAAGTGTCGTTTTAACCAAAATGGCTTCAGCTTTGGCTTTGCAAAACCTACCAGTGCCAATTTGAAGCTGTGATTATCAACCTCGTCTGTTTTCTCTCCTGCTTCTGTTCCATTTGGCGCGACGAGATTTTGATTCAGTTGTGACTGCCCTAGCTTGGGAACCTCAGGAGTTGGGTCCACTGGATTGACAGCAGACAACTCAGAGTCAGCATCTGATCCTCTAGCCTCAGAGGTCCCCACCTTTGGGTCCACTGGTTGCATAACTGCATCAGTATTTGGCTTCTCAACAACACAATTTTGATTTGTTTGTGACAGCCCCACCTTGGAAACCATTATTGGATTCTGTTGATTTGAGAGAGATTGAGGTGCAGTTGGATTCACTGAAAGGGTATCGGAACCATGTGAACTTGCAATACACACATCATTATCCCATTGAGATGTTATTGGATTCATTGGATGTTCTATTCCTGGTGAGTTCTTTCCCACTTTTTCTTTCACATCCCTGTGATATTGAGATGAAATCTGCAGCTCCTGTGAAATGTTTTCTTCCAATACAACCCCCCTTTGTTTTGTTTTGCAGTCAGCATCTAGTATAGCCGTAGTATTTTCTGCTGCTCTGGGCACTGCCCCCTCAGTCCTACTTTCGTGCAGTGTTGTGGTATGAGTAGCCCTTGACTCACTGCCATGTCCAGTATTTGCGAGAACACCCCAATTGTAAATCAAATTCGGATCTTTAAGTGAACTTCTGAGAGCATTTACCGACCAGTCATGCCATTTCAGGCCTTCCCATGATGTCACTTTAGCAGCATTATCTCTGTAATTCGTTTTCTTCTCATACCTACCCTCTGAGCCATCCCGTTTCCCTCTATCTTGATCCATTCTGGGAACACGACTAGGGCTCCTTTGTAAACTAGGTGATCTTCTGGACCTTCTAATCGGGCTGTAGGAAGAGTCTCTCTTCTCTCTCCTATAATGTGATCAAGTGTGAAACTAAGTGAGGATCAACCATTAAAGTAGAGACATAACCTCTGATTATGGAAATGAATAGAAAAAGGTTCATACCTCTTTTGGCATCTGTAAGGTGAATTTGTACGACCTCTTCCTCGGTACCTGGACCCACCTTGGGTCCAGCCAGTTCTTTGTTCATTGTTAGGTGAGTAGCTGTTGTCTCTATCTCTTGGCCTGTCCACGTCCCATCCAGTTTTTAACCATTTAGGTGCTGGTGAACGACTTTGGTCTCTTGATTTTTGTCCTCTTCTGCAAATTAATTGTTATGAATGGCTTAAATTAGTGCATACTAATTTTAAGACAACGACAGTAATAGGGATTAAAGAAAACGAACCTTAAAGCCTTAAATTTTAGCAAGGACTGCAGATTTAGAAATTTCTTCAGTAGTAGTTAACTCCCTCAAATTACTTGCTCAGTTTACTAATGTGGAATAGTTATATACATACCTCTTGAAACCACGATCAGGTGAAAGGTTAGACCTGTGCTGATTCCATGCATCAGGGTCAGTTTGATCAAGAGTCATGCCCCACCCATCAGTCTTCTTATTGTTATAGTTCTTGTTGATGTCGGCTGCAGCTTGAGACCAAGGGGACACAGACCTTGATCTTGATTTTTTGACTGGTGAAGAGTCTTGACCCCACCCATCAGATTCCTTTTGGTTAGCATTCTTCGTTGATTCTGGGCCCCACCTTTCAGATCCAGTCCTTTCATTTAGATCAGAGCAGTTTTTTGGGGGAGATGAAAAGCCTAACTGTTTCTCCCTTTCGTCTTTTGTTTTATTGGCATCAGTATGACTCATTCCTTGACTCCTGTTGAATCTTTTACAAAACCCAAGAGAGAAATGGGTGTCAGACTAGAGATAAAGTTGTCGAAATCAAAGGACCCTTATATTTTAGTAAATAGCAAAATATTTAAAGCAAATATGTATTCACAATTATCGACTCCTGACCAGCAAATAAGAAATATTTGTATAAAATTGTGATGAAACTCAAATGCTTATATTCTACTGCAGTGAATATTCGTAAGTTTTCAGGTTACTTTTGCATAATATCATGTACCTGCTAAGATGACTCGGACCAGTACTACCTCTCCCTCTGGACCTACCCCGGTCCCATCCAGTTTTTCTCAGTCTATTTTCTGGGGAAACATTACGCTCACTGCGTCTTGACCTGTCCAGATGCTGTCCAGCTTTTCTCCATTTGTGTTCTGGTGAGCGGCTACTGTTCCATCCAGTTCTTTTTCGGTTGTTCTCAGTTGAAAATCTTCTGTCCCTTGATCTAAATGAATTACGCCCACCATTCCATCTGTATATTGATTTGTCAATGATCAAAGAAATAGCATTCTGGTAATAAGGTTCACTTCAGTAATTTAGGATTATAGTTACCAAGTCATTATCTCATCATTTGTTTCATGCATAAGTTTTTAAAGTGCTCTACTATATAGCAGGTCCGGCAATGGCCAGCACCATACCCCAAAAGATGCAATCTTGTGTTTTAGTTCAATATTTTAAGAGACCACCCTCTCAATATGCCACAATTTTTATCTATAGGAGAAATGACATACCTGTCAGAATCACGGTTAGGTAAGTGGTTGTTAGAGTTAGTCTGATTCCATGCATCAAGGCCGGTTTGATCAAGAGCCTTGCCCCACCTGTCAGTATCCTTGCTGTCAGAGTCCCCTTTAGTATTATGTGCAGCCTGAGACCAAGGAGACAGAGACCTTGATTTGGATCGCTCTGCATGTGAAGACCTCATGCCCCATTCATCAGATTCCTTTTCAATGTTGCTCTTATTTACCTCTTGTGCTGCATGAGAAAAAGGTGATGAAGACCTCAATCTGGATCGGGTCATCGCTGGAGAGTGCGGGCCCTGCCCATTATGTCTGTTTTCATCATTTTGACCAGGGAGCTTGATGCGATGACATGATAAGCCTGGTTGATTCTCATTTTCCACATTTGTTTTATTGTTACAAACAAGGCTTGTTCCTTGACTCCTGTTTTTTTTTATTAAAAAAGAGTTGAAGCTGTTGGTAAAATAACTTACCTAACCAAAAATTAAACAATTAAAAGAACCAATACAAACTGATAAGTAGGACTAAAGTTACGTAAGGCTTCAGTCCTAATATTATAACATATAGCCCTGCCGATGAGGTGAATGAAGGGTGTGCTGAAACCTTGTTACTGCTCATTTAATGGGTCAGTTAAATTGGATTCAGTAACTAGTTCATGATGTAGGGTGTGTGTGACTGAGGCAAATAGGGCATTTCCCCTGGGGCTTTTAGTAATATGGGATTAATTAGGGGATTTAGACAAAGATTGTACCTTTATTGTTGTACTAAGTAATGGTTAATATAAAAGTGCTCAGGGCTGGTCTTCAGCCTTTTTTAAAAAAAAATAATTATTACAACATATAACAATTAAATAAAAAAAAATTGGGAGCTACTTCAGCTCGGCTCGATTTCTAACGAGTCAATCACGAGCCAGGGCCTTTAGCTCGAGATCAGAGTCACGCTGGGCTCGACTCAGCTCATTATGTTCATGAGACGAGTTTGACTTGGGCTTGATTTGGGTCAGCTCGGCTAGTTGCCAGCTCCTTTAAATCAGTCGTTCTATTGGAGCAAATTATCCATTAGTTTGTATCATGCATCCAAATAATGCAAGGTGAAATTTGCAAAAAGTGCCATAATAAAAACTACCTAGTTGCATTCCCGCCACAGTGTGGACGAGATGGAGACTCTTCTCTCCAATTTGCTCCTCTGTTAACAAGTTGCCTCATATCACCTCTAGGACTTTTAGAACTTCTTCTAACATTTTTACCAAATAATAAGAATTTCACAACTTGGTTATTTGCTTCATATAAGTAATTAAGGTAAAGCATATCACACAAAACATAAAACCATCAAAATAAATTATGAACCTGCTTCTAGTGCGTTTTTTCTGACCAGAAGATGTGCCCCGCCCATCAGATTTCCACTTGGCATCATCGTTCAAAGACTGGCCCCACTTATCAGACCAGTTCCACCCGTTGTTGTTCTGAGGTTGAGCTCCTTGAGTTGAAGTTAGGGTCTCCCATAGGCTAGGCTTAGGCTGCTCTCTTTCCTCTCCTTTTTCAGCCATGGTTTTGTCTCAAGCTTATGCCTCTGTTAGCAAAATTTGAATCATGAAGTACAATCAAAAACTATTTTGGTATGCTAAAAAGAATGTAATGTTAAACGAGTTATTACAATGTAAAAAACTTGGGAGAAAGAAGCCTCCCCTATATATTTTTCAAAAATACTCATGTACCCTTTTTCACATAAACCCTATTTGCAATGCATTATAATACACTAATACTACATTAATACTGTCATTTGAAGCTCAAACTAAAAATGGTTACATAAACCCTAATTCCATAAGCTGACATCATTTTTGGGTAAATAAAAAACAGGGGTACGAAGTTCCTCCACATTTAGACAAAGAAATGCCTAAGCCCTTAACCTAAAGATAAAAACAGGGTCGGATTAGGAAAACCCTCTGTTATTGTTATTTAAAATAAACCTAAAGAAAGAATTTCTTAAAACAACAAACTTCCTTTCCAAACGAAATTAGTGCGAATTTCAACCTATTACGAATTTTTCTCAATTGGCGCCAAGAAAGTCATCTAGAAATGCCTTTAATTTTGGGGACATTCAGGCAGATAAGGTTGCACATAAATTGCTTCTCAGAGCACAATATTTCGAGAAAGAAAGCTCGTATATTTGTTTGAAACGACGATAAAATCCAATAAATCACCACGGCATGTCTTGGAAATCTCACGAGCAGGTCGCTCTGAATCTGATGCTCGCGCATCTTACTAGACGACGAGATTAAGACAAAAAAACATTCATCAGGAAAAAGAGAGAAACATAAATTTACCTAAACCCTTGGTGAGAGAAAGAGAGGCGAGAGCACAAATGTTTTGATTTCTACTTTCGGAGTGTTTTGAGCAATCGAAAAAGAGAAGGGAAGTCGGAGAGACTCACACTGCTATATAGGAATTGTAGGAGTTTAACGACAATATTTGCACATTAAATCCTGTAAAATACTTATTTGCTTATTTTTCACATTAAACCCTGTAAAATACTTCATTTCTTTTAGAAATAAATACCCGTAGGCGTAGGTACTATATAAGTACTAACACGAACACTTCTTAATTTGTACTCTGGTAATAGTAAATTAGTAATACCTTTTTGGTAAGAAAAAAGTCACCTTTTGTCCATTTCATACGGTCAATTGATCAAATTTCCTTCATCAAACTAGCTGTTTAATGAGGTTCAAAAATTAGAGTTTCAAATAATTAATGTAGATCAAAAGTTGGTGTTGATACTGATACACTACATTACATGATTACATCCATCATACATGGCCATTGGCCAATACAACATAAAAATGGAAAAGCGAAAATTTGATTATAGACAGCATCTCATCATCATTCCCCAAAGAACAAAAGAAACCGATTAAGCAGACAAGAAATATAAATTAAACAAGAACGGAACTCAGTTCTGAATTTTCTGCTGTGCACATCCATATGGTACTACATGCAATCAATTATAAAAAGAGAAATCAAATGAATATATTTATCCGACGAGCATTACTTGCACTAAAGTGAAAAAATGATGCTCACAAATAGGAGGAACTATATCAATTAATATCCTAGCATTTAATTAATTCATCAGCTACTTCGTTTTTTTTTTTCTAACTTTATGATTTTTTCATTGAAACCTTGAGCATCCTAATAAAAAAAATATCTGGTTCTCAATTTTTAACGAGAAATAAATTATGGTGTACACCAAACTAGTTTTAATGAGATTAAAAAAATTACGGTTTAATTATAGTCTGAATCAAAGTTTGTGGTTTTAATATGACATCAATGGCCAATACAAGATAAAAATGGGAAAGCAAAATTTGATTATAGGAAAAAAAAAAAAAAAATGAGCACATACTTTGCCGTTAAAAAAAATGTTTTTTTGGTAGTTTTGTATTAATTGGGCGGCAAAATAGCTTTTATTTTGATAATAATGTTTTATCATCACCTGTCACAAAATAAATAGATTATTATGCGGGATTCATTATGTTTCTGAATTATAAAATAAAATATACCGTCATTGTTTGAAGAAAAAAAAGTAATTGTATTTCATATTATAATTAAATATTGATTAAAATGTTATAATAAAAATTAGAAATAATAAAGGAGGGGGAAGACAGCTGGAATGAGTCGGTGAGCGTCCAATGCATTATTATAGAAAATTCTATAATATGGAGAAAGAAACTTGTCTTCTCTTTGTTTTGCTTCTTTTCTTTTGAAAGACATTAATGATGTTCGTTTTTTTATATAAACAAGATACAAATTAAGAAAATAAACATTGGTGCAAGCAAACCTCATAGCAGTATCATAGAAACTAATTCAAAAAAAATTCCTCCCCTTTGTAATTTCTATATACAGCGATCATCTCTAATTACTAAATACTAATTAATTAATGAGAATCAGATCAATGTCCCCTGCCTCGTCCTCCTCTTCTCCGCTTGAACCGACTTTTGAATCCGACACATCCCCGAGACAATCAAATTAAGGTAACTTTCGCACCGCCATCTGGCTTCAATTCTTAAATGATCCCTCGGAATCACCTTGTCTGTTAGTCATCCATGCTGGGGTTTTAGTCGAAAAGGTTCTAGTAATAAAAGATGGCCACCTATCCGAACGGCCATTTGGATCACCCATTTGGATGTTTCCTTCGCGGTAACCCCGCCGAGAGCTTGCCTCTCCTTTGCCAGGGAATGAGTGGAGACTCTCAGATCTTTCCAGTTGTCCTGACACAATGATTTCCTTCCTGATATGATCGGGTAACCTGCGCGTGAACTTGTAGACACTCCCGACATCTGGCCTTACATCTAGCCTTACCGCTGCGAGAGAATGCCCGGTTGAGTGGGAACGGGGAAATTTCGGCTGTTGTCGCACCGATTTTGCACGCAGTGCTCGCTTCTGGCTTCCGATCCTCTCCAATTCAATTGCCTCTTGCTTTCTCCTCGTCTCGTCTTCATGCTCATCAATATCAATTACAACTACTGAATCAGCTTGGTTTGATGGGTTGTGCGTCTCATCGACTTGTGTCAAACTACTCGACTCGACTCCTTCGGTTTGCTTTGACTGTTGGTTCGGATCACGAGTTAGGATGCACCGGCAAACCGGACATGTCCTGTGAGATAAAAGCCATTCATCAATACAATCAGGATGGAAAATGTGGCTGCACTTGGGGAGGAGACGAATATTCTCGTCATCTTCGAAATCACATAAGCAAACGGCACACTCGAGTGACCCTTTTGCAATCTTGTGCTCCTTCACCTCCGAGTAAACCATTATCGGAAAGGTCTCTAGCACAGCTGAATCAAGACCTCGTTGTGCGCCGCAACACTCAGGGAGGATGTACCACCACAGGATACTTAAAATCGTACTGATAATACCTATTATAATGACAGTTAAAAGACTTAAAGAATCGTTGTCGTTTGTTGATGGTGGCGACGATTGCGCTTCTATTGCCGGCAAAAGTATCACCAGAAGAAACACCAGCATCAAACCGAGCGAGCTTCTCTCTCGGCTAATGGCGACTGGGTGACCAGTAGACTGCCACATTTTAAATTGCTTTATTTGATGGTAGCTTGAGAAAGAAGGAAGATGAATGAGATTGAGGTTCTTATAAGGTGGCCGGGTTGAGATGAAGGCCTCTAAAAAAAGAACTCTTTTTTTTTTTTTTTTGCAACATCTAAAAAGAGGAACTCAAATTAAGCCGTGAAACTGAAGTACAGTGCACGCCAAGTCAAAGTCTGCATGATTGAAAATTAGAATGCATTACAATTGGAATTGGGGTTGCTATTTTTCGGCTCAACTATTGCATGCTTATATCTGTCTCATTAATTAATTAAGAATGTTAATAAAGGAAAAAGGTTAATGAAGTGTACAATATAAAGAGTAAATAAAGGAAGTTAATTAATATCTATCTCTTTAATAATAAATAGGATATAAAGACTATAATCTCCTTTCTTATATTAACAACATAGAACAACTATGATTAAAAGATGCAATTTTGAATTGAATATCTGCTCTTTAATTAAATAGTTTTTTTTATTCTATACATATTTTTTTTGTTCTATACATATTTTTTTATGTTGCTTTATGTGTAGAAGTACAAATTTATTTAGAAACCTACTCGCCAACACGTAGATGTTATGATTTTCTCATTTTTTTCGAAAACTTTTCTAAATCTCCTTATTTGATGGTCATGTACTCGATTATCTGATTGGTATTTTTTTCTTTTTTTAAAATGTCATTTAATGATACAGATCCACAGTATTCGTTGCATGTATCATGCGCTAAAATTTACTAATGCCGTAACTTTCGTAGGAATTTGAAATTAAAAAAATATTCTTATCTATCATCAAAACATTTTAATGAGAAACAGTTTTTTTAAGAAAAAATACAAACATATTTTTTCTCAAAGGAAAAATTTAATAAACCAGCAATATCAGTAATCTAACAACAAGCAACTAAATACAATACTTTTTATAGGCCTACAAATTAATAACATTATTATATCTTAAGCTCCCAATTTTTTTTTATAAATTTATATTATATATATAGTGAGTGGCTAATATCAAAACGTTTGTTCCTAGGCCATGGAACAAACTCTTCGGATTTTACATTTTCAAAGTCCAAATAGTCGATCCAAACCGTTCAACATTCAATCTATATTAAAATGTGCTTGGAGACCAAATTTTACATTTTTTGAAATTTTTTTACTAATTATTAAGCCAGTTTTAAAACCGTTATTTTCAATGATCCAGAAATTTTTCACAGTTTATTAAAATCAGTGATTTAAAAACTGACTTAATAAATAGTAAAAAAATTTCAAAATATGTAAAATTTGGTCTCCAAGCACATTTTAATATAGAGACCACTTCTAATTGTTTGGATCGACCATTTGGATTTTGAAAATCGGAAACCAATTGGTTACACCACGGCCCCGAAACAAATGTTTTGATATTAGCACATGTTAATATGAAGATCATGTTGAGCGGTTCGGATCGACTGTTCGAACTTTGAAATGACAAAAACTGACTCGTTATAACTTAGACTGAAATTATAACGTTGTGACATTAGCCAGACTCTATATATATATAGATATAGAGTAGAACTAGGGTGTTCCTAAGCTCACCAAGCCCTTCCATGAGCTCGACTCTAAAACCTATCGAATTGACTTCAAACAACATTTTCAAACTATTAGATGTTCAATCTATATTAAAATGTGCTTGGAGACCAAATTTTACATTTTTTGGAATTTTTGTACTATTTATTAAGATAGTTTGAAAATCGCTGTTTTCCAATGGTGCAGAATTTTAATAAAAACAGCGATTTTCAAACCATCTTAATAAATAGTAAAAAAATTTCAAAAAATGTAAAATTTGGTCTCCAAGCACATTTTAATATAGATTGAACATCTAGCAGTTTGAAAATGTCGTTTGAAGTCAATTCGATAGGTTTTAGAGTCGAGCTCACGAAGGGCTTGGTGAGCTTCGGAACACCCTAGTTCTACTCTATATATATATATAGAGAGAGAGAGAGAGGTTGGCTAAGATCAAAGTGGTATGACCAATGTCTTGGTACTACCAATTTGTTTTTGTGATTTTTAAAGTTCAAATAGTCGATCTAGAGTGCTCGTGTCATTAATATTTTCATTCAGTGTTAAGTTCTAAAGTATGAGGTATTTGTCTTTCCTACATAGGAAGTGTGTATTCGTGAGTGTTGTCCAATGTTATCCGTAAAAAGTAGTTATACATATAACATTCCAGTATGCATAACTTATGCGGAGGGGAGATGATCACCAAGACTACTATTGTCCCTCATATATAATTCGAGTGATGGTATCACTAGGCCTCTTGATGAAGTAGGATTATCTGCATGCGGTATGATTAAAGAGTTAATCATATTTGATAAAACTACTTAAGATCGAGAAAAAATTAAGTTTGCAAGGATGACACATACCCACCTTGAAACTGATCTGATACTATGAGACAAAAGAATTAACATGAGTAAATTGCTTACTGGATCGTGATAATACAATGTACAAGATCATCTGTGTCAATTGGGTAGTCATAATGTATTATGCCAGATGCCTCTTATGATTTATAGAATTAAAAGGAGTTTTAATTCTATTGCCAATATAACACAGATCCTATCGGGTCACACCAATAAGAAAGTAATCAGAGAAATTTTATGATTAATTATAAAATGTTATAATTAAGAATAAAATATATGTCATGGAGATGACATGCTTAAACCGAATTAAATTTATAACGTGTATGACACGTCGTATAAATTTATCGCAATCGCAAGAAATATAATTATTCAGAATAATTGTATATATATAATATATGGATTCAAATATTAATTATGAATTAATATTTTGGGCCAAAAGCCGATTTGGAATTTGGGCCTAAATTAAAATTAGATTTTAATTCAAAAGCCCAAATTAAATTTAATTAAAAAAGCCCAAATTGATTTGTTTGAGCCAAAGGGCAAATTGGTCTTTTCACCCAAAACCAACCCTAGAAGGGTATTTTGGTCCTTTTGAAACTGCCACAAATCCTTATAAATAGGGTAGAGGGGTGAGAGAAAATTAGAACTCAATCCAAGTCCGAATCAAAGTACGAATCAGAGTCCAATTCGATTCGTATTTAATTTTCTCTCCCAAATAGTGATTTGCAGAAAATCTGATAATCCATAAATATATTCTTGCGAGAATAAATAGTTATTCTTATGAATAGTGTTTTGTCAGAAAATTTGTATTTTCGGTGAATAGTGATTTACTGCAAATAGCGACTTTTTCGAATACCGTTGGTATAGTATTTCTAGCAAAATAAATACCAACTCTCTGGTAGTTCCTGGTGGATACTGATAGAGGCACTAGATTTATGGTGCTACGAATCTGAGTCAGATTGCATTCCAATTTGAATTTGGAAAAATGTACAATCATTGTTTCAATTTATTTAAGTGTTAAATAAATAGATATTTAGAAATCAATCGAGGAGTAGATCCTTGGCTTATGGTAGAAGTAAATTTTTTTATTTTGCGTTTTTTCCGCACGATAAGTCTAAACTGAATTTAGCAGTAAATTCTAAGTAAAACAGAATTTAGCGGCAAGTTCAACCCAACATTGTTATCGTCTAGTATAGGGAGCTGTTGGAACCATGTTTGGTTGTCTTGGCCAATATTGATCCTTGCGGACATTACTAGTTCGTAATAATTCGGGTCAATACCAAGTTCCTGGTACACTTCCCTACTTATACTGCTAAAATCTAAACCTGAGCCGATATTGAACATTTTCTGGGTTGGGTACTGTAATAAGCATCATTTGGCCTTTGTAATACTTCACCACCAAAATAACAAGCAATTCCAATTATAGTTGGTTGAATTACGGAACAAACCTAACAATTAATAAATTTACAGTAAATTAAAAATACAATTATACAATTATAAAAAAATAAAGGACTAAGGTGAAAAAAACTCACAAGTTACTCTTCGCTCTTTAGCTCCCTTGTCTGCCTCCTTGGTGAATGAAAAAATGTTAAAATTTTGGCTTAAATATAGCAGAAGCCTAGGTGCGCCTCCCCAGTCCGCGCACCCCCTTGATGCGCCTACCCAGTCTGCACACCGCGCTTTCTTGGTGTGCGAACCTAGTCCGCATTGGTGGTAGGATTGAAAATAAAGCTGATCCAGTGGTATTCATTTAATTCTAATTTAATCAAGTGTTAACTAAAAAAATTCAGCTATTTCAACATTCATCTGGATTTTTTTTAATTTTTTTAATTTTTATTAAAATAATTAAAATTTTAAAATGGGATAATTTCTATACAAAAACTAAGTATTTAATAAATTTCTTCTCTAAAACATAAAAGAATAATTCATACATAAAACACAAAAAAAATGTATTTTAGAATTTGCATTGCAAGTTAGACGCTTGAAATACATATTAATTTTAAATGAGAGAGTAACGTGACTAATAAGCCATAAGATCAAGATAAATGATAACAGAGAAAATAAATAAATTAAATTGATAAAAACATGTGTTATATAGTACACTCCAAAAATTCTGAGACCTAATTTTTTTTTTTGGAAACTTTGACAGTTGTCAAGTATAATTCATTAAATAAAATAAAATTACATTAATTGTTCACATCTACGACAACATCAATACAATAAAATCTAAACAACACATCAACTTCTAACTATTCATCATCTAGATCGTAAACAATACATCACAACATCTAACAACACAACACAAAGTCTAACCTCACAACATCTAACAAACCGACTGCAAGCGGTCGCCAATCTCCACTGCCCTCCATTGCACCAGCTAGATGAGGCATCTATGTTTTTCTTTTCTTTTTTAAGTATGGTGGCAGGTGGGGGAGGCCGGCACGCACCGCAACCTCCTCCAACCCTGCCTAGGATTTCGGTGTAACCAGTTTAGAGGTAGGGAGAACGACGAAGTTAGGGTTTAAGGTGTCGGTTTAGAGTTTAGAGGCGGCAGATAAGAAGTGGATCTGACCTCTTTCTCTCTCCCTCGAAGTCGGATATGTGGACAGCAGATACAAGGTAGATGGTGAGAGCCGGGCCGGAGTAGAAAGGAAAAGGGCAGCAGAAACCTTGTCTTCTTCGCTCTTTTTGTCCCTTTCTATATCGCTCACGCTCACCAAGTCATTCGCTTCCGATCACCAAGTCTCGCAGATATACCGGAGAGAAGAGAGGGAGACAAGGGTTACTGTACTGATAGGAGTGGGGAGACTCGGGGCGTGGGTGAGTGAGGGTGGAAGGAGGGGTGGACGAGGGACGAAGATGGGTGGGCGGAGGAGGAGGAGAGATGTGGGCTGGCGGCTAGGTTTTCCTTAGACCTAATTTTTTACCTAGAATAAATTTTGTACTTTGATTGTGTATTCTTCGAAAAATGTCTTATGAAATTTGAATAAAAAAATATATGGTACAATAATTTAGAATGAAATGGGCTTTTAAGATTCACATGCAAATTTGAATCGGATAAATTAATTATACGATTATGATATCCATTTGTTGCCCATGAACGATTAAATGCCTATTAAATCCATATCGTTTAATATCCCTAAAATAGTAGTGTAATTATTTTCTATCACCAATTTTGCTGGAAGTCTGTAATCGTAAATATGAACAATTATTGTATTAAGATTTGTGCGTGCAAAATCTCAAAATCCCGCTAAAAGTCTACCGATATGAAGCGTAATCATGTAAATGAAATCCTGTCCGGAACCAAAATTTCAACCAAACTAAATACCAAAAAACAAATCAATTTTTTTTGCGGTGACTTGGGAGGACGTTAACTAAATCCTTGATACTTATCACCTCGGTTTACTTTACTGAAAATAAAATAATTAATCAATTAATCATAATAAACTTTCCCGAAATTTTTATTAATAGAAAATAAAATAAAAAAATATCGACATTGAAAAAACATTTGGCGAAAATTCGAGATATAGCTAAAATGTTGTAGTCCATAACGTCCAGAGGACGTTATGGACCATCATGACCAGCTTAACGAAACCAAGTTACCGTTAATTAACTGAAATAAACACTGTAGCTGGACCGTATGGTCCATAACGTCGAGCTACAGTGTTTTTTATTTTTAAAAAAAAATTCACAAACGAAGTAGCAGCAAAAAAAAAATAACAAAAGAAAAATACTGTAACTGGACGTTATGGACCATAATGTCCAGCTACAATGTTTTTTGTTAATTAGATATCATTAGCAATTAGATTAACTTGACGTTATAATTTATAACATTTAACTACAGTACCCTGGATGTTATGGACTATCACGTTTTAGCTATATCTTGAATTTTGGTGAATGTCGATATTTTTTTATTTTATTTTGAGTAGAACTAGGGTGTGATGTGCTCACCAAACTCTTTGGTGAGCACAACTCTACATAAACTATCGGATTCACTTCAAACGAGATGAATCCAACCGTTGAAACCGATTTACTTGACGAGTGATGCACGTACATGCAAAATTTTGAATTTTTTGAATTCATTTAGTCTCAAGTCAAGTGGTCAAAATTGAGAATTTTTTGAATGCATTAAAACAACTTCATTTTGGATCATTCATTTTTCATCAATTTTGACCACTTGACTTGAGACTAAATGAATTCAAAAAATTCAAAATTTTGCATGTACGTGCATCACTCGTAAAGTACATCGGTTTCAACGGTTGGATTCATCTCGTTTGAAGTGAATCCAATAGTTTATGTAGAGTTGTGCTCACCAAAAAATTTGGTGAGCACATCACACCCTAGTTCTACTCTTTTATTTTCTATTAATAAAAAATTCGGTAAACTTTCTGTAGATCTGCGACTGCTTTGAGACCATAGAGAATGCATGACTATGGACCGAAATTTTTATTAATCGAAAAAAAAATTAAAAAAATATCGAAAAGGAGCTGGATTGCTGCCAGATTTTTAAAAGTAGGTAGGCCGGGTTGAATATTCCCGTCCCATGGGACGGGATGGACCTTCCCGGCCAGATTAAGATTTCGCTAAACACAATCTTCGTCCGCGAAAAAAAAAAATTAACAGACCCAGGGACGGGACGGACCATCCCGTCCGAGGAGAGGAAAAAAAAAATCAAAATCGGGGGCCGGGATGGACCACCCCGTCCAAGGAGAGAAAAAAAAAATTCGGGGGCCGTGATGGACCTCCCCGTCCCAGGCCCAGCAATACACCCCCCCTCTATCGCTTTTGTCTCCCTCTCTGTCTCGCGCTGCGCCTCACCAAGAGAGCAAAACCACGCACGGACGCACGCTGCAGACCCCACAACGACGCACGCCTTCTCGGACGGGAAGATCCATCCCGTCCGTGGCCGCAAATTTCGGCTTTGCCCCACCCCAACCCTGCCCCTATCCACTGTGCTGCCGCCGGTTTTGAGGTAAATTTTAAATAAAAATTAAATTAATTAGTTTAGAAATCATTTAACTTAGAATAATTCACTATTAGTATATTTACTACTGTCAATTTCGATTTAGGAATCAGAATAATTGATAAAAATTTAAAAATTAGGGTTTATTATCAATAATTGGATAATTGATAATAATTGGAAAAATTCGGATTTATAATTTAGGATAATTGATAATAATTCACTACTATCAATTATTGATTACTACATAAAATTTTCGGTATAGGATTTATAATTTTAGAATAATCGATAAAGTATGGCTTAGGAATTAGAAAAATTGATTATATATTTTTAGGCTCATTTGATATGGTGTAATAAATTTCATCTAATTAATTTATTTTGATTAGTCCATAGCATAGAATTGAGAGTATTATTAATTTTAGCGTTATATAATTATTTCAAAATATTATGCATGTAGAATGTCAAGCAGTCGTGGTCTCACGGATGATGTTGTGTTTGATCCGAAATTATCGGCAAATAATTTTAGCGATTTATTATGGATGCCGCATAACCAACATAAGGTCTCACGGATCCATGACGATGTAAGATACTCAATATCTCATATATTTTACTATTTTTTTTAAATGATATAAAAGTTTGAATGACAATATTTGATTTTAATCAATATTTTTAACATTGACAGGATTACAGAGATATAGGAGTGGATCCTCGACATCTCCGGACTGGGATTGCATACCACCCCCGTTGCGAACCATTCTTGCTTAGACTCGGATTGTATCAGATTTCTCAAATGGATAACATAAATATTGACCCATCACTCCTTGCTGGTCTCGTGGAGCGATGGAGACCGGAGACCCACAGTTTTCATCTTCCCGTTGGAGAGATGACGGTTACTCTACATGATGTTTCTTGTCTCTGGGCACTGCCGATCATGGGATTACCGGTGACGGGCCCTTCCGACGGTGAGTGGTCTGTCTTAGTGGATCAACTTCTTGGAGATGGGGCCGCAAGTGCGTTGCTTAAAAGAAAAAAGAGATCGGGACCGACCAATGAGGAAGAGGCTCGCATGACGACTTCTGGGTATGCCATAAATTTGAAGAAATTGCGTGAACAATTTGCTGTCATGCCAAACACGCAGCCGGGTGAGCCTACAGCGGAGCAGGTACGCTAGTACACAAGGGCGTATGTGCTCGACTTGTTCGGGTCTATGTTTTTTGCTGATTCGTCGGGAGATTCGGTACCGGTAATGTATTTACAATTTTTACAAAATCTTGATTCACCGGATCAATACAACTGGGGTGGGGCTGTTCTAGCATATCTCTATAGGTGCCTTTGTGTTGCGGTTGTGCGTAAAACAAAGACGGTGCATGGACCGACCGTGCTTTTACAACATTGGTGTTGGTCCCGTTTACTGACCGGCTGTCCTCGTCCATGGCATGATTGGACTCCAAAATGGGGCGAACCAAATGCACAAAAGTGTCCTGCATTTGGAACAAAGTGGTGTTGTCTCCATGATTACCGACAAGGTCACAATCGGAGTGGAGTCAGTTACTTCCGCGATGAACTACAAAAGCTCGAAGATTACATGGTCAGATGGGAGCCTTACAAAGAGATGTTGGAGGAGATACCGCCTCAGCTGCCGGCACGAGTTTACGAAGAATGTGGTGTATGGCTAGCTCGTGTGCCACTTGTACATTTTTGGATCATTGAGCATCACTATCCAGACCGTGTGATGCGTCAATTCGGATTTTTCCAGATCATCCCGCCACCACCGCCGCTCCCTGAGGCTGAGGTACGCCGGTTACATAAAGTTGTCCACGGTGCTAATGCGGGACGCACAAGTTGGTCTGTTAAGCACCAGACCTACGTAAATGAGGCAGCTAATTCAGGAGACCACTTGGTTGCTCCGACCGGGTACTGGAGTCAAGCCGAGATACTGCCATATCGACGTTGGTTCCAAGATAATGGCATGTTCAAGAACGTCTAGCTTGTTGTCCCATTGTCCTATTAGAAGAAGCCTCTAAACCAATAAAATTGATAACAAAAGTCGCAAATGAGAATGAGATTGACATCAAAAGTCGCAAATGAAATTAAAATTAACAAACCTGCGGCACACCTGTCGGATGTAGAACGTCTGGCTTGGTGTCCGACTCTCCTTCCTTGCATTTCATCCATTGTCATCACTATACGGTTGTGCCTTCTCTGACCCTTCTTGATTCTGTCTTTATCCGGGACAATAGTTGGACCGGGTATGGATGGCCAATCACATTGGTTGGTGTAGCCGTGGAATTGGCCACTCCAAGTCTCAGCAAGTTTGCTCAAGGAGTACAAATGATTAACGAATAAATTAGGGTCGAATCTCCGATCACGACACACGGCGATTACATGAGCGCACGGTATACCTGTAAGTTACGGTTTAAGACATACACATTCGACTCTATTTCCGTCACTTATGACGACCTTATACTTGAATGTCTCTTTTTTATAACTAAAATTTCCGTCTCGTTCTTTGTATACAACTCTCTCATCATTGACCCTGACCTCGTGTTCACCGTGTTCACCAACTGGCATTGAACGCATTGGTAAGCTTTTCTTGATTCTCTTTCTCATTAGTTCTTCAACTCTAACTGGCCAGAGTTGCTGATCGGCTATGCGAGCCACTGCTTTCGCTCATCTATCCCTAAACCAAGCGAGACACTTGTAATATGTGTCTTCCACGAGTGCAACGACGGGCAGCCTACGACTATCTTTGAATACAGCGTTCAACGATTCGGATCCATTAGTAGTCATAATTCCCCAACGATAGCCGCCGTCCATGCATTGGTACACCTTCCATGGTTTAGGGGTCTCATTATGATTGGAATCTAGGTATTTACCGACATTATTTAAGTATGCCACTGCATCTGGACTTTTCTTTCGCAATAGTTCGAAGAACTTTTCGAATCTCCGTGGCTTCTTTTTCCATGCAAGTATTTTGAATAGTTCACAAAAAAAAATTATTGTGCACCTTTTTCATCAAATTCTCAGCGATGTGTTGTGTACACAATCTGTGAACGCACTCGCCGCCTTCCTCGTACCAACCACCGTATCTATAAGTGAATACTTTCTTTATCCCCATGTGCCGGTCAGAAACAACACACATGACCCTATTGCCAAATACCTCCAAATGCAACCACCTTATGAACCATCCCCATGTCTCGAATCTCTCTTCCTCGACTAATGCGAAAGCCAGAGGAAGTAACTGGTTATCAGCATCGTAACCGCACGCCATCATCAGTCTGCCTTGGTACCGGCCAGACAGGAAACATGCATCAATACTAATGATTGGCCTGAGATGAGGCACTGCAGCAATGCACGGACCGTAAGCCCACACAGCTGCCTTGAATAGCCTTTTTCGCGGATTTTCCATGGGTACGTGCGCAACTCCATACTTTGTTCCTAGGTTATCTCTTTTGATCGCTTCCAACAATGGGTGAGAAGATTGTAAGAGCCTTCCCAACTACCGAATAATTGTGCGATTGCCAGCTCTCGGCCACGCCACAACTTGTTATATTTGGGAATAATTCCGTTGTATGCTTTACGGACTAACCCTTTAATACTTTTAATATTTTTTGTAACATCTTCTCTAATGTCTTCTCTAATAACTTCGGCGATCATTTCTGTAGTTAATTGTGCATGATCAGTGCGAGAAGCACTGGCATGACACGTATGTGGTGCTGAAACTGTTCTAATTTCCCATTTAGATGTAAATAATCCAGACTTTGCATACAAACGCCACGTTCACCGGCTGTCCTTGCATTCGACTACCAAGCTGGTTCTATTGCTTTGCGTAGTTATTACTTCAATATTTTCTTTGATGTGATAATGATTTATTTGGTATTTTAGAGCATCTTTTGAAGAGTACTCTTTACCTACAGCAATTGGATCCTCTATGTGTTGGGCCTTACTGAAGAAGCTCACATCTGCGGGTTGGAATCCTGAGATGTCATTAAAACTTGCCACAGGGTGACTTACACCACGGTCGGATATGGGATGACGCCGACCCTGAACACATGATGTCTGTTGCGATTGTGTCGAGGTAACAGACCGGGCATCTCCTTCTGAATCATCATCATTATCCCAGTCGGCGTCATCCTCACATGAGTCGGCGTCATCTTCGTCATCTTCATCACTTTGCGGCACGTCATCAACATCATGATAACGAGCACCTGCCTCCGGCGGATCAACCCATGGACCCTCCTGATTATTATATTCTGTCTGACCAGACGGCACATCATTAACATTATGATAATGATCACCTGCTGCCGACGGATCAACCCAATGACTATACTGATTATTATATTCTGTTTGAGTAGGCGGTGACAACTCATTCACATCAGGATAAGGATGCAAATAAAGGTCTCGCCTCGGTGTTTGTTGTGTCTGATGGGGTTCGAAGACACTGGGACCCGCATAGTGAGCACTATATTGGGTCTATCGAGGTTCTAGTTGTGTCTCCGGTACCATACTACCAGTGAACAACTGCTGTTGCATTTCACGAATGATTGGAACCAACTCAATGTATAAATCGATATAACAATATTGGGTTTGGGCAAACATACTTTGGTTATAAATACCTCTCCAACTCTGATCGCACACGATTTCTATTTTCTCATCATAACGTCGGGTTGTTGTACCAACATTAACCCGTGCATGTGCTTTTAGGTTGTACTCACTCTCGGAATATCCAAGTTGGCGATAAATTTCACCTTTCACATCGTGCCAACCTTGTTCACCAGTCACACTCAATGAGAATTGAGGGCTAATACTGTACTCCACTCCTTTACGACCGTGTCGTATTTCACCACCGAAATGAATCCTCACCAGTAGCATGATTAATTATTTTTATGAATTAGCCTACACAATAATAAATAAATTACATGTAATTAAAAATTTACAAACAATATATAATTAAAAATTTAAACACATTCACTTCTTCAAACAATATATAATTAAAAATTTAAACACGTTCACTGCTTCAAACAATGTATAATTAAAAATTTAAACACGTTCAAACAATGTATAAATAAAAGGTGTATTTTTACATTTTCTGTATTTTACATAGGAGTGGCTAATATATAAAAAATACAAATTTGAGTTGAATTTCTATGTACTTCATAAAAAAAATGGAAATGTTGGAGGTAACTTAGCCACCACTGGACTTGTGATGTCTCATTATTTGATCGATTGTTTCGATCTATTTCCAGACCAAATATCATGTTTTGAATAACTAAAATGCATTGTTTATGTTGAATATCAATAGAATATGGTACTGCTGCGTTTTGGTTATCACTTTGCAGGAAATAGGCGAAAACAGACAAAGAGCAGAGTTCAGACATCTTCCATGCGGGCCGCGTCCCACCTGACGCGGGTCGCATCACAGCCCAGCGCGACCTCAGACGCGACCCTCACAGCGCGCACCAGACTCAACCCGACGCGGGTCGCATCGGAAGCCATGCGGATCGCGTCGAATTAACTGCGCCAGGCCTAATTGAAGCCCAGTAAGACCTCTATATATAGAGCTGGGCCTGCGTGATTTGAGGATCCAGAATTCGATTTTCCACAGACAGAGAGAGAGATCGGGATTTGAAGAGGGATCTTGGCGCCAGAACAGAACTGAAGCTGGAGCAAGGTGGATTTCGGCCAAGATCTTGATTCGAGCTCGATCTTCTTCGATTCTTCTCCTCTTCATCATGATTTGCATTTCCTCTATCTCTTTTCTTTTCTCTTTGATCATGTTTGAGTAGATTTTCAGTTTTGAGGGATTTAGATGTAATCCAAAGCTTTGTTTGATAATGAATGTTGATTGAATCTGAATTGTTATTCGTGTTTCTTGATTTTTGTATTAATTGAAATTGCTTGACCTAATTGCTTGATTGATTCTTGATTGTCTACTATTGATTGCTTATGGCATTTCTTTTTGTAATTTGGCCTTGATGTATCTTGTGGATTAGGTTAAGTACTTGAGGTAGGTCTAAGATCCGAGAGGTGAGATCAATAGTAGCTGAAAGGTGAAATTTCCATTAGTCGAAAGAATAGTGGATGCTTTTAGTAAACGGGATCAAGAACTTAGGTTTGAATTGAATCTAGGAAGGTGAAATTGCAATTCCGTACCGGGTCTATTAAGCCAATACACGAGAGTTGAGATTCAGTGACATTAGGTACGGTCAATCGAGCCTTACACGAATTAAACAACCAGAATCAAAAACATTCAGTGTCAGCTCCAGGACCACGCGGGTCGCGTCACGAGGTCGCGTGCGAAAGTGTGCGGGTCGAGTGAGAGGTCCAGAGTGCTTGAGGGCTACGCGGGTCGCGTGTGAGAGCACGCGGGTCGCGTCACAAGGGTCGCATACGAGAGTATGCGGGTCGCGTGACAAGTCCAGAGCAGCAAAGTTGAGGATGAAGTCTGAAACCCTCGAAACGCTTTTATTTTACAGATAATCCAAAATCAAACATTTAATTGCTTTCATTCTTTGTTGTTACAATTGTTGATTGAATTTAGGAATTGTAAACAAACCCAAACACCCTTTTCAACTTCTAGTACCTAACTAGGTTAAGTCAAAATTTAGGATTTGAGTCGTCCCTGTGGATCGACACCCGATTATACTACTCGATAGGGGTTGTGCACTTGCAATCCTTACTCGTGAAGTGTAAGCGCGGTTTTAAAAGGTACGCCCTCAAGCGTACCGAAACTTGCGTTGCGCTTGCGTGTGAACAACTTGCTTACGTTCTGCCCCATGCTTTTCTAAAATTTTGTTATCCCTTTTACCGAAGATAATTTATAACAGATTAACAATACTTAGGTTAATTAAAAAGTAAAATTTAAAAATCTCGAATATGATAAATTATTATAGTGATTGTATTTATACTTATTAAACATTAATTAATTGTCAAAACCTTCAAGGCGTCTCAAGTGAAAATATTAAATTTTAAACCTACGAGTGTACGACTTCTCATACGAAAAACAATATTTTAATTTATTGTAATAAAAATAATTTTTACTTAAAAATACAAATTTATGATATACTGTGATTTTTTTCTAACAATCTTACAAAAAATTAGTTGACTTTTCTTTTGTACAAAAGTACCACTTTTGTTCAAAATGTACGTATTGTCTTTTTTTCTTAAACAGTTAAGGTACTTCTTAAAAATTTAATTCATTTATGCAAGTGCACCATATATTCTGGTACATATATGTAACAAATTTGTAAGATATAATAATCCAATTTTGATTAAGATACATTTCATTGAATATAACATGGAAAAAAAAATATATATTTCATGTTGTATAAGAATATGTAAATAAATCTGTAACCAATATGTAAATACATAAATAACATATAATTAATCATCATACAATATGTAATTAGAAATTTACCTGTTTAAGATGCTTCTGTACTTAATTGCTTCAAACACGTTCTAGTAGCTCTGAATAAGTAAGACTGAAATAATTAAACAGCTTTTGCTTCACTGCTTTAAAGAATGAAATATTTAAACTGATTGTCTCTGTTGAACAGGAGTTGCGAGTGGAGAGTTGTGAGTTGCAGAAGAGAAGAGAAAGAAAGGCAGGGGTTAATTGAACCGTAAGTTGATTAAATAGAGCCTGAGACGGGTAGCTCCATCACGGCCCCCGCTTTTTTTTTTTTTTCCGCGCAGCTTGGACGGGGAGGTCCATCCCGGCCCCCGATTTTTATATATTTTTTTTTCCTCTCCTAGGACGGGGTGGTCCATCCCGTCCCTGGGCCTGAGAATATTTTTTTTTTTTTTATTCCGACGGAGATTAGCGATTGGGTGGTTAGAGAAATCTTAATCGGGCCGGGAAGGTCCATCCCGTCTCATGGGACGGGAATATTCAACCCGGCCTACCTATTTTTAAAAATCTGGCAGTAATCCAGCTCCTTTTCGATATTTTTTTAATTTTTTTTCGATTAATAAAAATTTCGGGACTATGGATGTCCCCTGTTTGGCCTAAATGGAGAAGATGTATTACGAAGTTAAACCGACCCTTTCATTTCAGCTTCTCGTTTTCCAAGACATTCAAAGAGTCCGGCTCTTCTGTTTCAGATTCCCTGAAACTAAATCTGTGTCAGTTCTCTGAAGAAAGGCTATGAGCGATCAATACACTTGACTTGATTTCTTTATGGACCCACTAGTCAGTACTAAATAGCAGCATTTGGTCCATGGAAGTTGAAACGACATATCATAAAGCAAGGAAGACCAAAAGATTTGCAGTCTGCGTTCTGAATTTCTTTGAAATTAATATTCAAAAGAAGAACCCAGCACTCAGTCTCTTCAGTTTCACTCCACTATCAAGCGCATCCATGGAAGAAGTAGTGCTTTCATGGCGGATTGAAGATATACTGAACCAAAACCTTTACACTGATCAGGTGAATTTTCTAAGCAATAATTTAGTACAGTGAGTCAGAGAAAAAGGTGTTTTCTATAGGATTGCATGGAAGAGCTGCTACCTTGTTGTAGAATGTATGCATTTTTTTGCACGAGGGATAGGATTACAATTTAGGATATTAAATTATTTCGGACTTTTGATACGAATTACGTACTTTAACTTACTTGATTTTAGTTTCACCTGTGATGTGAGGAAATAAAGCTACATTCGTTAATAAATTTAAACGGTGGGTACAGTAAAAAGAAAAACTGTAAAATGTAAGAAAACCTCATCTGATTTTATTCTAGTACCAATGCACTATCTATAATGATCGGTAGTTCTAATAGACCTACCGCACCGGCATTTTTTCCTGTTCATAGTGAGATATGGGACAGCAAAGAAATTGATTCAATTTTTCTCCTCTCTAAGAAATCAGTTTATTTTCATATTGGAGTTTCAAAAGGAAAAATCATAATTAATTGCACTGATGGTAGACATACTATTACAAACTTGTGTGTCAATGTCATACATGCAAGGGAATTTTTTTACTGGAAATAAGTTAATGTAAGAAGTGCACACTACACACAGATAATAGTGACAGAGTCTAACAAGGTAAAAAATGTAATGAAGGGGCATCCCATCGATTCCTACAGAAATTCACCAAATATTTTTTCCCTAGAAATTAAGAATTCTGTTTTGAAATAGCAGAAAATTTTGTTTTTTTTTCATTTGTGTATTTTTCAAGTTATAGATAAAACTGACTTTTTACCTTTTACTTTTATATGTTTTCTTAGGTTAAAAGAATCCCCGATGAATTTCAGTCCGTGGGAGATTACCTACAGTCATTCACACTTCCTCTCATTGAAGAAGTTCGGGCTAAGTTATCTTCTTGCTTTGATGCAATCTCACAATCACCTCATTTCAAAATTAAGCACATCCAGTTGTGTCATAACCGAAGTGGGCCCACTTGTATGATGGATATTCTGGCTGACGGGTTTGCTTGTGAGCATAAATTGTACCAACCAAAGAATGGTGATACTTTTGTATTATCAAGTTTGAAACCCGAGATTGCCAACGCATTGCTGAGACATGGAGTTGCCTATTGTTTAGCCATAGTAACAAAGGTTGAAGAGATTTTGGTGGATGAAGTTTTGGTGAAGCGGTTTACTATCAGTGTGCCACCAATGATTACATCAGCTGGTGAGATAAACAGATGTACTCATGCAACCTTCTTGACGAATATTATAACGGATATTCGAATTTGGAGTGCACTAACTCCTAAAGGTAGCAATGGAAATTTAACACTTATCGAGAAAGTTCTCTCAAGGAATAACATGGTAAGCTAGATATTCACATGCTGGCCATCTCTTTAAACTTTATTCATACAAATTTCCTAGTTTGGCTTGGCCTATACTGATACAGTAGTGGTAATTTCAGTTTGGAGATTTTTGTGGCTATTATGCAACTCAGATTAGCAGATTTCTGTTTCAAAATTTGAATTTGAATTTCAATTAATTGTGCACTATGTTTTTTTTTTTTTTTTAATACAGGAAGAAATCATATCTGATATTCACCATGAAGAGTGTGACCCTGAGTTGACTAGTCTTTTGAAGCATACAGTGTCAGCCTCAAACCTTAATCAATCACAAATGGAGGCTGTGAAATCTGCCATCAATGCCATAAAATGCGAGGAGTTAGGCTCTCTGAAGCTTGTGTGGGGGCCACCAGGCACTGGAAAGACGACTACTATAGTTGCAATACTTTGGTGTTTGATGAAAATGCAAATCTATACTCTGACATGTGCCCCAACCGATGTTGCAGTCACGGAAGTTTGCTCCCAGCTGCTTCAGTTTCTCAAGAATTCTGATGGGCAAAATGGTCATTCGAATAGAATGCCTTCCACTTTAGCAGGTGTGGTGGTGTTTGGTAGCAGAGAGCAAATGGGTATCTGTGGTGATATAGAGGATGTTTTGCTAGAGAACCGTATTTTGCAGCTTGAGAATTGCCTTTCTCCAACAACTGGTTGGAAGCATGGTGTGGATTCAATGATTGATTTTCTTGAAGAATGTGTCTCAAAGTGTCGTTCGTCTATCGAAGAAAGACAAGGAGAAGGCAGCAGAGCGATATTGTCCATTGGGAATTATCTACAGAGTAAATTCAATGAAATGGAGAACCAGCTCAGGAGATGCTTTTATTGTTTGTTTGTTCATCTTCCCAGACAGTATCTCTCTCCTGATAATTGCATGAGCATGGTTTCGCTCTTAGATTTGCTCAGACAAATGGGTGGGCAGTTATCTACAAATGAGCGGGTTTTTGAAGATTCTGTGACAACTCGAACTCTCACACAGACATTGATTGAAACAGAGGTGGAATGTCTTCAACAGTTAAAACATCTCGACTCTACACTTGAAATTTCTTTACACTCTCTGACAAAGGGGATTCCAATCAGGGATTTCTGCCTTGAAAATGCATCTGTTGTCTTCTGTACTGCATCAAGTTCATTTATGTTGCACGATGAAAAGACAAGTTGTTTTGATGTGGTAGTGGTGGATGAAGCTGCCCAACTTAAAGAATGTGAATTGTTGATTCCATTGATGCTTAAGCAGGTGAAGCATGCACTTTTGGTAGGTGATGAATTTCAGCTGCCAGGACGAGTTGAAAGCCTGGTAAGTTCTTCTAATCTGTTCTGGTGATTATATTGTAATAATTTTGTAAAGATTGCCATAATTATGTTGGTATTGATTATTGACACATACACAGAAGACTATGCCATTTTGTTACTGAGTATGGATCCTTTTGTAAATTCAAGAAGGACATCGTTTCTTCTGTAGGTTCTTTAACTAATAAATATTTTGTAAAATTAGTAATTTGTATTATTACACCAAAAATCATTCAGTAAGGTTCATTTGCTATATGGAAAATGAAACAAACATAGTTAATTAATATTGCAGCGGTTATCTCCTTGTCCCCAGCAACTAACATATTATAGTTTTTCAAGCCTCCTGAAATTTTGTAAAGTTGGCATCAGCCCAGTGACCTATTAATTTACATGAGGGCCAGTGGTACAATTTGCATAATAGTTTATGTTCTTATGAATATCTCAGTATCCATTGATCATTCTTAATTTTAATGGTGTGCCTTCTTCAATAGGTTAACAAAAGAGCTGGGTTTGGGAGGAGCCTTTTCAAGAGGTTGGTGTCACTAGGCATTGAAAAACATCTGCTCAACATTCAATATCGAATGCACCCATCCATGAGCCTCTTCTCCAATAATCGGTTTTACAATGGAAAGATTTTGGATGCTCCAAATGTCAAGAGAGATGAATATAACAAGAACTATTCTGATTTCATGTTTAGGAGTTATGCTTTTATTAATGTCTCTGATGGACGGGAAGAAGCAGGTGACGAAGGAACAAGTCTAATGAATTTGGTTGAAGTTGCTGTTGTGCTGCATATGATCAAAGGCTTGTATGAATTGTTGATATTTGATAACTATTTTGGTGGAGGGAAGAGAGACAAAACAAGTTCTTTCTTTTTATTTCTCACCACACATTCTTACAACAGAATAGTACTCTATTTATAGTCCTAAACAAAACTCTTAAAATTCGTAGTAAAAAACAGCTTTAAAACAGAACAGTAAATTTTGATCCTTCCTTGCTAAAACTGCCATAGCTTATTGTAGGTTATTCCAAATGACCTGAAACCTTCACCATTAAAAACTAGACTTAAAAACACACGAAGTAGACTCTTCATTTGCTCACAATGATCTGGAATTGCCCCTTCAATTCCTCATTCAATACTGTCTTAAAATCTGTCCGTTTTTTATTTGAGTTTATTTTCCACAAATTCCTCCCTTAAACTCAAATTTCTTCCATCCTTCATGCCTACTGCCATCTTGCATTTATCCAGCAAAACCGTGGGTAACGGCTTTGTGAACATGTCGGCTACTTGATCATGACTCGCTACATGATTCAACTTCACACTCCCTTCCCGGATTTGTTCTCGAATGAAATGAAACTTAACATCGATATGCTTGCTCCTTTCGTGATGTACTGGATTCTTTGCTAATTCAATTGCCGATTTGCTATCAACTCGGATCTCGGTTGCTTCTTCTTGTCTGAGATTCAACTCGCTTAAAAGTTTCCTTAGCCAAACTGCATGTCGCACACACCATGATGCTGCCACATATTCTGCTTCGCATGTCGAGAGTGTCACGATGGGTTGTTTTTTCGACATCCATGTGAACGCTATGTCTCCCATAAAGAATACATATCCCGATGTACTCTTTTGATCATCTATGTCTCCGCACCAATCACTGTCGGAGTATCCCACCAGTTTATACTCTTCTGTTCTCGAGAAAAATAACCCGAGTGATTCTGTACCTCGGATATATCGCAGAATTCTCTTCAATGCTTTCCAATGTGTATAGACCGGTTCTTCCATGAACCGACTTATCACTCCAACACTGTAAGATATGTCTGGTCTCGTGCATGTGAGATAACGCAGACTTCCCACCAAACTTCGGTATTTTGTCGGATCAACTTGATTTCCACCATCATATCTCGAGAGCTTCGCACCTGGTTCCATCGGTGTCGAAACCGAGTTGCAATCTCTCATCTTGTTTTTCTTCATGATATCTTTTGAGTATGCTTCTTGTGACACAAATATTCCCGATAATCCTTGTCGGACTTCGAGACCAAGAAATGACTTCATCAAACCCAAATCTGTCATCTCGAATTCTCTCTTCATTTCTTCTTTGAACTTTTCAACCATCCCGAGATTATTTCCCATGAAAATAAGGTCATCGACATAGATAGCGACAACCAGCATTTTACCTTCCTTTTTCTTCACATACAATGCATGTTCATATGGGCACTGTATGAACCCGTTCTCCTTGAAATACTTATCGATGCGAGTATTCCATGCTCGAGGTGCCTGCTTCAACCCATAAAGTGCTTTCTTTAACTTTAGCACCTCATGTTCTTTCCCGACTTTCATGTAATCGGGTGGTTGTTCGAGATATACTTCTTCTTCTAGCACTCCATTCAAGAATGCTGACTTCACATCCATCTGGTATATTGGCCATCCGAATTGTGCTGCATGCGAGATGAGAAGTCGAATTGTTTCCATTCTTGCAACCGGGGCAAAAACTTCATCATAGTCAATCCCGGCTTTTTGTTTGTACCCCTTTGCGACAAGTCGTGCCTTGTACCTCTCTAACTCACCTTGAGCATTAATCTTTTTCTTGAATACCCACTTTACTCCAATGGACCGACTATCTCTAGGTAGTTTTGCGAGTTCCCATGTCTCATTTTTCTCGATCGACTTGATCTCATCGTCCATGGCTGCTTGCCATTTCTTGTTCTTTACTGCTTCTTCAAAACTTATGTTCTCAGCATCTACAAGGAGACATATGAGATGTACCTCGCTTGTCGAGTCATACAGATCTCGCAGACTTCGCATTTTCGGTTGTCGAGGTTCTTCCTCATTATCAGTTGTTTGAGGGCTTCCAGCTATCTCGATCTCGGGGCTTGTTGTTGATGTGGTTGATGATTCTCCCCTTTCTACTATCACCTCAGAAGAGTTTTTCCAGTCCCACTCGCTTGCTTCATTCACCTTAACATCTCGGCTTATCATTACCTTCTTGTTTATTGGATCAAGAAGCTTGAAACCTTTAGTCTTCTCGTCATAACCAATGAACACAAATTTCTTGCTCTTATCCTCTAGCTTTGTTCTTCGCTGATCCGGTATGTGTGCATAAGCCACACTGCCGAATATTCTGAAGTGTGAGACTGTTGGCTTTCTACCACTCCAATTTTCTTGTGGAGTTTTATCTTCTAAACTCGCATGTGGACATCGGTTTTGCACATAAATTGCGCATTGCACAGCTTCCGCCCAAAATTCTTTTGGCAACTTCTTACTTTTCAGCATTGATCGAACCATGTCGAGAATGGTCCGATTCTTTCTCTCTGCCACACCATTTTGTTGAGGAGAGTACGGTGCGGTTAGGAACCTTCTTATTCCATGTTATGCGCAGTATCTCGCAAATTCTGTCGAGTTGTATTCGCCACCTCGATCAGAACGTAGAGCTCTAATAAACTTGCCAGTTGCCTTCTTGTTCGTGTTTTTCTATAGCTTATTATGAACCCTAATACACCTAATTTGATTGCAAGCATACAATCTTGCCAAGTAGTATTTCGGGTGTCGAATCCACAGGGACAACTCGTAAAGTACTGGTTCTCACCAATTCATTAAGCTAGACAGACAAAGTTTGGTTTGGTTTCTAAATCTAATTAAGTTGAAAGAAGCAAATAATAAATGTTTTGGGTCTGATTCAAGTGTAGGAGTTCCAGGGGCTTTGGCATTTCTATCCACTAGGGTCTCAATCTACTCGATTCGTGTTTCTAAAGCGTGCGTGGGTGTTCTGTCTAAAGTGATAATAGCGTGCACTTCACGGTTAAGTACTTCGTGTGCTAATATCGTACTTTTAGGTTACCTCGGACTTCTCGGTTAAGTACTTCGTCCTAATAACCTATTCTTTACTCTTTTTGTTCGGGGAGTTAATGCAAGTGATTTTTAGTCATTGATAAATCCCTAAATCCATGAATTGAAGGAGTAAGGTTAAACCACACAATCCATGCATAAATCAAGCTTTAAAAGAGTAAATTACTAATAGTCAATAAAATTCACAAATCGAGTAAGAAAGAGTGCACCTAGTTTCGAGTTTTACGTGCCATTGCCCCTAGAGAGGAGATTAGCCTCTCATAAGGGCGCAAATAGTTACAAATGGGATAAACAGTTTGTTACCAAAGCCAAGAAAGAAGAAAATAGAGTAGAGAATACAAATCCAAGCACAAATCTCTTCTCCGTTGAGCTTCTCCTTCTCCAAATCACCCTAGATCTCCAACCCTAGCTCTTGAGGTTGCTCCTAGCTCTCAAGAAGTGTGTAAAAATGGTGACCTCCCCTTGGGGAAGAAGGGTCTAGGATATATATCGATTCTGGGTTTGTAGCAGCTGAAAATAAGGAAGCAGTGAAGAATTTGTGGGTCGCAATAATTATCGCAGGTCGCAATAATGGTGCAAAATTGTGGCAGTGAGCTGTTTTAGTAGAAGTTGTGTTATTGTGGGTTGCAATAGATTATTGCAGGTCGCAATTTTCCTCTGTTACTTGCCTCTACATGCCGTCTAACTTCCGATCGTGTCCGGACTTGCTCCAAATTATTCCCATTTGCTTCTAGTACCTGAAAATACATGAAAACATAGCAGAATCTCGAACTTGGTGCATTATCTAAACTAAATGGCTTTAAACCAACAAAAGGGGATAGATTTAGAGACCAAATCCTATTTAAAATATATATGAAATTTAGGCTTATCACTTCTCTACCATTACTTTGAACTTTTTAAACACTTCGAATGCTTCAGATTTTTCTTTCAGGAAATAAACCCAAGTCTTTCTGGAATAGTCATCGATAAAAGTAATGAAATATTTTTTACCGCTGAATGACTCAGGAGTGATTGGCCCACAAATGTCGGTATGTATTAATACGAGATGATCTGTTGTTCGGTATTCTGCCTTCTTCTGAAATGAGTGTCTCGAGTGCTTCCCGAGTACACACTCCTCGCAAAACTTCTCGATGTAGTCAATCTCGGGTAATCCATGTACCATTCCTTTCTTCGACAATTTTTGTAAACCACCATAGTGCAAATGACCATATCGCAAATGCCACAGGAACGCCTTGTCTTCTACATTAACTCGCAAACACCTTTCTCGCACATAACACAGGTTGATTTTGTACATTCGATTCTTCGCCATCTCAACTCGTGCTATTACTCGTTCTTTCTTGTCTTTCAGTTGTAATACTCGATTTTTCATAAACACCGAGTATCCTTTCTCCATGAGTTGTCCCATGCTCAGGATGTTGCTCTTGAGATCAAGTACATAATAAACATTCTCAATTAATCCCTTTAAACCATTCTTTTGCAAATACAATATTGTACCTTGACCTTTTACTTGGATCTTCGACGCATCTCCAAATGACACGTGCCCATCCTCTATCTCTTGCATCTCCACAAAGAGGTGTTTGTGCCCGCACATATGATTACTAGCGCTGGTATCGAGATACCACACCGTGTCGCTGTCGGGAATGGTATTTTTGTAGGCCATCATGAGAACACCATCTTCTCTTGTCTCCTCTTCCGCAACTAGATTCGCGTTTTCTTCTACTTTTTTCTCAGAATAGCACTCCTTTGCATAGTGCCCATGCTTGCCACAATTATAGCACTCGACATTTGATTTGCACTCTTTTGCGTAGTGCCCATGCTTGCCACAGTTGTAGCACTCAACATTTGAATGATTTGACCGGCCGCCTCTCCCATGACCACGTCCTCTACCTCGCCAATTTTGTTGGCTTGACTGCCCCTTCTCCTCATAGTATCCACCTCGACCGCGGCCTCCACCACCGCGACCATTGCTGCGACCTCCACGGCCGCGCCCTCTGCCACGAAAGTTTTGAGTATAGAGTACCTTTTCATCTTTGATAGATACCTTGGCTTGCAGTGCTTCCTCAAGCGGCTCGTTTTTCTTCTTCTTTCGCTGTTCATGCGCCTCAAGAGAACCAGCGAGGTCATCAAGGGTCATCTCTTCCAAATTTTTCGACTCCTCAATTGCACAAACGACATTCTCAAAATTCTCAGTTAATGACCGCAAAATTTTCTCCACCACTCTTGCATCAGTTAGAATTTCTCCATTTCGTTTTAGTTGATTCACCACTGTTTGCACACGCGAGATGTAGTCGGATACACCTTCTGACATCTTCATCTTCATACTCTCCAACTCGCCGCGTAGAGTTTGGAGTCTTACTGGCTTTACTCGGTCGGCGCCCTTGAACACCTTTTCCATAGTGTCCCATGCTTCCTTCGAAGTTGCTGCACCGGCAATCTTCTCGAAACCCGACTCATCCACTGCTTGGTACAGTAAATAGAGCGCCGTCTTGTCTTTCATACGCGTTTCTTTCAACGCCTTTAACTGATTTGTCGTCTGGTTTGTGTTTGCAGCCGGCTCTTCATAGCCCTTTTCGACTACTTCCCATGCATCTTGCGCACCGAGCAATGCTCGCATCTGAATACTCCAATTTTCATAGTTCGATTTGGTAAGTCGAGGCAGTGGCATACCTCCTACCGACATCCTCCCGGAATTTTCCATCGGCTCTGATACCAATTTGTTGATATTTGATAACTATTTTGGTGGAGGGAAGAGAGACAAAACAAGTTCTTTCTTTTTATTTCTCACCACACATTCTTACAACAGAATAGTACTCTATTTATAGTCCTAAACAAAACTCTTAAAATTCGTATTAAAAAACAGCTTTAAAACAGAACAGTAAATTTTGACCCTTCCTTGCTAAAACTGCCATACCTTATTGTAGGTTATTCCAAATGACCTGAAACCTTCACCATTAAAAACTAGACTTAAAAACACACGAAGTAGACTCTTCATTTGCTCACAATGATCTGGAATTGCCCCTTCAATTCCTCATTCAATACTGTCCGTTTTTTATTTGAGTTTATTTTCCACATGAATGTAGGTTTAACTTGTCACTTAATGAAGTATAAGAATTTATATTATGAACTCCTGTTATTTATAATAACATTTTTGTATGAACTGAAACGCAACTCTATTATTTCAAATAAGTTCTCATACTTAACAGTAATTAGTTGCTATCTTGCCCAGAATTATGTTTAATTTCTCTATAGTTTTGAATCTCAATATTATTTGGTATGTTGTCACTTCTTCACTTTCTTTCTTTATATGTTATTTTTTATTTTACTGTCAGTCTTGTATCCATTATTTGATCTTTGTAATATAAAATATGCTAGCATTTCTATACTATAATTTCGAACAAAAATTTTATATGCCTTTTCTATTGTAGGTTGGAAGAGTAGTGGAGGAAAGCTTAAAGTTGGTATCGTTTCTCCATATACTGCACAAGTTAGCTTCATTAAGAAAAAAATTGGAAAGAATTATGATTGTGATGGTAGATTTGAAGTAAGAGTCAAGTCGATTGATGGATTTCAGGGCCAACAGAATGATGTGATAATACTTTCGACTGTCAGATGCAACAATCAAGGAGATGTTGGTTTATTCATGACAATCAAATAACTAATGCTGCACTTACAAGAGCACAGTATGGTTTCTCATTTGTTTTGATTTGCAAAGCTTTTTTGTTGTTATTTTTATGGAATCTATATCCTCTGCATTAACGTGCCGTTTGAGTTAATTTTTGGATCGTGTGATCAGAATTCGAATCAATCCGGCCCATGCCTATAACGCATGGGTCCTTTAATATTGGTGTGGATCTAAATTGGACGGTCCAGATCTTAACTCAAAATTTGAGTTAACACAGAGGATATAAATTCATTTTTGTGAAGGTATTATACTGAATCTTCCTTCTTTTTTTCTTTTCTTTGAAATCTGAAATGCTCCAGACATTGCCTCTGGATAGTTGGAAATGCTGGTACCCTGATAAGAAGTGGGACCATATGGTCAGATATTGTCTTTGATGCTGAACATCGTGGATGTTTATTTCATGCAAAGGACAATGAAGATTTTGCTAAAGTGATTTCTGAAGTCAAAACTGGGCTGGACCAAATGAATGATTTGCTCAACCCAAGTTCTGATATGTTTCCCTTTATCTAGCTGGAAAGTAAGCAATGACACTTTCCTAAAGTATAAATTTAATGACCAGATATTTTAATTTTTATCAATCATTTCTGAGATACAAGGAAAAACATGTTGGAAAGCTGTAATTTTAATTTGACACAAATTTTAAGGACAAAGTGAGATTGATATACCGATTGTAGTTTTATCTAAGGCTAAAATAGACTATTGAATCAATCAATAGTTGAACCATATTTCATAATGTGCAATTCAGCTTCAGAAATTACTAAAGCTACATTGAGAAAAAGTAGTTAGTATATAATTGAAACTCTTAACTGCCATCTTCCTCTCCCTCCCACTATCCCAAAAAAGGTATGGCAAGAAAAAGGAACCTTTGGTTTTAAATGAAGCTGGGCTCATCTGGGGCTATATTCCGATTAAAGAAACTGTCAAAAAGAATCCCCACAATGTGCTTCATGTGCCTCCTGATGTTTTGCAAGCAATGGAAGTGACAGTTTAGTTACTTGTATCATTTTTCTGCCAAAAGATTTTCCCGGTGAATTTGGATTATTATGTGTGTGGCACAAAACTGTACTGCTCTAGGGGTCAAAATAATAAATATTACTGTTCTCGGTTAAAAATGAGGTCGGATCTAAGCCCTGTATAAGCCCTTACAGCATCAAAACATTGTTCATCTTTGCTTATAGTGTCTTGTTCTCTTTTTTGTCAAGCAGGTGGTCTTCAGCAATGATTTTTCAAGATCTTTTGCACGATTAAAATCAAGACATACCAGAATGGTGGTAATGCAGATGTTGCTAAGGATTGCAGGTGGTTGGAGGTCAAATAGGAGAAATGTTGACATTGGTGATTCTTTCCATCTTGCTAACATTTATAAAGTGGCAGAGCTATACTTGGTGTGGAGTGTCGATTTGGAGAAGGGGAAGAAGAAAACGTACTCTCAGATAATAAAGTTGTGGGACCTTCTTCCACTTGCTCTGGTCAATAGACTCGTCAAGCGTATGGATCATATGTTTTCGATGTACACTGAAGCTTACTTGGAATGGTGTAAAGCTGTTAGTGTGGAGGGGTATGTATCTCTCATTTTCATTATCTCCTTGAAATTTGGTATAGCTGTCTGATTATCATTTTTTGTATAGTTTTAAATGAGGGAATTGCTAACTGCAATCAAGGTTTGTGTAAATCGAGCAACCAACCGATTGAACTCTGGAGCATTTATTGTTTTGAACGAGGAGATAATGTACATATATCTTCCTTTAACTGCTCGATTGTATGCACAAAGTGTTGATTGCGGTCAGAGCCACATTTAAATAATAGTTGGTAAATTGTTTGAATCTTTCATGTTTCTATTATGAGAATACTCTGTATTGAATATTCTCTTAATTGATCAGGATGGTTGAAGTTCCCATGACATGGATGAATGGGGAAGGCATAACGCAATACAAAAAGAACTTCAATGCTGATGAGTTCCTTGCAGAAGACCAAGATCCAGGCAACAATTCTTCAAGTCCTTTGGAGAATTCTAAGGTTAATGAGAGCCTTGTTCTAATGAAATTTTATGCTTTATCTTCGGGTGCAATTAAACATTTGCTCATCACGCATGATGGATCGGTGGTTGACATTCCTTTCGAGTTGAATGACCAGGAAAGCACAATCGTTCGGTTTCCCTACAGTTTGTTTATACTAGGAAGGTCAGGAACAGGAAAGACTACAGTTCTCACTACTAAGTTGGTTCGAATGGAGCAGCTATTTTTTGTTGCATCAAATGGACTTGGTTACCAAGATGTCGGCATTTCTCAGCCTGAGGAGGAGATGAGAAACTGGGAAGAAGCTGACTACATAAAGCAAGTCTTTATTACAGTTAGCCCCAAATTATGCTTTGCTGTTCGCTGTCAAGTTAACCGGCTTTTGAGGTACGATAGTATACATTTTTTGGTTTATAAATTTTTCCATGTTCTAGCTTTTTACGTCAATAAAAGGCCTGAATGACATGCTTACTATTTTAAAATTTGAAAAAGGAGATCTACTAGTTTAGAGTTCAATAAATAGCTCTTTTGTCACTGCTTCATTAATTAGAGCTCAGTAAATCATTATGGACAGTGCATGCAAATGCAAGGTTCTACAGCAGGCTAATTAATAATTAATTGGATTTGGCCGTACGGGCTATTTACGAGACCAACATCCTCCTACAAATTTAATATTTTAATTTGTAAATGCTGATTAAAGTCTAAATTTAGTATTTAAAAAAATTAGTATTTAAAAAACTAATTTTTTACTTAGTTGAAGTTTATCAAAATATATAAATTTCTCAGAAAAAATGAGTAGAATTAAAGGGTGGTACAAATTTTATGAATACTTTATGATAAATGATCCAATTCCAAATGAAAAGAAAAAAATATTTTTGTATGCTCAAAATTGAATGGATAATTGGCAAAAAAAAAATTTGATGTAATATATGGTCCAAATATGTTTCTTGTACAACAACTCAGAGTAGAGATAGGAAATGCGACAATGCAGTCAAAATTTTTTGTTTGAAATATCTACTTTCTGAACTTTTGCGCATGTCAAGACAAATATCAAAATGTTCCATTTGTTTCTCTGTTCAATCTAACTGTGTAGGTTCAGTTTTGTGCAACTGATTTTCTTCTCAGTGTTGGATTACTAAATCTACAATAATATATTTTTTATTCCATGTGTTTGCGGTTGCTTGCAGTCATTTCCCTCATGTCCTATGTGCAATTATGCATTGGACTTCCATGCGACAAGAGCTACTCATACTCTTCGTGCAAATATTCTTTGATCAAAACATAATCCCAACAAAGATTATTGCTACTTAATAATTAATAAAAACATAAAGGTTAATCGAACTTTCATATATGATTTTACCTGTTGTTTCCTCTGTAGATTTGCAAACTATGGTGAACTTCCTGTTTCTGGCCCTGTTGATTATCTCAGCATGCATGACAACATCAACGGATTAGCTGATTTCGCAGACATCCCTGACAGCTTCAATGAATTAATGGCAGACAAATACCCTTTGATCATTACGTTTCGCAAGTTCCTTATGATGCTAGATGGAACACTCAACTCCTCCTTTTTTGATAAATTCTATGTTGGGTGGGGAGCTTCATTCCAACAGGGAGTTTTGAAATCCAGTGTTGTGCATGCAATGATCCAATCGAAAGAAGTTCATTTTGACAAATTCCTTGGTTCATACTGGCCCCGTTTTAATACTAAACTGACCAAAAATCTTAATGCTTCAACTGTGTTTACTGAAATAACCTCCCATATCAAAGGTGCCATCAGCTCTGACAAGGGTATTCTGACGAGGGATGAGTATATATCACTCTCTGACAAGAGATATTCTTCCCTGAGGAGTGAAATTAGGGAAAGAGTATATGACATCTTCCTTGAGTATGAGAAGAAGAAGTGTGCTGCGAGAGAATTTGATCTGGCAGATTTTGTCAACAACCTTCATAGCCGTCTTAGAACTGATGGTTATATAGGTTGTAAAATGGATTTTATATACATTGATGAGGTGCAAGATCTTTCAATCAGGCAGATCGCACTTCTTAAGAATGTTTGCAACAATTTTAAGGAAGGATTTGTTTTTGCTGGGGACACAGCACAAACAATAGCAAGAGGGATCGATTTCCGTTTTGAAGACATCCGTTCTCTTTTTTATCGAGAGTTCTTATCTGAACAAAAGGGCAAGGAGAAACAAATTCACATGTCTAACACATTTCACCTAAGTCAAAATTTCCGTACCCATATTGGTGTCTTGAAATTAGCTCAGAGTGTGATAGATCTTTTGTACTACTATTTTCCATTTGCAGTGGATAAGCTTGACCCAGATACTAGCTTGATCCGTGGTGATCCCCCTATTCTTCTAGAATCTGGAGACTTAGAAAATGCAATTATCAATATCTTTGGTGGAAGTCAGAGCACCAGTGAAGGACCTAATGGATTCGGGGCAGAGCAAGTGATATTAGTACGTGATGATTCCATCAAGAGGGAAATTCTGGATATTCTTGGTACACGAGCTCTAGTATTGACAATATTTGAAAGCAAGGGACTTGAAATTATTGACTCACGAGAATTCAATCAAAATTTGGATTCGAACCAAAGTCCATTCAAATATGGATTTTGACCCTCCTCCTAATTCTCTTTATTTATATGAATCAGACGAGAAAGTCAAATTTCCAGCTTTGGAAAGAAAAGGGCGATCGGATCTGAGCTCCCTTCGAAAGAAAAAGAAGTTTTCTTCGACGAAGACCTTCTAAAACAAAGCGGAAATAGAAAATGCTTCGGGTATCCAGGTAATGCAACAAGGAATTTTATCAATTTCCTTTTGTAAATTAGTTTTTATTGTAAAGTAGGTGTTGAATGGCTATTCATTTCCTTTGAAAAAGATAGATCTTTGCAGACCTATACCTACACACTTCTGCTTTGAATTACTTTTATGATATGTATCTCATTGAAAAATTCAGTTTCGAAACTGAAATGCCAATTATGCTAGTTGGTGCTTAAGCCAAATAATATTTTCTTAACCTCACACTCCAATTATTTGTATTTTTCTGTTAAATTTTTCTGGTCTATTTCAAATTAGGATGCACTAAATGTTTTGCTATCTAGAGTACGTCTCTTTGACTCGCCTACGTGAAATCATTATATTGGCAGGATGTTTTATTGTTCAACTTCTTTGGTTCATCTCCCATTGAAAACAAGTTGAGAGTTCTATATGGGTATATGGAAAATGAAGGCATACTCGATCCCTCCATGACGAGATCATATACCGATTTTGATTCAACTAGGCAGCATCTTCTATGTTTCGAATTAAAGCAACTTTATGTTGCAATAACTCGAACAAGGCAAAGGTTATGGATATGTGAGAATTCAAATGAATACTGTAAGCCCATCTTTGATTATTGGAAAAGACTTGGCTTTGTGCTATCCATGCAGTTGGATTCAAATTTTGTCGAGGCCATGCAGGCTGTCAGCACCAGAGATGATTGGCAAGACCGTGGTATTGAGGTTTGTTTTAGGATTGGTTATTTGATTTATGGCAATTAAAATAAAATAATGTACAAATGGTGTGAAGTAATATCTCCTATAACTGATTTATATATTTGGTATTACATAGTAAAAACTTTATATACTGGTATGTTTTCATGTTTGTTTGGGTTTCAAGTTTCTACTTATCTTAATACAAGGTTGTTTAAATTTTTCATGAAGGCATACGAAAAATTGAAAATGTAAATTGAAGCTTTGCTGAGTTGCCAAGTGGGTCTGGCCATTCATTGTATTTGTAGTAATCAACTAAGCTCTTAGTTTAAACTGTTTAGTCTGTGCTTCCTCAAAATATAGACCATCTAACTATTCTAGTTTCACCCTTGTTTGACACGTGGTTCTTTTATTGGCAGCTGCTCAACAAAGGACTGTTTGAGATGGCACAAATGTGCTTTGCAAAGGTAGGGGATGTGAAAAATGAAAAATGGGCCAGAGCGGCTGGGCTTGTTGAGTTAGCTGAGCGTGTCACTTACACAAACTTACAAAAGGCACAGAATGCATTGCATGAAGCAGCAAAAATCTACAAGACACTTGAGATGCCTGACAAGGCTGCTAGTTGCTATATCAAACTTGGGAATTATTCAAAAGCAGGTAATTAGTCCTAGTGATTTTCTCCATGGAAGTTATTCTTTTTGCTTGCTTCAAACTTTGGGATTAATCACATCAGAAGAGAAACACCACACTGTAAACCCTATGGGACCAAAAGTTGGTGGTGATAGGGATAAAAAATTGGGATAGTAAAGCACATTTGCATTACATGCTGACCTTTAGTCCATGCACATCAACTGTTGTTGGGTGGCCTATGAAAATCTAGCTAATGAATTTCCAAATATCTCACCAAGTGGGCCAAACTGTAGATAAAGTGCATTGTATGACATTTTAATTGGTCTATCATCTCATCAAGAGGCTAATATTTTTAAATGCACTTAGGTACAATTTATTTGCACAATTGTGGCACTCCAAGGCTTGAAGATGCTGGTGACTGCTTCATGATGGCAAAGCAATGGCAACATGCAGCAGACGTGTACTTCAAAGCAAATTGCTTCTCCAAGTGCACTGAGGCTTGCTTCAGAGGAGATCTCTTTAACCTGGGCTTGGATTTCCTGGAGAGATGGAGCCAATTAAAAGAAGTGAGCCCGGATGAAGTTAAATTTAGAGAGCTGGAAAAGATTAGAAATGATTACATAGAGAGTTGTGCTAATCGTTTTTGTGGGCGTAAAGATTTTGACCAAATGATGCATTTTGTAAGGGCTTTCGGATCAATGGAAAAGATTCGAGATTTTTTAAAATCGAAAAAGCATTTTTACAAGCTGTTATTGGTGGAGATGGGAGCTGGTAACTTAAAGGAGGCTCTTGAACTTGCGCAAAAGAAACAAGATGTCTTATTGGAGGATGCATTGGTCTACGTAAAATTGGGTTCTTTTGAAAGTGCAACCCGGCTCATCATGTTACATGTAATTACAGAATCTCTTTGGTCCCGTGGAAGCAAAGAGTGGCCCCCGAAATCTTTTCCAGACAGCAAGGATCTGTTTACATTGGTGAAATTTCTGGCCAAAAAGGTTTTGGATTGTTTCTATACTTCAATCTGCTCTGAATTGTTCCTTCTGAATGAAATGCCTAAAACCTTTTCAGAATTGCAGAATATGTTAAATGAAGCTGTAAAGAGCCAGAACATTCGGCTCAAGTTTTTGTCCTTGCGTGCCCTTATTCATCATCTAACTCGAAAACATTCTGAGTTTATGTTTGAGCTAGAGTCAGTTTTAGATTTGGAAAAGAGGCTCCATGAAGCAGTGGATAATGATAAGATATCACTGGACACATATTTTGCTATATGGGGTCGATGGAAAGAAATGGTTACAAAAGTTAGCACAACATTGGATGAGGAAATATGCCGTGATTATTTGGGGGAGGATAAAGACAGGGTTGGGAGAAGATAACAGTGATGTATATCATGTGTTAAACTCATCTTGGATTAAGATTCATGTGAGAGCCTCTTTGCAGGATGATAATACAAGCCAGTATTTGGTGAAAAGCCACGAGTACATTTCATGTGCGAAAAGCTACTGGAATTTGGAACTGTTTCGTACTGGTAAAGGAGTAGTGGAGAAACTAGAGTCCCTTGTTTTGTTCTCTCAAAAGCAGCTCTTATGTCCAGTAACCAAAGTGAGAATTGGTTTGTCTATGTATGGGATCACATAATTTATAAAGTAATTAAAATGTGGCAGAAATACTGATAAAATGGTGAAATTTCTTTACTCGGCTGAAGGGTTGTTTTGGGATATGTTTTTCCCACTTGACTTGAAAGGCAGAGCTACTCAGCTTGTGACAATTGATGATTTCCCTGTTGTTACTGAGTTGGTTTATGAGACACTTGACCAAATTCTCAGCAATACCAAATGTAAGCTTACGTACGGGAAGTTAGGTAGGATATTCATGTTTTTTCTCCTTACTGCAAAGTTACATGGCAATTGGGTCCCTAGAATTATGGGACGTGCAAAAAACATGCCTGTGTGGAGGGATCTTTTTGCAAGCCTGAAAACAAATTTTTATCGCAGTTCTGAAAGAAAATCCTTTGTCATGAAACTTCATAGTGCCATTCAGGCGACATACAAAGTAGACTGGAAGCATGAACCTAATTACATGTCTTTGCCTTGTTTCCTGTTTCTTCTAGAACTCCTCATGTTCTCTGCCTCATCTTTAATTGGGACAGTAGGTTACATGATTACTACCAGATCCACACTCTCTCATATAGTCCAGTCGCGAGGATGTGAGAGCCTTTGGAATTCACCTTTGGAGATGGTTTTAGATGACGGCACCCGGAACTGGGTACAGAGTTTGTTTGAGTTCATTTTACATAATGTTGGACAGTTTCTACGTATCAAGTCAGAGATACAGGAATGGTTATCCCAGTGCAACCTGTCAGCTGAGTTAATTCATCCAACTATTGTGAGATTAGTTACCTTGCTTAACCTGGCCTATGTGAATAAGATACTGTTGGGAAATGGTGAAGTATCTTGTGATTTGTGTCAGGAACTTTCTAATGAGCTTCAGGAAGTCATGAACTGTGAGGAAAGTACAAGATTAGTTGTATTTGCTGATGCATTTTGCATCAGTTGGAGATCCTTTGGTGGTCATCAGTGCAAAGAATTATGGTTATCAAGTTCCGCCCTCAAACTCCATCTTCTTTTGCCGTGATGAACTGAGGAACAGAGACCATGTCATGTCGGTTCTCTTTCCAAAAGTTTCCAGTATTGCTGCTAGTATGTCAAAGGAGAGCTTTGCTGATGTTCCTTCTACTCGCGTGACAAATAAAGGAACTCAAGATTTACATGAAGGGAGCATAACAAGGAAGTGAGGTTTTTATAAAGAGACTACAAGCATTTCTAGTGCATGAAAAGGTAACATGCTCATGCTGCACCGGGATGCATTAGTTTTTGAAAGAAAGACCAAAATGTCCCATTTCATTAGTGAAATAGATACTCTAATTACAGTACCGTATTGTCTATGCTAAGTACTTTTAACCCTCAATCAACCCCTAACTACTACAGAGTATACCTCAGCTACACAGCCTTCAACCAGAACTGTGTACCAGGTCATGTACCTCTGTCGATACCAGTATATCAGTTTAACTAAATGGAAAGGTATATGTCATGACTAGAGTGCCAACAATACCCTTTTACAACTTATTACACTGAAAACAAACAGAGATGTTCAATGGTTGCACTATATTGATGTAATAGTTGAGTAATATATCCTATCTTTCTAATTTGTTCTTATCCTTGTATTTATTTTCCTGTATAGCTATTAGGTTTGCTAAATTCTCTATTTTTGCAGGGGGGGGGCTTGACTGGGCAGCAAGATCTGGTGACTACGTATACCATTAGATCAAGCAAAATTTAATGCACAAATGGGGAGCCTGCGTTCACTTTGAACATCAACGTAGATAACTGAAGTTTAACATGAAGTATTAACTAAATTTATCATTTCTTAGTTAATTAAGTAAGAGTGAGGCTATGGTGCTATGCATAGCACGGATGGCTAGTGTACTACGGCTCAATATGGTACTTTTTAAAATCTTAACGGTCGATCCGACCGTTCAATGTGATAACCATATGAATATGTATTTGCAAACTAAATTTTATATTTTTTCGAATTTTTTTACTATTTTTTCAGATAGGTAGAATTTTGATGGTCCAGAATTTTCAAAAAACACTGATTTTTCTACCTATCTAAAAAAATAGTAAAAAAATTCGAAAAAATATAAAATTTAGTTTGCAAGTACATATTCATATGGATATCACATTGAACGGTCGGATCGACCGTTAGGATTTTAAAAAGTATCATATTGAGCCGTAGTACACTAGCCATTGGTGCTATGCATAGCACCATAGCCTCACTCATTAAGTAATGTCACTTGAACCATATGCAATTTGTGGGCTTAGAAAAGAAACCTTTTGATGCTTGAACTGTTACCTCTTATAACATTAACATCTTGAGAGGAAGAAGAACTTGTTAAGAGTAGGTAATGCTTGACCAATATGTTCATGTAGATTTATTTAATATCTTAAAAAAATATTATTTAATGTAGAAAACTTCAATTTGAGATGTGTTCGTTATTTTTTACATAGTGTATGTGTCAAATTTAGATCGATTTAAAAGACATTTAGTGTTTCCTCTAATAATTTTAAATTTTCTAATAGTGAGTTTTAATATTTTTTATAATGAATAACCAATTAAATTTTATATTGATTCAAGATTTTAATACACACTCCACTTAAATAATTGAGAACACATCTACATTTTCAATTTTCAATGTTTTCATTTGAACACTATTTTAATATACCATAAAAATTGAATTTACGTTAGAATCATTCAAATTCTAAGCGATAGAGTTTGATGGAGTTATTCTTAGATGTCGTCTCCTTTCTAGGGCTTTACAATAATTGAGAACACATCTACATTTTCGTTTTTTTTCATTTGAACACTATTTTAATATATCAAATGGATATCCATAAAATTGAATTTACGTTAGAATCATTCAATTCTAATTTCTAAACGATAAGAGTTTGATGGAGTTATTCAAATTTACGTTTGATGTGGTCTCCAGAAAGGAGGCTTAACAATAATAAAAATAATGGAAAAACAAAAATTAACGGTTTCCTTGTATATATTCTGAGTACGTAGGTCCTTGATTTCATAGTCAAATGGTCGGTATCAATTTGGTAAGCCACATGTTGCTTATTTTTTAAGAATATATTTCATAAAAGATTTATTGTTTAAAAAAAATTGTGAATTCCTCTACGATATTTTCTGCTGATTTTATTAAAAAATTGTCAATTTCCTTAACGGATATTCCCGTAACATAGATACTGCATCTAATATGTAACGAGTCAGTGTGAGAGCAATAACGAATTAATAAATGACTCGCCATGTATGACATCTAAGAATAGGACACGGAATAACATGTAGATGAGAATACATATCCTCTGAGGTAACAAGATATTTGATTTTTGATCTGGACCGTTCGATCAGAAACAGACCAATCCGACCATGCACGGTGCTTCTTTAATATTCGTGCCAAAGCTGATCGAACGCCCCGGATCTAAACTCCAAATTGATGTCAGGTGACGCGTGGTCCCCACCACATCTCTCAACCAATAAAAAAGCAACAACAGCCATCACATTTTGTTTTTTTGTGCTTTAGGATCTCTTGTTGCACGTTCTGTGTGGAAAGTGATGGAACGCTGCATTAGATATTGTGGTGCTCGCTGAATGATGATTGATGATCACTGTATTTTTATTACCTCATTTTGCTTGTCGCCCCCAGGATTTTTATAATTAGCGAAAACGTCTACACATATAATAATTCTAATTATTTATATGTATGTATATATCCTTCTTTGCCAATTTTAAGTTGTGTAAATTAGTTCTACATAGTGCACACAATGTGCTTGTGGTACAAGGTTCAACCGTACTAGTACTGGTACAAGGTTTCCAACACAGTTCATTTTTTTTTTCCGAGTTGAATGAGTATAATGTTGAATATATTTTATTATCTTAAGATATGTATATATTGTGATTTAACCAATCAATACTTTTAGATAATTTTTAAAAAAATTCATTAAATTAATAAATTACATGCTACTGATTGTTGAGCATGCCGTCTTAAACAAAACTATCTCGACATATATTTATTTCACTACCAAATATTTAGCATATGATGAAGTAAAAGGTAAACTACAATTATTGTTAAAGAAGAAAAAAGAAAGATGACTATAATTTTATCGAGAAATCTCGGTCGAGCTTAAATATTTCAAAAATTATTTGTACATAACAACGACAAAGTCCATTAAACTCAAAGCAACAAAAATTATTGTCACATAATATTTGTGTTTTATTTTTTATATATTTTAGAAAGTTCCTGAAAGTTAGAGCAAATGATGTTATCTATTTTCTGATATTGAAAAGTATTTTTGTTACATATTGATGATAAATGTTACAGAAAAAGTAAATTTCATTTGATGATTTCGAGACATTTACGCCTTGGATAAGTGATGAGAAATATTTTGACTTAGGCGAATTTTTAGTGGAAAGAATTTGCCCATTCATTATTTGTACTATTAGTTTGAGAGATGTCAGAATAAAGAGTTTGTAATTATCCTACACTGAAAAATTAATTTTTTGTCTAGTGATAAAAGTAATACTCTATATATGAAAGATCATAGACTTAAATTTTGAATGAAAGAATCTCTTGTAAATATTAAAAGTTGGGTGATTTGACCTCTAAGTTTTACTCAAAATTAGCCCACACTGCATGTTTAATTGTGAAGAATCTATAACAATACATCAGTATTCCGAATGGATGATGTGTTAATTTATATAAACATGATTCGGTATAATCTTCCAATTAAGGAACCGTGTCAACCCAAAAAAAAAAAAAAAAAAATAGTTCACTTCTTGAATAGCGGCAAGTCCGAGGGCTAGATTAAAAATGTATATAATTTAAATCGAGTGAGGCTATGGTGCTATGCATAGCACCAATGGCTAGTGTACTACGGCTCAATATGGTACTTTGTAAAATCCTAACGGTCGATCCGAACCGTTCAATGTGATATCCATATGAATATGTACTTGCAAACTAAATTTTATATTTTTTCGAATTTTTTTACTATTTTTTCAGATAGGTAGAAAAATCAGTATTTTTTGAAAATTCTGGACCATCAAAATTCTACCTATCTGAAAAAAATAGTAAAAAAATTCGAAAAAATATAAAATTTAGTTTGCAAGTACATATTCATATGGTTATCACATTGAACGGTCGGATCGACCGTTAGAATTTTAAAAAGTACCATATTGAGCCGTAGTACACTAGCCATCCGTGCTATGCATAGCACCATAGCCTCACTCATTTAAATCCAAGCTCAACTGAAGCAATGCAATGCAAAACCTTACTAACCAACACAAGGCCCAACTTTGTATCGGAGCCCATATAAGACAAAGCATGAAGGAGTTTAAACCTGAATATTCGTATGTATATGGATATTAATATGATTTTATATTTCAATTATCTGTATCCGAATAGTAGATATATATCATATATTTTAATATATATTATGAAAAAAATATTGTTATTCACTATTAAAATTAGATAAATATTATGTATTTTTTTATTTTTTAATATTATTTTTATAAATATCTGATCCTATTCGTATCTATATCTATATCCGGCTGATATCCAATATGTATCCGAATAATTAAAAAAGAATATGGATATGGTTTTACCACTATCCGCTCCATATTCGCTATGTTTTCAACATTAACGGAGAGTCAAAATGTTTAATATTGAGTAAAGGTTAGAGGTAAATCCACCAAACTATTTAATATTTATAAACGATTTTTTTTATTTGAATTTTAAATACGTGACCTCCTACACAGAAGGTATTACTTTTGTCACTATATTAAATATTAATTCTCCGAATCAAAATGTTTAATAGGATGAACGAAATTTTAAAACAAGACATAATATTATAATTATATTGAATTTGAATTTTAAATATTTTTTAAATATTTTTTACAAACCTCAATGTGGCTCCGCTTCACTGAAAAACTAAATATACAATATTACAAATTTAAAAAGGTTCAATAAGTTCAAATTACGTTTAATCAAATGGACTTACAAATTCATTTTTTTACAAGAAGTCGATAATTATATATTGGAGAACACAACAAGCGTACATACAAATCTACACAAAATCTGATTTACAATGTATCGTTTATATAGTTGCAGTCTGCATAATAAATTAATTAGATACAAATCGGTTAAATATTATTTTCTTGTTATTTCTTTTAGACAAATCATATCTGATCTAATAAGTTACAGATCGACCCGACGCAATTCGTATAAATTAATTGATTATTTACTATTCAATTGTTTCTATATTTATACAAATAAACCGTAATCCGTGTATAGTTTACTTGATCAAATTTTAAATAGTGTATAATTATTTTTAATTATTTTTTTTAAATGCATGGTGTGGTGAATTCCAAACTAAATCCAACTGATCACACCTAAACAGGAGAATTTTTTGTCTATAGAAAACATTAAAAAAAACAAAAAAAGTACCAACAAATTTTCACAAGTAAAAGGGTCGATAAGAGTTCTACTGATTCAAAAGTTTAAATTAGTTTGATCGATAGAATTTCTACCGATCCAAACCAATTTTTCGTTTTCTTTTATTAATTTTGTCTATTAAAATTTTAGAAATATAAAAAGGTTTTAGTAAAATAGATAGAGTCCTTGTAATATATTTAATTTTTAAGATACTCCATCTATTTTTTCTAAAAACTTTTATATTTTAATAAAGAAATTAAAATAATTGAATCGGTACACATTCTACCTATTCAAATTTTTAAATAGGTAAAATTCTACAGATCTTTCTACTCATGAAAATTTATTGGTACTCTTTCTGTTTCTCACTCTTCTTTTTTAATATTTTTTATAGATAAAAAATTATCCTTAAACATGTTAGATTGGACCAAGACCAAGACAGTCACTACTCAAAGATTATATTTTTTTTTTGAGAGAAGAAGAAGAAGAAGAAGAAAGAAGAAGAAGAGAGAAGAAAAGAGACAACATTTTTGCATTATCGTCATCAGTAACAACCATAAAAACACGTATCCAACACAAATATTAGTCCAAAAACAAAAAGTACACCTACTGTATACAGACGGAAGACCACTCTCTCTTCTGTCGCCGAAGAGAGAGAAAGCATCCGCGACTAATCCGTTACTTCAGTCTGACGTCCAGCACAGTAAGACGAGCGCGGCAGGAGGTCACCATGATATTTGGAGAAGACCTTTGGAGAAGAATTGGATACATGCATGTTATTAATTTCCTTTTTCAGAAAAGAAAAAGGGAGACCACTTGGCAGAGGCAGATGGGAGATTTGCGTTTCTTCATTTTCAGCCGTCAAATTCAAATTAATTTCTCGATGGGATAGAATCTTGGTCCATAGATTGAAACATTTCAACTAACAAAAAAATTGCTCTCTTACGGATTTTCCTTCAAATATAAGGAATAAGGAAAAAGAAAAATAAATCATGTTGTACAAACATCCACTTTACAATATCACACAAACTCAATATTTAGTTTATGGCTAAACAACAATCCCTGCGGTTATTAATAATTATTAATATGATAAAAATAAACTTCAAATGAAAACTTAACTACGTTTATGAAAGATGCAAATTTTATATTGATGGAGGTCCAATTTCAAATTTATAAGCATGCAAGAGCAAGGTTCAAATGCCTCATTCGTGTCTCACATTTTTATCTTTATTTTCAAAGTCTAAACAATCAATCCGAACCAGTTGACATGATCTTCATATTAAAATGTGCTAAGAGACCAAATTTTATATTTTTTGGAAATTTTTTTATATTTTTAGATAGATACAAAATCACTGTTTTTAAAAATATTATGACCATAAAAAATAGTGATTTTGTATTTATCTAAAAAAATAGTAATTTCTTTTTCAAAAAATATAAAATTTGTTCCCCAAGCACATTTTAATATGGAGATCATGTTAAGTGGTTCGGATCGACTGTTTGGACTTCTAAAACAGAGGTAAGAATGTGAGACACGAATGAGGCATGAAAGACATGAAGTATTTAAACTCTACTCGTGTTTCAATTAATTTATTTACTCTTCCATTTATTTATGATAAAAAATTTACTTTAAATATAGCCAACCTAAGGTCATTGTCACTATTATTTATAACACCGTGAAAAATAAAGCTTATACTGACTACTAAGTAAAGACAATAAAATTCATTAAAATCGAAAATTGTCATGTTCTTTCACATTTATATATACAGTGTGTTTACATTTGATGTATCTTGAAAATTATTTGATCACTAAATAAGAATGTTGATAAGAATATGCCAATAATTTCTCAAAAATCAAATGAATATCATTCTGATTTTCTGTTCACACTATATTTCACAACTTAAATTACAAAATTAATCATAAAAAGTTACCTATAAGTGTAAGTAATTTAATAAGCACTATGTCACTCGTAATTGTTGTCAAATAAGTTACTTGTCAATATCCTTATAAAAGGAGCCACTAAATTCTTTTGTGAACTCAACTCTAAAATTTATAAAATTAGCTTTAAATGACGAGTCCGAAATGTTAAAACACATTTATCTTACGAGTGATGCGTCTACATAAAAAAATTTAAAATTTTGAATTAATTTTGTATAGAGTTAAACGGTCAAAGTTATAAGCTTTATAAATTAATTTTAATGCATTCATTTTTTGAACATTTTTTTGACCACTTCCTTCTACACAAAATTAATTCAAAATTTTAAAATTTTCACATGTAGACGCATCACTCATAAAGTAGATAGATTTCAACAGTTTAAATTTGTCATTTCAAGCCAATCTGATAGGCTTTAGAGTTGAGTTCACAAAAAAAAATTGGTGAACTTAAGAACATTTTAGTTCTACTCTTCTTTTTTTCTTTTTTTTAAACCTTCTAGAAATTGCGAAGTCGTAAGAAAGAATTGAATTCTTAACTTTTGAATAATCAACAATTCTAGAACTATTCTCCTAACCAGCTGTAATACCTCCTCTTTCTCCTAGTTCTACTCTCTATATATAGTTTTACTAATTGAGCTTATGCATAATTATATTAAACGGCGTATAATTTATTTTACGATGTACCTCTAAATTTCCAATCTTGCTGATAATATACGTTACCGCAGAGGAACTAATTAATTAGTATAATACATCAAGTTCATCCTTTATTTCATTTATGATTTATGAAGAGTGGGTTGCCATGTTGTCTCTGGCCAAATTCGATGAACTTGATACAGAGAGATTCTATTAAGGTTTGAATGGAATTTCAAATATATATATCCTTCAAAAAAAAATTACTGTGTTACTTCTTTTTTCTTCAAATATTCATAATATCATATTTACCATTCAAAATTTCAAAAACTCACATACTCATACACAAGCATATGTAGAGGTGACAACGAGCTGACTCGTCACGAGCGAGCTGACTTTAGAGGTCCAAGCTGAAATCTCAGCTTCAAATTGTCACGAGCTGGACCGAGCTAGCTTTCAAGCTGACGAGATGACTCACTGGGTCTGGCTCGACCTTGTTTTAAGAACAAAATAAATTCTACAAACTTTTTGGACCGAGCTGAACCCAGTTGGGTAGTATAAAATGCATACAAATTCATACAAATTCACAAATTGATGCCTAGCCGAGCGAGCTCGCGAACTAATGAGTGAGCTAGGCCCCAGCTTGAACTCGTTAATTCTGAACAGAGCTAGTGGCGAGCGAGCTAGGCCTCAACTCAGTCCAGCAACGAGCGAGCGAGTCAGCTACGAGTCATGATCGAGCCACGAGTTTTTTTGCCAACCCTAAGAATATGTCTAAATACCACTGTGTATATATACATCACAAGTAGGGAAATGAACTATTTTTCCTCACAAATCAGTTAATTACAAGATTGAATATTTCTCTTACACAAGTTATTTTTTTATTATAAATTTAAAAAATGACAATTTATAATTTTATCTATTTTATTTATTTTGAAAGATATGTATGAAATTAATTCCCCAAGATTTTAAACATTGAAGGACTTTAATCGAAGAGCCATACTAGTATACTAGCATGTGTCTGTATTATGTTAGGCGAACTCCTATTGGTTTCTATAATTTATTTAATTAAAGGCGAAATCTTTTTAAGAGATACTTGGTCAAGACATCGGGATGTATATTATATATTAGTCCCAAAAACATGAAAATATGTATTTGAAATTCTTTGACTAATTAAACAAACAGAATTCGCCTTTTGTTCAAATTAAGGCCGACTTTCTATTTGCATATTTGATGTTCCTAATAAACAAACATGAAATATGATTATATGATATAAATGGATTGAGATAGACTCCATATATTGGTGATCCGTTGTTGATAGGAATTAGGAAATAACAACTTCTTCGAATTCGCTCTACCAACAGGAAGGTAGGCTGAGCCTGAGCCTGAGGATGACTTACCGCAGCTCACTACTACATAAATGGTCATTGTACACGGACATAAGCAGGGGAGCTACACGGATTTCCTGCCGTGTGGAGTGCGAGGGTGTATAATCCCCTGAATAAATTATACACGGATATTTATCCGTGTGCAATTCCTGAGAGCTACACGATCATTATATAAACAACCGTGTTCAATTTCTTGCCAAGTGGCATTCTCCAAACCCGAGCTACACGGATCAGTACATAAACAACCGTGTCCAATTCCTTGCCAAGTGGCGCTCTCCAAAGCCGAGCTACACGGATCACTACATAAACAACCGTGTTCAATTCCTTGCCAAGTGGCGCTCTCCAAAGCCGAGCTACACGGATTGTAACATAAACAGCCGTGTAGGATTACTCTCTCTACACGGCCTTTTTAGGTTAATATCCGTGTAGAAATAGCTATTTTGCACGGCTTATTACTTGAACAACCGTGTCCAATTCCTTGCCAAGTGGCGCTATCCAAAGCCGAGCTACACGGATCGGAACATAAACAGCCGTGTAGGATTACTCTGTCTACACGGACTTTCTAGGATAATATCCGTGTACAATTATTTTTCTACACGGATCATTACATAAGCAGCCGTGTAGCTATCTTATATTTTTATTTTGCTTTTTGTCTGGCTTCTACACGGACTTTTGTGAAATATCCGTGTAGAATGGTAATATTTTTTTTAATTTTTATTTTATGTTTTGGCTAGCCTTCAGTTTGATAGCCATTAAAAATCAATTCCAAAACAAAGAATTTCCAATATATCAGAATACAACCCCTAAACAAAATTCATGTTACACTAAATTATATCAAAAATTATACAAAAATTCATGTACACTAAATTTGTAACAGTATGCAAAATAAAATAAAATAAATGGATTGAAATCTGAAATAGAAAAAAATTTAAGAGATTGTAATATGCAAGAATTTATCAAATAATATAGTTATATATTAGGAAATGAATAGAAAATTTAATGCATGATAATATTTATAAGCTTCTTGTAAATGATTTGGGGACTAAATTACAATATTTGATAAATGAAGGGTTAAATTATAAAAGAACAAATTTTTAATGGGACACGTGGGACCCACACCCATTCTTATCTCTATCTTTTTCTCTTCTTTCCCCAATCCCCAGCGCCTACTCATTTTCCTTTCTTTTTTTTTTTGGTTTTTCTTCTCTTCCGAAGGTAACACAGAGAGAGAGTGACTGAGCTCTCTTTTGCTTGAAAAATCACGGATTTGGTTGTTGGATTCTTGCTCCATCAATATCTCGGTGTATCTAGCACGATTAATGGGTATTTCCTTTGTTTCGGTTCTAATTTCTCTCTTACTGATCTATGGCATGGGAACTTTAAGAATTGAGTAAGCAAGCTATATTTTATTGTGAATCATGTCAGAATCGTTTGTTTGAAAGTTATAATTGATGAACTTTTGTTTTTCCTTTTCTACTCTTTATCATGTTTGAACCGAGTCTGGTACTGATCCCGAATAGCACTGTACCAGTGCTTTTGTTATTCTTGTGAGAACATGGATTTCGTTCTGACTATGGTACTGAACAGTACCAGTGGGTCTTTGTTTTGGTTTTTATGGACTGATTCGTAAGAACATAAATAAATAAGGGTAAATATGCTAAATATTATTGGTTTGGTAATATTCCCTTGTCAGAGGGTTTAAACTGTAAAATGAACAACTCTTGAAAATCTGGCCGAAAATTTATAAATGAGAATTGATTTGGATCATGGGCCTTTGGACTTGATTTGAGATTATTGGATTAAAATAAATATAAGTTAAAGGATTAAGAAAATAATAGAATACTTGATAAATGATGTTATAAATTAAATAAGGACCGAGGATGATTATATATATGACTTGATATTGTAGAGCACTATATGATCCTAAAATATAAATAAAATGCTAATGAATGTTTTATCAGAAATATTGAACATAACTTATGATATAAACATATAATTGGAATTTAAATATTAGAATACGTAAATTGGGTTGTTATACTTAATTGTTATAAATATTGATCAGAATATATATTATTCTGATATAGGCATAATTATGAGAAAGACAGACGAGATAGAATGTTCAAGAGGAACAGACTAATTGTGACCTTATTTATTGCCCTACGATATCAGGTGCGGGGTTCTTGGACTTGTTTGATGTTTCATTTTCATAAATTAAATTGTTTTTCGATTGTCATGTTGTATGTTGATTGCTGCATAATTTGAAATTGTGTGATCATGTGCATAACTCAATTAAACTAGAACTGAATTGTTGTGAGATGGTTGATTTGCATATTCGTACGGTTGTCAATTGATGTGTTATATTTATTATTCTATTGTGAATGAATCTGCCAGGCTGACCCGTAGAGGTAGCTGGATAAGGTGACGGTGACCTATCCGTTGATCTGTTTCTGAATTTGCCAGGCTGACCCGTAGAGGTAGCTGGATAAGGTGACGGTGACCTATCCGTTGACCTGTTTCTGAATTTGCCAGGCTGACCTATAGAGGTAGATAGATAAGGTGACGGTGACCTATCCGTTGACCTGTGTAATGTAGCTGGATAAGGTGACGGTGAACTATCCGTTGACCTGTTTAATGAATTTGCCAGACTTTGACCTTATTTGAATGAAATTGCAAAGTTGAGCCGTATGGCTGACTTTGATTCCGTGTATATGCATGTGTAAAGCCGAGCTGTATAGCTGACTTGGAACCAGACTTTAGTAAATGGTTAAGCCAAAGCACTGCAGATGGGTGTCAGATAAAGGGTCCAGCTCGGTGGAACATCTGTAGGTGCCAGTAACCCTACAGATGAGGGTTTGACAAAGGGTCCAGCTCGATTGAACATCTGTCGGTGCTACCAGTCATAATAAAATGAGTTAGGCCAAATGTATGTTTGTTTGAATTTCATCTTGGAAATTCCGTAAGTTGTATTTCATTCGATTATTGTTGTCAAGCATGTGCATTCATTTATATATATTGTGTTAGAACTATTAATGTAATGTTGTATGAATTTCATTTTTGAATGTGAATTCTGATTGCAAGTCCAGTAACCTGATTGTGGCAAATTCGCACTGAGGAATAATTTATTATTTCTCACCCGTTTCTCCTTGTGGGATTCGCAGGTTTGTTAGACGAAGACAGAGAAACGCTTTTGGGGTTAAAATTGACAGCAAGGCCATCTAAAGGTTTGGGATTTGGGTTATTATATCTGACAGGGTGCAGAGAATATATCTCTAGCATCATCCACTGTAAAATGTCAGATAGTTATTGTAACTAAATTGAGATGTGGGAAAAATAATGGATACTATTGGCAATGCATAAAAAGATCCATGCCTTAGGTTATGTATATTGAATGGTAGGATAGACGTGGTACGAATTGTCGCACCTCCAGATTTGGGGTGTGACAAAATTATATCAAAAATTCATGCACACTAAATTATACAAATTCATACTCTGGTTTACAAAATTCCTGTTGAAACCACCTTGCCCACATACATCTAAAATAATCTACCTGTTCCTTGTCGTAATGCCCTGCCTGTTTCTTCGATTTATACTATCAAAAATTCAAAATATGTAGGTTATTAGAAAAATACAAACTAACAACTACATCTCTGTTTTGCTTTATAAAAATAAATATTGTAATTATAACAATGCAACTAATAAAACAAATTTAGTATAATAAAAATATTAGAGGAAAATCAATATTGATTATATGGACAATTCAAGGCAAACATATAAATTACATACCGGATATCGTGGCCATTCGAATTGCATGTGTTCGACAAAGTGAAACATATAAATCATCGTGTAATAACCGCATTCCCAACCCTCCAACTGTTGCGGGCACTGAAATTTTCATTTAGCGGCCTATGTTAGAATGACAATAAATTTTTGAACAAAAATATGAAATTATAAAAATTATAGTGTGCTCACCGGCTGCCACCTGAAACACAACTTATTTTTATGCTTCGGATTCGTGCTTTACATTCCTCCATCTTTAAGATATTGCAGAAAAGCCCTTACAAAATTGAGTAAATGTAATTAGCAATTCCACAATTTGTTCTATATAATTGGGAAAAAATCAAACCAAGTGAATTACTATTGCTTACTCTCTTATTGGAGTACATATCATTTTGGACTGCTGAGGAGTGATGCCCGGTGTGGGCTGTGAAGAATCCATGATGAAAACCAAATTTTCAAGTGGCACAATCACAATCAAACACCAGTGGCCCCTCTGGTGGTATGGCAGGAGCATAAATCTCTTCTTCCCCGAACGAGTCTTATGCATCGCTGAACACAAGTACTTGACAGTATCTTTCAGATGAAAATCCACCATCGTAGCATTAGCTTTGCCGGGGTCCAAGAATGCACAGTTCACCTTATCTTTCCCACAATTCACAAAATGTCTTCGTTGTAACATCCTGAAAAATCAGCATTTCACATTAGAATATATATATTTGAGTGCTATACACATGATATATATGATTTTTGGTCACTAACATGATGAAAACGGTGAGGACTCCCACATCGAGCCATTTATCGCTTGACGAGGCATGCAGAAAGTCCTTGAATTCTTTGAAAGCCAGCAGGACCGTCTTGCCTTCGTGTAGGAGAATCTCGGGGGGGGACAGCGAATACTACGTCCTCCATATCATCTGGTGCCTTAACCAGGCAGGCGTGGAGATTTCGCAAATCCTCGGGCAAACGGCTAACCTCTTCTTCAGATAGCCCCGTACGGTCTACCCACGCAGCGGCTGATGCAGCAGGAGATTCATGCGCATTAGCCCCGACGACTACTTCCAAGACTTGCCGTACCGGTGACAAAGCTTCGTCCGCAGCGTTGGAAACGCCTCTTCGGGTCTGTATCAAATTTTGAACCTTTTTTCAAGTATTTCAAAATAATGATTTGAATGTAACATAAGATATCCGTGTTTTATTTAGAGATTACCTGATCCAAAAGAATCTGACACTAGGGCCATTGGACAATCTGTCTACGCGCTTCATCAAGCACCAACATGTCGTCGGTAGGGACAGGAAGAGGTATGATGGCAACCCATCCGGCCACAATCATGTCAACTGTTACAGGGAGATGGTTGGGCCTTAACTGAGAACCGGCTGGAGGATGTACAATACCCTTAGCAAGGGTCAGAGGAGTTTTGTCGTGCCACATGACGAGGTCGCATGATGTGGCCTCCTGCAATAATTATCAGAAATTAGTTAATGAACAAGTCAAAATTACGGGTAGATTATGAACAAGTAGTGATTACCTGTAGATTGTTCAACACGCCCAGCACTTCGGTCCCGGATGCTTGACTGCTTCGCCGAAATCCCGGCAAAACAGGAGGTTGTTGCTCGGATTGCTGCGTAAGAGATGCAATTTGGTTCATCCACCTTGATTCGAATTCAGCCATCCTTCCATCGTACTCTATTCTGATCTCCTCGCGTACCTCCTGGCGTACCTGCGCCAACCTTGATTCCATCTCGTCCGTGCTAACTTTGGCACGCGGTCTTCTTTTTGGTTTTTGTCCGTCGTATAAATCCTTCCAGCCACAGTAGACCGAGACACCCCTAACTTGACCCGTGTGTTCTTTGCTCCCGAGCGCTGCGGACAAGGAATCATCCACTCTTTCAACAGTCATGGAACCCGAATTTACCTCCTCCTCCACATCTAACTGTTAAAAAAAATTAGTTATAGCAAAAGACAAAGTAATGTACACAAAGTTATCACAAAGACTCTTACCATTTTCTGAGCCACGGGTTGCACGTCATTTGGGAGTACTATCGTCCCGTCAGCGGTTACCTCAGATCTTCCCATGAGCCAGTGTTGGGCCCTAGGATTTTGGATCCTAACCACAGGTGAGTCAGAATCTTTGTTTTTATCCAGTACTGCCGCCCATTCGGCCGACTTACCCTCGTAACCACCTGACCCTAATTTGTGCGGGTACTTGTTCAATTTCGCGATCCTCCTGCCCTCGTCACTTTTTATCTTCACAAACCAAGGTATATCAATTAGTTTACGGAAGATAAGTACATATCGAGAAAGAACAGAGACAAAGTTGGCTAAATTTATATACCTTGAACTCTTCTGTGGATTTCAAAGCTTGAAACTCCTCCCAGTCCTCTTGTTTCAGCCATTTATAGTAGCCTACCGGATTTCTCCCTTTCTCCATGAAATCCGTCTTCAACGTGCTCTTGAATTGCTTCCAAGCTTCATTCATTTTCCTCAGAGTCTTTTTCTTTTTCGCGGACTTTGGGTCGTCATCCTGGATGTTCCAATGAGCCTGCATGATTGACAACAAAATTACTGCATGTAAGTTCATTCAAGTTTTCAGGTCAGGTATAGACATATATAACTTGCAGGAAGACAACTACATGATGCATAGCAATTTGAAAAAGTTATTATTTACTTATAAAAACAAATTCCAACTATGCTAAGGTTAAGACATGCTAGAAAACTTGTATCCAACAAAAAAAGAAATAACAAACAGAGAGAGAATAGGAAAGATGAATATATAATGCATGTACAGTTTTATTATTTACCTTCACATTGTTCCACCATTCGTTCTTATCTTCGTCATCGAATTTGTCCCACCTCTCAACCAAGATAGATGCCTTCTGCTTCACCAAATTGTTACACCAATTTGTGTACTCTGCCCTACGTGGACCCTTCGGATATCCGATTTTGTTGAACTCGATTTGCAAATCCTTCGCCTCTGAGGTCTTCGTGCACATTGTCGGACCTCTTTTCCTCTTTTCTGTCTGAGCCTGCGGGTCATCTTCTTTCACTATCATATCTGGCTGCGGTTCCACTGTTTCCAAAATCCTATCTGCATTCTCACCTGACTGTGACATGGTTCTTTCTACAAAAAAGAAACAATATTACAAATGCTACGAAATGTAAAATTTAGGTCTAATTTATGTGTTGTTGGGTCCTTTGTTCAATCATAGTGTTGGTTTTGCAATTTAGTCCCTGTAACATTAGGTGTCCATGTCACCAGAATAGGTCAGTTGAGGTAACTTTTCACTTAACCAAAATACAATCAGAGGTAAGGGTTTTGATTTAACCAAGATACAGGGAGCATTGCAACTTAGAGTGAGAGAGAGATGAGAGAGAGAGAGAGAGAGAGAGAGAGAGAACCTTTCAAAGAGAGAACAGCAACTGCGCGAGAGGAGATTAGAGATTCAATTGGCGAGTTCAGAGGAGAGCGACAGCAGAGACCGAGCTAGCACCGAGAGAGAGAACGATGGCAGAACCACAGAAAGAGATAGGAGACTAGGGGGTTTAGGTTTTAGGGGAGACGAGGGGATTTTTGAAAAGATCGAGCGACAGAGATGAGGCGCGCATTTTATTTCGCGTAAACTAAATCTACACGAATATTTAACTAAACAACCGTGTAGAAATGTAAGAGAGCTACACGTTTAATTAAATTACCCGTGTATAATTAGTTTACGCGAATTTATGAAATGCGCGCCTATATATGGTTTTTCTAGATTAATTTTTTCAAAATTCCAAATTTCATATTTTTCAAATTCCATATTTTTTCAAAATGTAAAACTTAAAAAATAAAAAGGAACCTGATTTCAGTTTAATTTTAGCTTGAAAACTATTTTATCCATGTATCTTCGAGTATCTGGCGGAACTTAATAATGCAAATAAATATTTCAATTTCTACATGGGTGTTTAATTAAATATCCGTGTAGAAAACCTTTTGTACACGGATGTTTCATTAAACGCCCGTGTACGTTGCTTAGAAGGCGAAACAACTCTTGAAAATTAAACGGCCGTGTACAAAGCCTTTTGTACACGGATTTTTAATTAAACGACCGTGTATGATTCTTATAAGACGAAATTCAAAAGTAAACGACCTTCAAAAGCATTTTGTACACTGAATTCGAGAAGTTGTCTTATCTTTTTAATTCTGAGAAGACGAAACGACTCTTCAAAATTCAATATAATCTGAGAAACTCCCCCTTTTCAATTACTTTTCTCTGAGAATTTGGAAGAAGAAGTTTTGGAAGAAGAAATGGCCGCTTCGGTGCCTCCGGAAGACGCAAATGTGCCATGGCCATGGCCCCCCGGCTATGTCCCTCCTGAAGATTCTCCCGTGTTAGAAGTCCCTCCCGGCTATGAAATGTCTCCTCCCAACTACAGGAGGACATGGTCATGGCCGCCCTCAAATGTGCCACGGCGAAGCCCAAGGGAGCACCCACCACCAAAGCCCTACAAAAGGAGGGGCAATCCCTGGATCAGGCCAAAGAGACCCTGGATTAGAAGGAGGGGGTCAGGCCAATGAGCAATCCAACCAGGCCAGTGAAGGAGTGTTTAATTAAGTTAGCTTTTTTTTTCGTTTTGTTTTGATGTAATATATTTTTGTTCTTAATTTAATCAGCATTTTGTTTTCTATCCGTTTAACTATTTTGTTAAATATTTCATGCTATCTAAATAAATACTGTTATAGATATAAATTAGCAGTACAAAACAACCAACAAATAATTCATTATGGATAATCACTAAAAAGTAAATTATTTAAAAAAAATTTATTTAAAATTAACTTAAATAATCTGTCTAAATAATATCATAGAATGCCTAATGCTCTCTAAATAATCCGATTTGAAAACATAAATGAACACTTTACTTGATATGACCTTATCTGGGTTTACAAATTTATAAAACAACCATAGAATAATTTTTCGGAAAAAAAATACCTTCTGTTCAAGTAATTATTTCAAAATATTTTTTAAAAAAAATATTTCAAAATAACAGGGACGCTGTTGTAACATGCAATTTAGTCCCTATTGTTCAAGTAAAGTATTTCCAAGAATAATGTAATTTGAATATTCAATTTCTACATGGGCGTTTAATTAAATATCCGTGTAGAAAATCTTTTGTACACGGATTTTTCATTAAACGCCCGTGTACGTTTCTTAGAAGGCAAAAAAACTCTTGAAAATTAAACGACCATGTAGAAAACTTTTCTTACACGGATTTTTAGTTAAACATCCGTGTCTAATTTTAAGTTAAAATGTTTAATTCGAACAGGTTATTACTGAATTCGAGAAGTTGCCTTATCTTTTTAAATTCTGATGAGAAAGACGAAACGAATTCAAATAATCACTCCCCCGTTTCGATTACTTTTCTCTGAGAATAATTTTAGGGAAAAAAATACCTTTCTACACGGATGTTAATTAAACATATATGTAGAAATATATTTGTACACGGATGTGTAATGAAATATCCGTGTAGCTCCCTTTGAATTTCTACACGGACATTTAATGAAACGTATAAATGTATTTGTACACGGATGTTTAATTAAATGTCTGTGTAGCTCCCTCTGAATTTCTAATGAAATTAAAAATTATTCTTAGAAAGATGGATTTTTTTTATTTAAACAAATAAAATATAAATTTCACATACTAATTAAATTATATCAGAAATTATACAAAAATTAATGTCTAGATTATATCAAAAATTAATACAAAAAATCCTACACTAAATTATACAAATCCATATTTCTAGTTTACAAAAATTACTGTTGAAACCACTCTGCCCACATATCTAAAATAATCTATCTGGTTCTTGCTCATGATGCAAAAAAGAAATATTAGAAACGAAATAAAAATATTACAATGAGACAGAAATATCCAGAGATTGTAAACCGGCCTTGAGTCTTTAGCTTCATTGGGCTCTCTGAAATATTATAAAAGAAATAAATTATACATTGAATTTTTTTTTCCAAATAAGAAATATTAAAATTTTCAAGTTTAAAAGGAGTAAATATTATACATTGGATTTTTTTCCTTTTTCTCTTTTTTTGCACTATTTGAACATCTTCCCATAATCCTTCATTGTGGTCAGATCTCATGTAATTTGCTTTATCTTGTTCTGCAATTGTTGCTATCTCAGCTTGCACATCAGTACAAAATTGAGGTATCTCTTCGAACTGGTCGTACTCTTCTTCGTCGGTGACGTTTTCTACCCCAACAATCCTTCTTTTTCCGGATAGGACGACACTCCACCTATCATCACTCGGGTCAGTGACATAAAAGACTTGGGTGGCTTGCTTGGCAAGTATGAACGGATCATCAACATACCCGACTTTGTCAAAATCAACGAGGGTGAACCCGTCGTTATCGACTTTAACACCCGGTCTTCGACCCATTGGCACCGAAACAAGGGAATACTAAGGTGAGGATTGTAAACGAGCTCCCAAATTTCTTCAATAATGCCGTAATAAGACTTTGATGCTATTACAGGCCGGGCATCCCCCGCTCTACTGAATTCTTGAGACGTCGCCACCAACGTCACCCCACTATTTTGTATCGTGCTCTTATCACACTGTAATTTAGTGTAAAATGTATATCCGTTAATCTCGTATCCTTGGAATGTTCTAACAACCATTTGAGTCCTTCGCCCAACAATCTAACAGTTTCATTTACGGGAGACATTTCGGGGTGTGATTTCACTCTGTCTTTCATCCATCCTATAAAAGAACGGTTATGCTCGTCAGTAAGCCGCTTCTGACTTCTCGTGTAGTTCTGTTGTCGAAGGATTGTCATGTGCTCATCTATATATGGAGCAACATCTGCCATGTGCTGTAGTACAATAAAATGTGCCTTTCGCAGGTCATCGTTATCAGCAACTATGGCTTTCAACCCTATTGTCCCTACTCCTTGTAGCCTACCCTCGTATCGAGATTTTGGAACGCCAATAAGACCCACACCGGTCATGTAGTTGGTGCAAAACTCAATTACCTCTTCTGTGGAATATCCCTCCACAATGCTACCTTCGGGATGATGTCGGTTCCTTACGTAACTTTTCAAAATACCCATGAATCTCTCGAATGGATACATATACCGCAGGAACGCGGGACCACAGATCTTAATTTCCCTCACGAGATGAACAACAAGGTGAACCATAACATCGAAAAAAGATGGCGGAAAATACATCTCAAGATGGCAAAGGGTAACGACGACCTCCTTCTGCAAAGCGTCCAATTTGAGCGGGTCTATTACTTTGGAATTAATTGCATTGAAGAAAAAATAAAGCTTCGTAATGGTTTGCCTCACGGGCTTCGGTAAAATTCCCCGAATTGCAACAGGAATCATATGTGTCATTAAAACATGACAGTCGTGGGATTTCGGACCAATCAATTTCAGGTCCTTCATCGACACCAGCTTCTTAATATTCGAAGAATACCCTGATGTGACTTTAATACTATGAAGGCATTTACAAAAGCTCATTTTCTCGATCTTCGACATTGTAGACATTGCGGGGGGTAGGTATGCCTTTTGCTTCCCTTTATCCTGCGGTGCAAGCTCGGGTCGTATTCCCATTAATTTCATGTCTTCTCGAACTTTAAGACCGTCTTTAGTCTTCCCCGAAATGTTCAATAATGTGTCAATCAAACTGTCACAGACATTTTTTTCAACATACATGACATCTAGGCAATGTCTCACTTCTAAATATTCCCAGTATGGTAGCTCCCAAAATATGGACTTCTTTTTCCAAATATCTTTCGGTGGTGGTTTGGCACATTTTCCAAAAACAACAGCAAGGTTTTTAACCCGCATGAAGACATTCTTCCCATCTAACGGACGACGTGCCACTCCAAGCTCAATTTTCCCGTTGAATACCTTCTTCTTCTTACGGTATGGGTGATTAACAGGAAGAAACCTACGGTGCCCCATAAAAGCATTCTTTTTACAATTTTTCAACCTCAGCACCTGCGTGTCATCTTCACAGATGGGGCACGCTTTTTCTCCTTTACAAGTGTAACCCGATAAATTCCCGTACGCGAGGAAATCATTTATGGTGCAGAATACCATGGCCCGCAAATTAAATTGCTCTTTGCCGTACGCATCCCAGACCGGGACGCCATCACGCCACAATTTCTGGAGGTCCTCAATTAATAGTGCGAGATACACATCTATGTCATTTCAGGGTTGTCTTGGTCCTTGGATTAGTAATAACATCATTATATACCTGCGCTTCATGCACAACCAAGGAGGAAGATTGTAGATGCATAAAAGAACTGGCCAAGTGCTGTGCTGACTGCTCATGCTTCCAAACGGACTCATTCCGTCTGTGCTCACCCCTAACTTAAGGTTTCGTGATTCGCCACCAAATCCTTCGAAATGTCTATCAGTGTTTCTCCATTGAATTGAATCAGCAGGGTGTCTTAGTTTACCATCTCTTTTGCGCTCTTCTTCATGCCAACGCAACAATTTCGCATCTTTGGGATTTGCAAATAACCGTCTGAATCTCGATATTATCGGGAAATACCACACCGCCTTAGGCGGAGGCCTTGCCTTTTTTCCTTCATCACAATCGTCAGTGTCCTGGTCCTTGCGTTTATACCGTGAAACACCGCATTTAGGACAAACATGCATGGCCTCGTACTCTCCACGGTACAATACACAGTCATTCGGACATGCATGTATTTTTTCAATCTTCAAACCCATTGGACAGATCAACTTCTTCGCCTGATATATTGTACAGGGTAACTCGTTGTTATCTGGGAGCATCTCTCGTAAAAGCTTTAATAAGGACGTGAAACTCTTATCGCTCCAACCGTTGTCTGCTTTTAAGTTCAATAATTTCAACACAGCTGATAGTTTTTTAAATTTGGTACACCCGGGATATAACGGCTTTTTAGATTCATTAGACAGATACTGAAATTTTTAAAATTTTTTATCACTAATTTCATCTTCCACATCACGTAACATGTCCTCTAGATTCTCAGTAAAATCGTATTCTGCATTTTCATCAATCTCCACCTCATCATCCTCGTTGCAATCAAGCCCAGCATTATCGAAATTTTCGACATTCTCAAAATCATCGTTGCATTCAAATTCAAAATTATCAACAGTTTCTACATTATCATCATTCTCGTCCAAAACAAAATTTCTATTAGTTCCACTACATTCCCCAATTTTCTTACCATGCATAAACCAACATGTATATCTTTTCTTAAATCCCCGACAAATCAAATGAGCTCTAATTTCTTCCGAATCCCCAAATCTTATAAATTTTTTACAATCTCTACAAGGACACAAGATGTCGTTATCTTTTGTGTCCACTCTATAACTCTCAGCAAATTTTAGGAACTCATCAACGCGAGTCAAATATTCTGCACTATCACGTCGCAATTCGTACATCCAACTTCGATCCATCTGTAAATTAAAGTAAACAAAAAAAAATTCCAATTAAACATATATGGTGGTCAGCATATATATTGTTCCAAATTCTTGGCTTATAAAGGGCCAGTTTACAATCCTAACCCACTCTTTGAATATTATGCCTATATGTGAACGCATCTTAGCGGGATTTAATTAGTATTTGAGAAAAATTCGGTAGCATTTCTCCTTAACTCCCCAAGTATGCGTAAAAACCACATACTCGTAGGAGCAATAAGGAGAAATACTGTCGAACTTTTCTCAAATACTAATTAAATCCCGCTAATATGTGTTCACATCCTAAATGAGACACAATATTCAAATAGCAGTCCCAAACGGGGGACTATCCAAAATTAATCCCTATTGGATTAATTTTGAACGGGCATGGACCTAAAAGCATCAGTAGGTCGGTTATTGGACCACAATACACTAATTATTTACATTATCTTAACAAATCAAGCACGCATGCATTAAATAATAATTGACAGAAATAATTAAGCAATATTAATCAGTAACAGAAAATTAGATAAAGAAGAGGGAAATATATATATGTATGACTAACCTTGGCAATCGAGAGGAGAATGCGAATTAACTTCCAAGCTAGATCTCAGATCCGGCCTCGTTCCTTGTGCGCAGAAATCAGACCAATTCAATACAGATAGAGAGAGAGATAAGTATTAATTGATCAAAACGGCGTCGGAAGAAGGCCTTTTATATAGTTCCAACCCTAAAATAACCTTTCTACACGGATAATAATCTATAAATCCGTGTAAATTACGAGAGCTACACGGACTTTTATATAGGTAGCCGTTTATAAAAGATAACATTTCTACACGGACATTTATATAAACAGCCGTGTGTAATATAAAAGATAAACTTTTTTCACGGACATTTAGAATTCTTTTTTTTTTCCTAATTTTTGTTTTATTTTTTTTGGCTAGCCTTCCATTATTTCGAGCAAGTATCTTTGTTTTCAGTTAATAACCTTTGTGCACGGATATTTAGCTATAAATCCGTGTAGAAAGACACACAGACTTTTATATAAACAGCCGTGTAAATTATTTTTCTACACTGTTAATTAAACAAAAATCTGTGTACTATTTCTCGTTTCTACACGGCTCTTTATTAAACGTCTGTGTAGCATTGTTTTTTTTTTTTTTTGGCTGTCAACTAGTTTTTTTTCCTATGTTTTTCAGATAGCAAAACAAACAATTTCCAAAACAGAGGAAGACATTTAAAATTCAGAATTACAAAACATAGCAATTTAAACCAAGGTTCTAAATAGCGTTTATAGCGTCGTAGCGGGAAGGTTAAAAAAAAAGCTATAGCGGAAGCTATTCCAAATAGCGTTTTTTTTTTACATTTCGTATATTCAATATTTGTACTAAATATCAACATTATCTAAGGTCTCATAAAACAATAAATAACACCAAAGTAATTAAGAAATTATAATATTCATATTGAACCCGTACAAAGTCCAAATTGCGGTTCAAAATATCCATAGTAATATCATAAACTATCAATTTTTCCTATTAAAAATATCTTAAGTATCATGATTCATGACATAATCTATTTTTTTTTCTATTCAAATTTTAATTCCGGTTTGGACTTTTTTTCTATTCAAATTTCAATTTCTATTCCCAATTTTAAATTGATTTATTTGTAGCAAGTAGCAACAAATTCAATTTCGGTTTGAGATTTTTTTTATCTTTATTTAAAACCCATATAAATTGCTTAAAAAAAAAAAAAAAAAAAACCCATATTGTATAGCGCAAATAGCGCCGTAGCGGACCGCTATAGCGGCCATAGCGCAAATAGCGCATTTTGATGTCGTAGCGTAGCGTTTGGGGTCCAAAAACGCTATAGCGCGCTATTTAGAACACTGATTTAAACTAAAAATTCATGTACACTAAATTATGCAAAATTAAAGCATTACAAAAGTTGGAATAAAAATTCATATTGTAAACTAAAAATTTCCATTAAGGACTAGAATATGGTGGTTCTTCCTTTTGGTGCCAGTAGGATTTACGGGTGATATGAAGATATGTTTTACTAAAGAAAGAGTTGAGTTAAAAGTTGGATGAAGGACCTTCAAAAAAAAGGGAAGAGGTCGATGAAGGACCTTCAGAGCCGGATGAAGAGACGAATGAAGAGTCGGATGATCTCCGACTTCATTCGACTCTTCACCCAGCTCTGAAGGTCACATTCACCTCTTCATCCGGGTCACATTCACCTCTTTCTGAAGGTCTTTCACCCAACTCTTACCCAACTCTTCGTCCAGTAAAATTGATCAGAAGAGAGATAATTTCTCCTCTGGATCTTGCTTGCCCGAATTAGTTAGGACATGCAAGGAACTAACCAAAAGACTACTTAGGTTAATGTAACCAAAGTAAGGACTACTAGTTACATTAATCTAAGTAGCCTTTTGGTTATATGTTCTAAACTAAACACCTTAGCAAGATCTAGAGAGAGAAATACAAATTAACTTCCAAGATCTCAGATCCGGCCTCCAGTTATAACATCTTTACCCTCGAAAAACACTTTAGCGCAGAAATCAGATCAATTAATTGGGGAAATGAAGCACTTCGCATGGGAATTCGAGATGTAGGTTATCAATTATATCGGATCGCTCATCTGTGAGCTCCCAAAACAGTAGCTCATATCGATCTAATTTTACGATCCAAAACAATTGATAAACCTACATCTTAACCCAATTGTTAACTGTGAGAGGGGAGAGTATAAATTGATCAAAACGGCGCTGGGGAGAAGGCCTTTGATATAACAAAAAACCTAAAATATCCTTTCTACACAGCTCTTTATTAAACGTCCGTGTAGCTCTCTCAAGGCTTTCTACTCTGTCATTTAAACAAAAAACCGTGTACAAATTTGACATTTCTACACGGCTCTTTATTAAACATCCGTGTAGCTCCCACAGGTTATCTACACGGTCATTTAAACATTTATCCGTGTACAATTCTTGTCTTTCTTCACGGTTCTTTAATTAAGAATCCGTGTAGCTCTCTCAAGGCTTTCTCCACTGTTATTTAAACAATAAGCCGTGTACATTTCCTGGTAAACGTCCGTGTAGCTCTCTCACGTCTTTCTACACTGCTTCTTTAGTAAATATCCGTGTAGAGACAATACAGATATTTCAGGCATCCAAAAAATAACAACTTCTACATGGATTTTATATAAAATTGCCAAATCCATGTACAATGTGCCGTGTACAATGACCATTTCTGTAGTAGTGGCTCCTCAGCTTCTTTCATCATTTTAGGGTTAATGTTTGGTTATCTTATTAATAAAGTCATTTTATTTGAGACTTTTCTGATGAAATTCATGTCAAACTGTAAACCACACAAATTAAATATGTACCACCAGTTTTAATTGTAATTATATGGTCGATTGAAAAAAAATAATTCTTTTTAGTTTCCTCATGATATGAGAAATAATATCGTTAAATCGTCAATTTCAGGAGATATATACCTCCATTACATGGTTGTGAAATTAAGGAATTAGTATGATCAGTATCAAAGTAGTATGTGAAATTGGAATCGCATAAATCAATAGAAAATTGACTTTCACATATATAAAACTCGATTTTTTTTTTTTACAAAAAAGAAGTCACTTTTGGTGCTTAATAATGAAAAAAATTTAAAGGATTGTTGAAAAAATTATGTTAACACAAATATTTTACTTATATAAATGCATGCTTGCAAAAATAAATAAACTGCATGCCACCGACACTAGCTACTTATCAAAAACTCCCTTTCCCTATCTGAATCCGTATTTATTCTCAATACCGAATATGTTTACGGGAACCTCAATCTTTTTTTGTCATTTTTTAACGAGCCGCATAAAATTGGAAATTGCGAAAATTAGCAATTAGTATATACTTCGTCCCAAATTGAAAAATTAGTATATAGAGATTGCCATTGATCCTAACTTCACTGATGATGAGGTCCCATAGGGACTTTTTAGTAGATCTCTTCCGTCAACTACCTAATGTAGATGAAGGCGATGAGCAAGAAGGTGGTGTGCAGGAAGGAGATGAGTAGCTGCACAAAAGAAGAAAAAAACAAGACTGATAAGAAAGAAACAAAAAAACATGTAATTGAGACAGCTAGATCCATCATAAACAACCTAGAGCAGCTAGATCCATCATAATAAAACTAGAATAAAATTTTAGTAAAATATAATGGAGGGTGTATATTAGAAAATGTTGATTGCGGTTTTTAATTTCGAGTAAAAGTAAATGCTATAAGATTGCCTTTATCTCTATAATTGCATGTGTTGACTAGATATGGAATTACAATTTCAATTAAAATTATATAAAATATTAGCAAACTTTGTAAGATTGTTAAATTAATGATATATTCGAAATATTCCTATAATTTGTAATTGGTTTGATGAATATGATATAAAATTGATTGAAATATAATTACTAAAATTGTTGATGTGACAAAAAAAGTTATTGGTTGTAATTGTAAGAATGAAAATAATCTAATAAAGTTATAAAGGCAAATATTGATCCAGAAATTGAAAAAAAAAATATATATCCAAAAACAAATAAGAAAAATTAGGTGAGATGGTTTATGATTTGTGTGGAGAAGGAAGAGAAGAACCTCTTCATTATGCAGCACCTACGGCTGGAACATGCATATTTGTTTTGAAACACCAACAATTATTTGGCTAATTAAATTACCAACCATTATTATTATTTTGGTTTTCTCCAAAATCTAATACAGAATACGCAAGTGTAAAATCTTTTAGTTTATAACATCAAAACATGTGTCAAGTCTATTGTAGTGTTCAATTTACTATAAATCCTAAATAGAAGCTTGAAGTGGTGCTCAAATTAAGCATTTAAGAAGTTATCATATAAATTGGTTCATACATAATTTGTGCTTGTTCACACAATGTATTCATCAAGCATTAAAAGCATTTACATACACTAGTGGAAAAACAGACATCAGCATCGGCCTATTAGGATCGGACTTTTATTAATTCGATTCTGATTTATATCTAGATCGGGCTTTTTAATTAACAGATCTTGAAAGGAACAATCAGAATCGGTTAAACATTAAAAACCGCTCTTAATAGTGCTGTCCATATCAGCATCGGTTCTTTACAAAGAACCGATCCTAATTAGCATCGGTTATTTTAAAAATCCGATTATGATTTGTATTAGCATCGGACCTTTAATTAGCCGACCCTGATTAGACAATTTTTAGCATCGGTTTATTAATTAACCGATCCTAAATACTAGTAGCATCGGTCAGCCAATAATCCGATTTTGATTTTTTCACTTATTAGCATCGGTTCTTTAGTTAACCGACGCTGATTTGTTTTAGCATCGTTTTTTCAAACTTCAAATTTCACCGATGCTAAGCTCTCTGTTCTCTGTAGCGCGCAGGGTCAGTACATAGGCCAGTAATTAGCACAAATAATAGGCCCGATCTACTTCTTCGCAAGTTAAAGAAATTTTTCAAAACTGATCGGAGGGTTTAGTTCTTAACAACTCAGCGTTTTCGCTCTCTCTCCCTGGGCTCCGACTCTCTCTCCCTCTCCTGGGCTCATCTCAATCTCTCGGGTCCTGTCTTCGCCGCTCACTACGTTGAGGCGAGGGTTGGGTGAGGCGGCCGTGCGTCGAGGCAGCCGTTGGGTGAGGCGAGGGTTGGGTGAGGCGGCCGTGCGTCGAGGCAGCCGTTCGGTGAGGCGAGGGTTGGGTGAGGCGGCCGTGCGTCGAGGCGGCCGTTCGGTGAGGCGAGGGTTGGGTGAGGCGGCCGTGCGTCGAGGCGGCCGTTTGGTGAGGCGAGGGTTGGGTGAGGCGGCCGTTCAGTGAGGCGGCCGTGCGGGGAGGAGGCCGTTCGGGGAGGCGGCCGTGCGGTGAGGTGCTGAGGTGAGGCGGCAGTGAGTGACTGTTAGTGAGGTGAGCCAGCGAGGAAGTGAGGCAACGAGGCAGCGAGGCAGTAGGGTCCTTTCTCGGGTAAATATTCAAATCACCCCAATTTGTTCGAGTAATTTTGTGATTCGGAACTGATTCGGTCCAACAAGTATAATTTTGTGCTTAATTATACTTTCTAGTATAATGATTGACTTGATCATGTATTATAAATCGATCAAACTTTTTTGTTTCAAACAATTGAAAGCTGAGAACTTTACATATGAAATTCAATTAAACTTCTTTTTGCATAATCAATCTGAAGTGAACCTCTTAGTTCCTACTAGTACAAGATAATTTAAATTCAATTAAATCTGAAGTTTAAGAAAATACTGAGAAAAAATTCGAGATGTGGAGGTGCTTTTCCTAATTGTAAATTGCTAAAAAAACATATTATAAAAGAGGCATAATCATGTAATGGGAGCAATTCTGTAATCAGAGTTTACATAGCTATATATTGAGCAAGATTACATTCATATATCTAGTCTAATTTTTTCTAACTAACTCTGTTACAGTAGCCTAATTAATTCCTGTTACAGCATGTCATTATGGTATTGCTCTTCTGTTACAGTGCGCCATCTTGAGTGTTGTTTGATGTCTCCATAGTTTGCAATCATTTCTTCATATGTCAACTTGTTTGTACCAATGATCTAGCTAGTGTCTCAAATTTTGAGTTTGATTTCAAGAACTGTTGTGGGTTATAAGCTATATCTATACTTCATTTTTAAGTATGCTTTGTAAAAACTTCATTTTTACCTTGTATGGGATTTAATAATTTTTCAGACCATTTCATGCTTCTTTCCTCTTTTTTTATTCTTTTCTAGATTCTTGGAAAATCATTCATAAACTTGCAGCCACCTTGGACGTCCGTGAGGTGAGGCGAGGCAGCCACCTTGGTACAGGCTCCTACTGAAAATCGTGAGTTCTTTAAGATATGAAACTGTCTTTAATGATATTTAGTACAAAAACCCTGGCTGTTCCAGATTAACCCCGGCTGTTCCAGATTAACCCCGGCATTGAAGCCCCTGTATGGTACAGCTAGGAAGCCCCAAAATTCATGAAATTTTACCAGCATGTAGAATGTCATCTCCTGAGCATTTTGATATAAAGAACACCAAATTCGGTTAAGCAGATCTCTCGGGATGATTTTCTAAAGGTAGCACTTACAGCAGTTTTCCGGTTTCTTTTTCTGAACTTTGAAAATAGTAGAAAAATCCAAATGATGCAAAGTTTGGCTCTAAACCATTTGTTTTTCTGTCCTTTATTTAACTGTGTAACTAAACGTTTGATTTGGGCTTTGGATCAGTCTGCACTGACTGATCTGTTACAAAGGGTCATAATTGTTGTTGCTTGTGCTTGACACTATAAATCTGATTTTATAATTGCAGGAGGGTGAGAGCAGTTTCTGTAAATATGAAATGTTTGATATAGTTGTAAATTAGTGTACAAATGCTAGTCAGATGATTCTATGTAATTGTGATATTTTGATAATTCATTGTTATTATTTTGTTAAGTGACATGGCTGATGTAGTTTGATTAATTGTTGGAATTGTGATTGTTGAATATTATTTTGATAATTCTTTTGTTTGTGATTGTGGCATATTAATTATTGACCAGCTTTAAAAAAAAAAAAAAAAATTATAATTAGCATCGGTTATCTACAGTAACCGATGCTAAAAGTTGAATTAGCATCGCCTATTTGTTAATAACCGATTCTATTAGTACTTATTAGCATCGGTTTTATTAATTAACCGATTCTATTAGTACTGATTAGCATCGGTTTTATTTAATTAACCGATTCTATTAGTACTGATTAGCATCGGTTTTATTTAATTAACCGATTCTATTAGTACTTATTAGCATCGGTTGTTCAGCCGACCCAGATTAGTACCGCATTTGCGACGCCTGGGTCAGCGTCGCCTCGGGGTCCGATGCTAATGTGCGTAAATAACCGACCCTGATGTGTGTTTTTCCACTAGTGATACTTACAAAAAATGTGAGCTAGGAAGTTGAATTAATAAAATGCAAATTTATAAGAAGAGGGACCATTTATTTAGTGATACATCATAATAATATCATTTGTTAATTTAATTTTTACCATTTCAAATAATAGAAGTGAATCTTTTATCTGGTTTAATATAAAAGAAAGCAATGTATATGTGTTAAATTTAATTATATTTAGTTTTAGTACAAGATAAGATCAATATGTTGAAAAATTAATAGCCGGATGAGTCAATTCCTAGGTTGACTTTTTTTTCAACGGACCAAAATTGCTACAATTTTGAGGAGGGATTTAGTTACCATAATTTTGAGTTACAACAATGTTGTCACAACCATTTTCTACATTTTCAAAGTCCAAATCGTCGATCCAAACCGTTCAACATGATCTCCACAATAAAATGTGCTTCTAGATCAAATTTTACATTTTTTTTGAATTTTTGTATTATTTATTAAGATGGGTACAAAATTCAATGGTCTTAATTTGACTAGTTTTTGTACCCATCTTAATAAATAGTAAAAAATTAAAAAATGTATAAAATTTGATCTGGAAGCACATTTTATTGTAGAGATCATGTTGAACGGTTTGGATTGACGATTTGGACTTTAAAAATGTAGAGAATGGTTGTGGTAATTTTGTTGTAACTCAAAATTGTTGTAGCTAGATCCCTTCTCTCTCTATACATATATAGAGTTGGGTTACGGTACTTCGCGAAGTTAAGCGAGTGTTTTACATTATATATATATAGAGAGAGAGAGAGAGAGAGAGAGAGAGAGAGAGATGCGCATTATATATGGACAAATTTATATACCATGATATATATCATAAAGAAATGTATTTATACTACTGATTTAGGGAAGAAAATCATGCAAATGAATGCAATTGGACGTTATTCTGAAACCAAGATGAATGCAATTGGTTCTATGTGAAAACAAGATAAGATACCAATTTTCATAATTCCCAATTCGTTACTAGCTACGTCAAACAATTAAGTTAAATTATTTTTTCAAAATGCTTGTACATCTATTAATTTCATCAATCTCTAGTTACCTTCACTTGCATATTATTTTTAAGTAATGCTATATTGGGTTGGGTTTGAATCAGTGTTCTAAATAGCGCGCTATAGCGCCGCTATAGCGTTTTTGGACCCCAAACGCTACGCTACGACATCAAAATGCGCTATTTGTGCTATACAATATGGGTTTTTTTTATTTTTTTATTTTTAAGCAATTTATATGGGTTTTAAATAAAGGTAAAAAAAATCTCAAACCGAAATTGAATTTGTTGCTACTTGCTACAAATAAATCAATTTGAAATTGGGAATAGAAATTGAAATTTGAATAGAAAAAAAGTCCAAACCGGAATTAAAATTTGAATAGAAAAAAAAATAGATTATGTCATGAATCATGATACTTAAGATATTTTTAATAAGAAAAATCGATAGCTTATGATATCACAACAACAAAGTAGGCACTTTTTGCGACGGGACTTCGTCGCGAAAAGTACCGTCGCAATAGAAAAAGCACGTTTATGACGGTACTCCGTCGCGAAAAGTCACTTTTTATCCTCGCGAAAAGTGCCTGTCTTTTGTAGTGTATTACTATGGATATTTTGAACCGCAATTTGGACTTTGTACGGGTTCAATATGAATATTATAATTTCTTAATTACTTTGGTGTTATTTATTGTTCTATGAGACCTTAGATAATGTTGATATTTAGTACAAATATTGAATATACGAAATGTAAAAAAAAAATGCTATTTGGAATAGCTTCCGCTATAGCGACGCTATTCGCTATAGCTTTTTTTTTAGCCTTCCCGCTACGACGCTATAAACGCTATTTAGAACCTTGGTTTGAATTAATCAATTACACGCAAGTTAATAAGACCACATGCATGCTAATTAATTATCCCCCGCTTCCTGTTTAATTGTAAAGAATCTACAATAATACATGATCAGCATTACAAATTTCAAATATAAACATGATTAATTGAGTATAATCATCCTCATCCAATTAGAGCTCAACTCAAGGTCTGAAGCAATCAAATGCAAAAATGCAACTAAAGATCATGTCAAGACGACCTATTCTCTATTCTACATGCATGCTTTGTCAGTAATCACAGCAATAAAATATAAGCACATGCATTAATTAATTCTTTTAATTAATTGCGTAAAACTTAGGGCTCTGTTAAAGTAGCTAGCTGTAGCAGGCTTCAATAATTTGATTGAAGGTTTAATTGTTATCTCATTGAACTGATACTGTTATATATGGAGTTATATATTTTAATTAGGACTTTTTTTTTAAAAATGATGCATGCAAAACACGCGTCTAAAGAGCTCAAAATTTGCAATGGAGACCAACTAGGCTCCAACCAATACCATTAATGGATTAGTCAAGGCATGCAGCCAGCGTGAACATTTTCCACAAACATTTTCCACAACCTTTTCTCTCATAACCTGTGTGGCAAGTCTGTACTTAGCATTCTTTTGCTCCTGTATGTTTGCATGAATCTCATCGGACATATTTCAATCTGATGCTAGCTTGTTGAAAGCCCTACCCTGCTCCCGCTCGTTACACGAACATACTCACAGAAAAAGCATCATAGAATCTCATAACAGATCACGCTTAGATATAAAGATCGTTGCAGTTGCACCATATCTCTTGCGGTGGAATGGTGGATGGTGAATCGGTGATGCTTCATGCTTGCGTGAATCAATCCAATTTAGTGTGTATTGTAACATCACTCTATGTACAGTTACAGTACAGTCATGTGAACCAGTGGTGGGATATATATATATATATATATGAACCATTGATCCATGTGTGATTCGTGTTAGTGTAAATCATTGCTGTGGATTATAATATATACGTGAACCATGTATAATTAATACTGTTATTTTTCTTTTTAATTTTTCCTTTTTTCACCCTCAAGGCAAATTCATAGCTCTTCATTGAAAATCAGAGGGGCTAAATTTGTTCTATAATTTTAATTCATGAGGGGACAAAATAACTTTACTTTTTGAGTGAGATCAATATGGTGATATGCATAGTACATATTGTTCTGAGCTATGGATTCATATTTTCGTTTTGAAAGTCCTAACGGTCGATTTGAACCGTTCAACGTGATTCCCGAATAAAAATGTACTTGCATACTAACTTTCTTTTAGATAGGTAGAAAATTATTTGATCTAAAAATTATGGACCATCAAAACCAATAAATTTCTACCTATCTAAAAAAAAATAGTAAAAAAGTTTCATAAAATGTAAAATTTAGTCGGCAAGGACATATTCATATGGAGATCATATTAAACGATTTGTATCAACCGTTAGGACTTTGAAAACGAAAAATATAAATCCATAGCACATACCAATCCTCACTATGCATGGTACGATAGCCTCACTCTTAATTTTTATAAAAATTAAAAAAATTAAGGACAAAATAATTCTTTTGTAAGGGGACTTGGTTTGTACATGCATGGTCGATATAAATCCATAGCACATACCAATCCTTTAAATTATTTTGTCCTTTAAATTTTTATATATCATTCTTTAGATCAAGACGATCGATGTACTAATAAAAAAATAATTTAAGAAATATCACCATTTGTTTATCCATGACAAAACATGTAAAAGTAAGATATACTAAAAAAAAAAAAAAAAGGTTAACTCCCTTTATTTCTAACTTTAAAAAAATGAACATTGATGGTGGTGGGAAGACATCTTTTGGAAATTTTGATCTCATGCCTATAAATTTTCTTTTTGGACAAAAAGACAAGCACAAATAGTTGGATATGTACGCGCGTACCAATGTTTTTTTTATAACACAAAGTGACAAAATTGATTGGTTTGTAGTTTGTACCATGTAACAAAGTGAACTTTTTATCCATGACTCAAGTCCAAAAAGACTGGTTACAGATTCTTTTCCAAACCATGTTGCAAATTAATTAATATATAATCAAATAATTAGTCATGATTCAAGTACATGCTCTCTAATCTCTATAGAGTATAGATATTCCAAAGCCAAACTAATTATGCTAAAATAATATGCTAGCATTGCAGCCCAATTCTTCTTCGCAAATGTACAATTTTTTTTTTATTGTTAAAAGGTAAAAGGAAAAGACTTGGGGAACCACAAAAGACTGAGGCTGAGGCTGAGGCTGAGCTACTCATAATTGCAAAGAAAAAGAGAGATGTATAATTGTAGAATAAAGGAAAGAAAAGACCGAACCAATGCTTTTCTACCCAACAATTACTATTTTAAGTGGAGAATCTCGTACGAACTCTTTCTTGGATCCGACTTGGCAGTTCGCAAAAGATGCATTATAAAATAAGAACAATTATTACATGGGGTTTGATTAGATCAAGGAATGATATTCTTGCTCCACTTTCTTGGAATAATTATCATTAATTGCTTTCTTTATTTAAAAAAAAAATTACCAAACCAACTTGATTGCATGGTTTTAAACCAAGTACTCAAGTTGATTCGGTAAATTTTATTATTTTTAATTATGGTTATTAAAAAATTCTCTGAATAGTAGTATAGTGTGCTACCGATACAATTATGATCTATGTGTAGTTATCTCAATTCTTATATTAAGCACGTTGAATATCAGCCCTTTAATAAATATTTTCATTATGTGCATTTTTTTTGTGTGTGTAGAAGTATAAATTTATTTGGCACGTACTCTTTACTTGCAATTGTATCATCTTTCTGATTGGTCCTAATTTATTTATATTTTTTAAATGTCACTTAATGAACTTTTAAATTTATTGATAATTGATTGATCATGTCTTCATTTCTTTCTATTTTTTATATCCTTTAAGGAATTTTAGTTTGAGATTTTTTTTATGAAAATACGTCAAAAGGGTAAAAAAAATATATATTTCATTTAATATGTATTATTTAATATGTTATTTAAAGAATTTTATTTACGTGTAGATATCGTTTAATACGTCATTTAAGAAATATTATTTGTCATTTAGTCTAAATTTTTTGTGAAAAAATTTCATTTTGTATTAGAATTTTTTTTGTTCTCTTATAATATGTCCCCCTTGCAATGCACAGGCACGATTCTTGTATATAATAATAAGGTTTATAATTCACCATCCTTCAATTACAGCATATTTTTGAATGAATATATGAATTAAACTTCGCTCATCAATTAAATGAATGTTATGTGATTTATATCCGTATTATTTGTTGAATTTAAAATTATTCATGTTTGTTTTCGAAAAAATATTAATATTTTGCTATAACAATTATCTGCATTAAAAAAGCATATATACTATCCTCGAATTATAAATGTATCGGTATGAGAGAACTTTTACTTAATTTGTCTAACAAAATTTAACATCTGAATTTGTTATTATGGTAGTCACTAGTGATCATAAAATTCTTGCTCCATGTGTTAATTTATTTAGCAAAAAAGTTGCCAAAAATGATGCTCCTAACCAACTAGAGTTACTATAGACTAACTAGTGTTAATTAATATGACTCTCATTAACGATTCCACCCAATGCAATAATTAGGAATAATGTTTGGACCACATGGTAAATGTTCATTGAGAATTGTCCATTTGTCCTAACAAAATCATGCTTTAATTTCCCATAAATGTATATTATTATGCATTTGCAGCTCTGTAATTTGTAGAGGTGGAGCTAAAAAATTGAGACTGAAAATGCTGAAGAATTTAATATAATATATATTTATTTTATAAAAAACTAAAAAATATTAAAGCATACATAAAAATGTAAAAATCTTAATATATAAAATTACAAAACTCTAATTTAAAAAGGACGTAGTCTTTTTCTTTTTCTTTTTTATCTCGCTACCATTTGTCCTGATTATTTGATGAAATCACATACATACATACATACCCCTTTAATTAAATTGCTGTACCTACTTTTCAAAGTTGCATAGATCAATGAAGTAACTAATAGTAATATATAGTAGCCGTAAACAATTACTCTTCATAAATAAGCAACAATAAATTTCATGGGAAGTCATGGGTCAACCAAATTGATGTATCAAAATAAATAGTCTTGCCTAGAAATAGAATTAATGCTTCATTCATATATACTTTTATTAATTACGACTACAACTGGCAATCTACGCTCCGTGTCGTATCACATTTTCATTTTATCAAGTTGGATCGTGATTTGAGTTATTTAGATTTAGATATTGAGTTCAAATTGATTTGAATTTTAATTCCTATCGTCAAGTTGGTTTTAGTCGAAATCAAGGCGAAAAATTTCAAAACAAATTGATTCAAGTCAATGTTATAACAAATAATTTTTGTTTTGGAAATATTACACCTCATTCTTTAATTTAATATTAAATAATTGTTTTTATTAAAACTTGTTAGTTATTATAATCATTCAATTGTGATGAATTTTGTCTTTACGCAAAGAAATGTCCATATGGTTACCGCACATTAAATGTGAAAAACATAATTGCCATACCGAGAAAGTTAAAATTCTTTATGTTTTTCATATCGTATCGTGTTTTATATCTTTTATTTTTGTTTTCAAAATTTAAATAATTGATCTAGACTGATTAACTTGATCTCTATATTAAAATGTATATAAAAACCAAATTTATGTTTTTTCGAAAACAAACTATTTTTTTATATAGATACAAAATTATTATTTTTGGATGGTGATATTGTATCTATCTAAAAATAATAATTAAAAACTTAAAAAATATATATAAAAGTTGGTTTCCAAACACATTTAAATATGAAAACCTTGTTGATCAGGTCAGATCAATTCTTTAGAATTTGAAAACAAATATAAAAAATGTGTAGCACAATAGGACATGAAGAACATGAGATGTTTTAACTAACACTTGTCGTTTACAAAACAAAACAGTAAATTGATAGAAGAACAAGCTGAGCTATTGAGGGATAAATATTTTAACATAACAGTTTTAGTTTTGGAGAGCACATGAATTATATTATATAATTAAAACGAGGAGGGATCCGATTACACCTTTTTTGGTGACACACTTTGACACCTACCACTTTCAAAGTCCAAATAGTCGATTCAAACCGTTCAACATGATGGATATATTAAAATGTGCTTGGAGATCAAATTTTACATTTTTTTGAATTTTTTTGCTATTTATTAAGATGGTTACAAAAATCGTTGTTTTCAGACCATTGAAAAACAGCGATTTTGTAACCATCTTAATAAATAGTAAAAAAATTCAAAAAAATGTAAAATTTGATCTCCAAGTACATTTTAATATGGTGATCATGTTGAACGGTTCGGATCGACTGTTTGAATTTTAAAATCGCAAAATTAACCTATATAAATAACAGTATCATGATGTGTCACCAAAAAAGATGTAATTGGATCCCTCCTCAATTAAAACAACGGTAAGCTAGCGTTATGTTATGTATCACAAAAGTCAGCGGTGCTTGTATATTTATTTTAAAATTTTCTTCGAACCAATGGATCTCAAGTAAATTAGCAAAATTACGGATTACGAATATCGTCTTCGTCTGACATTTGAAAACATTTAATTATAATTGAAAATTTGAAAACAAATGACAAAACTCACGGATCAGACGATGAGTACATATTTTCTAAAACAAAATCGGACTCTATTATATCTACGCAGAGATTGCTGTCACGGGGTCCCACACCCTTAGATGTGAGATTGTGACTTGTGAGTGAATAACAAACACCCTTATGTCTGTATTGTATGTATATGTGCATAGCTAATCCGAGAGAAGTGAAACCTGGAAAGGAATAGTTAGCAATTACGAGGCGAGCGACCGACAACGGTCTCGTCCGAATCAACGAATGCTCTGTCTACTGTCTACTGTCTACTGTCTCGGTGGGGGCCCACCACCTTCTTTCCTTTCCCAGAGCCAAGGCCCAAGGAGATAGGAGTAGGTCCGATGCCCATCGGACCTACATTTAGGTTCAATTAGCTCTAGGACCGTATGATTAGCATCAAGATCTATGCGTACGGAAATTGATACATACTTGTACGATTTTGATGCAGCACACACGAATCTTGATGCATATCGAATGGTCATCACATCCATCGAACCAAGGTAGGTCCGATGCCCATCGGACCTACTCTGATTCCAGGCCGAAGGGCGAAGGCTGCTGCGGTCAACAAACCCGGCCAAAAACTGCTACGTGTCCTTCTCATTTCTTCTTTTGACCGCCCCGTGGCGTATCCTCTGCTGTAACGGCCACTGGACCCGGTCCAGCTGACAACGGAAGGGAGTTTAGTTCACTCTGACACAGCACAACTGCACAACTGACAACTCTGTCAAAGTTGAGCGACTTATATGAGAACTAGGGTGTTCTTAAGCTCACCAAATCTATCTGTGAACTTAACTCAAAAATTAATAGAATTAGTTTCAAACGATGCATTCAAATCGTTGAAACTCATCTACTTCACAAGTGATGAGTTTATATGTCAAGTTTTTAAATTTTTAAAATAATTTAATATAAAGTCAAGCGGTTAAAAAATAATAAAAAATGAACATATCAAAATTAACTTATAAACTATCTTTTTTTAACCGCTTGACTTTATACTAAATTAGTTCTAAAATTTATAAATTTGACATGTAAATGCATCACTCGTGAAGTAGATCGGTTTCAACGGTTTGGATGCGTCGTTTGAAACTAATTCGATGAGTTTTTCAGTTAAGCTCACCAAAGAACTTGGTGAGCTTAAGAACACCCTAGTTCTACTCAAATTATATACCATTCACATGTCGAGCTTATAATTCTTTTTTATTTTAATTTAGAAATAAAAAACTTTCAGGTACGTATTGTTCTTTGCTCTTTTGCATCATGTTTGGTTGTGGCCTAAAGGGTGGAATAAGGGGTTTACACCTCTTTATTCCACCAAACGTGTCTCAATTGAGCCGGACTAACATGGCATAAGCCGATCTTTAGGCCGGCCTAAATTAAACCACCTCACGTGGTGGTTTAATTTTATTCCACGTCATGCCCTAACTTGAATGATTATAATAATATCTTATTATTATATAATTAGTATATTTATTATTAAGAATTATTATTAGTATATAATTATATAATTAATATATTAAATAATTATTATAATAATATTATATAATTAGTATCTTTTTATCAATCATTATTATTAATATAATTATATAATTAATATGTTATATTGTTAATATATTAAATAATAATTATAATAATATTATATATATTATAGTTACTATTAATATATTAATATTATATAATTAGTATCTTATTACTAATAATAATTATTAATATATAATTATTCATTAATATCTTATATTTTTATATTATAGTTATTATTAATATATTAATATTATATAATTAGTATCTTATTATTAATAATTATTATTAATATATAATTATATAAGAGGGGGATCAAATTACATTGTTTTTTGGTGACATCGAATGACATCGTCCATTTTCAAAGTCCAAACAGTCGATCCAAACCATTCAATATGATGGATATATTAAAATGTGCTTGCAGATCAAATTTTACATTTTTTTGAATTTTTGTACTATTTATTAAGATGGGTACAAAAATTCAATGGTCTAAAAATAACGATTTTGTAAAGTACTAATTATAAAACCCCTATAACCTAGAACTAGTGAAAATTGTTAGATATCCAATACACTATCCCTGTGGAGCGACACTCCAATTATACTACACGGTAGGATCATGGGCTTGTGATCTGAACGCAAGTAGAATTAGAGTTAAAATGTATATTAATTTATACTGAAAGTTAGTAATTCAATTTGAACTCATCAGTAGCCTCTATTTTTTTTATTACGCCTTCGCTCTTTTAAACGATCAACAGTAAATGTTGTAAAATTTAAATAACAAAATGAACCTGTCAAATATGATTGTATTACCTTTTCAATATGTATATGAAAAATTATTACCTTTCTATTTTGTTTTGATGAGAATATACAAATTAAAAGATTAATATCTAGAAATTATTCACATCAGTATATTTTCTATAAACACTTAATGTCAATAAAAAAATTAATATCGTAAAATTTTATATTTACACATATAGTGATAATGAAAATATTTTTATGTTTAATTAAAATATTACAATATAAAAATAAAAATATAATAAAGACAAAAATTAAGACACATTTCAATCCGTCTCTTTTTTATTAATTATTATTATTATTATTAGTTTTCATCTCCGGTAATTGCACATTACTGCAGGTTCCATTGATTCCGTAGTTTTGTTTAGATTATCTGCGGCGATGGGTGTCAATACAGAGGTCATGCGGTTCACTATTCAGGGTTCATTCAAGTCAATGAAAATGTTTATATTGTAGAGCTACAGGGAACATCATTCAAAATATATATAATAAAGATGTGTGCATTAACAAATATTTTCTTAATTATTCACAGAACCATCTACATGATCCTCAAACTTATCATTGCAAAAAGCAGTACATATTGTAAATTCAATTTTTAATGCTGCTTCAGTAGGATATTGTAAATTTAAAGTTTACAGCCTTTGATATTGTAAATTCGGATGTAGATACATCATGCATGTTTTTATTTCATTAAAAAATAGGAACTTTTAATTTCTAAAGCATTTAAATGTTCTCTTCAGTCATTATATTTTCTTCTAATATAAGGATTTTATTTTTTAAAATTACCTTTTTTTTTTCTTTTTCTTTTTTCTCATATTCAATATGACAATGTGTTCAAACTTTTACAAAAGGAATTGTCAAAAGATAATCAGAACAAAGTACATATAACTAATGAAAATTTTGAATCAATATGATTTACATGAGTAGAACTAAGGTGTTCTTAAGGTTAACTTCAAAATCTGTCGAATTGGTTTACAGCTATAAATCCAAATCGTTGAAATTGATTTATTTCACGAGCGATGTGTTTATATATAAATTTATAAAATTTATTTTGAATTAATTTAGTTTAAAATCAAGAGGTACAAAAAAGTTATAAGTCAATTTTAAGGTATTAATTTTTTGTTAACTTTTTACCACTTAATTTTACATGTAACATATTATTTAGAAGTTTATATGGGCACACTGGAAAGTTGTCCTAAATATTATTGTTTAAAACTAATCCAATAAATATTCAAACTTAATCTCATAAGAAAAATGATGAGTTGATGACCAGCCAATTCTACACGATTTACATATCACTTTGATTGCCTTGTGGAAAAGAATAATATTTTACCTCGGTGATTGAATATTATTTGAATAATATTATGAGCAAAATTGAAATCGGAAAACGACATAGAGCTTCAAAGAAACTGTGCACTTTCGTTGGAGTCTACTCCTGTTCCTGTATGTATATACGAAATCCTACTTTTACACTCTCTTCCGGTCCCCGGTCCCCACACAAATGCTAACGACAAGAGATCACAACCGTTCATTTTAACTGAAAATCGAACGGCTGACCGCCACCACTGTTTTTCTTTTTCTTTTCTTTTTTTAAATTTAACATATATAAAATTCTAAATTAAACCTTGAAAAAACTTAAACGAATTTTATAATTTCGGAAGCTTAGGATTTTAAATTTCGATTCGAACAATAAAATTTATAACATATATAAGAAAAAAATAGATCGTTATTTGATTGTCCGAGCCTAAGGAGCTGAAATTTCAATTTAAAATAGCACTTTAAAGTGTCGGAAATTAAAATTACAGTCCTTGACAGATTACACTTTCAAATGATGATCTTTAACAAGCCGTAGTTTTAAATTGCGGCTCTTGGATTAACCAATGTTATCAATTTTTTTTTTTTACAAAAATTTCTATTTTATTTAATATTAACATTGTTATACAAATTAATTTTAGGAATTTATGTCTTAACGGCTTTTAAAAAAAATAGCGACCTGTTTTGTTTATTTAATTCGATTCGTTCCCCTCTAAATCTGGAATCTATTATTTTAGTCCCTGAGCGTTGCTTTTTCAAAGGAGAGAGAATATAATAATCAGAAATCCATGGAAATTTTTCCTTGTGCGCTCGGCTCAGTCTTCCTCTTCACACCTCCTCCTCCTTCTTCTTCTTCTTCTTCTTCTTCTCTACTTGTACAACCAAGGTTAGTTCTACTTCTTCCACTCTACCTCTCTCTCTCTCTCTCTGTTTTCTCGAAAACTTTTGCTTTCCCTTTCTCACTTTTGTAAAATCATCTCATCCGAAACTTGTTTTTTCGGCTGTTTAGTTTGATGCCATCATCGAAATTCAATCTCGGATTCTCTTTCGCTTTTGGGTTCTTATCTTTTATGCATCTCTTTCAGTATCCATCTTCCTTTAATTGACTCACGTGTTAAATTCTCTTGGTTAAAATTCTTGTATTCCATCAGATGCTCTCCCGTTGAACCTTTGATTTTCTAAAATGGAGGAGATCGAAGCGGCGAATAGAGAAGCTATAGAGAGGTGCAACAGAGTTCTGAGCTTATTATCTAAATCTAAAGAAGAACAGATCGATCAGAGAAACTTAGTTTCAGAAACAGGAGATGCGATCTCTCGATTCAAAAAGGTGGTTTCATTACTAAACAACAGCACCAAAGGCCATGCAAGAGGTCGAATTTTGAAAAAGACCCAAAACCCAAAGCTTCTCTCTGATCATAGAGGCTTCTTAGATTACCCCTTAATTTCTAACCCGGGTTTAAACCCACAGCAAAACCAAACCCAAACCCAAACCCAAACCCAGAACCATGCTTCGTCGTCTTCATCTAACCTCCTACAGCTCCTCCCAAAGAACAATACCTCAGATGAAAAACCGACTCTGCAACTGGTACCGCATGGTGTACCAGTCAAACCAAACCAGTACCAGTTTCTCCAGCAGCAGAGCAACAGAGCGTACCACCTCCAGCAAGTCAAGTTCCAGCAAGAGATGTTCAAGAGAAACAACAGCAGCAGTAATTTTAGTGGAATAAATCTCAAGTTTGACAGCCCGAGCTGTACCACCGGTACCGGTGGTGGTGGTGCAATGTCTTCAGCTCGGTCGTTTCTTTCTTCACTGAGCATGGAAGGGAGTGTGGCTAGTTTAGATGGGAGAGCATTTCATCTGATAGGCGGGCCTACTGTCAGTGACCCTGGTCATTCTCATGCGCCAATTAAGAGACGTTGTTCTGGTAAAGGGGAAGACGGGAGCGGTAAATGTTCAACTACCGGCCGGTGCCATTGTTCGAAGAGAAGGTATGCTAATAATAATTTCTACAAGGTCAAATCTGTAAATGTAGCTATGAGGCCTGGCATTGTTTGTATGAAAACATAACAATAACATTATCCTTTTGGTTGACTAGTGTTTACATTGGGGTTTAAAAAATAATTAGGTTACTGTCTTTTCTGATTTGGATGGAATATTTCAAAAACTAATAGTTTAATAGATGAATGAATAATTTTACATATATGCTAATATGCAATTTCAGTGCCTAGGTTACCTTATCATACCAGTACCAGTTCAATAGCTGTACATGTTTTTATGTTGCAACGGTTATTGCTTGACATCTTTGAATAAAGATACCAAACAAAACAAAACAAAACAAAACCAAATAAATAAATTATATTTATATTTATATTTTTGTTAGGAAATTGAGGATCAAGAGGTCAATCAAGGTACCAGCAATAAGCAACAAAATTGCTGATATACCCCCTGATGAGTACTCCTGGAGAAAATATGGTCAAAAACCAATCAAGGGTTCACCTCATCCTAGGTATGTAACAAAATAAATAAATTAATAAATTAATTAATTTTTGGCAGGAGATTTTTCTGTTGTCTGGTAAATGTTTTGTACATGTAGCTAGTAGTTTATTGGTGGCTCATTAATCCAGCATTCAATAACTCGCTAGAGGTTAAAAGACAAGGTATTTATTGCCCCTTTTATCAGGTCGGCTGCTACTGTGTGCTTCTCTTTAGGAGTCGATATTTATTTTGGCCATGTACGGCTCTGAGTAAAAATAATTACTGAGTTTGGAATAACAGTACTCCTTATTCCAGTAACTGTGAAAGTAATTAATGCTCAATAACAACCTCTATTTATTGTATTTTTCATGCTCCAACCAACTCTTTGACCTTCATTTTGGTTCAACTGATAGTAATTGATTACAAACGTGTACTACAGATGTGACTGTCTCTGTTTTTATTTATTTTGAACTTCAATGCAAAGTACATTTCTTTCATCATTTATTTATAATTCCCTAAAGTTGCTTTTCTCGGACAAGATATTCCTATTAAGTCTCTATAAATACATTCTAATACCAGCATGAATGCATGATATAATGTACTACAAGAGAATCATGTTGCCCTTTTAATAATTAGCAAGTACCATTTAAAGATAAAAATCTCTTAATTTCCAAGAATATCTAATTTTAATTTATTGTTCAAGTTTGTTCTGATCATAATTGTATATATAATATATTCTTCTGATTAATATGTTGAACCATATATATGTGTAGAGGATATTACAAGTGTAGCAGCATGAGGGGATGCCCCGCAAGGAAGCATGTCGAGCGATGCGTAGACGATCCCTCTATGCTTATAGTTACATATGAAGGGGAACATAATCATGCTAAAATACTAAACCAACCTGCTCATGGATAGAGATTTAAATTCTCTATCATATAAAATGGTGATTTGGGAGATTTGCAATGATCAATGACGCAATACTTTTTGGAGATTTTTGTTTTTTGTTTTTTTCTTGTTCCAAAAGGAAATTGAAGTGGGGGAAAAGTGAGTATTTTAAAGAAAGAAAGAAAAAAGAGAGGGAGAACAAAAAGCTAGGTAGAAGAGTGCACATTATTATTTAATGCTTGCTTAGTTTAGTTGCTAGTTGCTACTTCACTGTCTTTGACTACCTTCCTTTTTTTTTTTTTTTTTTAATTAATTAATCCTCGTAATGGTTCAGTTGTACGATCAGGTTCATTGATCTGTGTCAATCACTAACATATATACTCCATTAGCACCTTATCCGAAATGCCATCAATTATTTATAAGTTGATATGACATATTATATTGATGATAATATAAAGATTTAGGTAACAATAAGGACAACTGGTAAATAATTATTCACACAAAAAAATAGAAATGTGTTAGTTGTAGTATGAGTGAGGCTATGACTATGCAATAAAACATATATATTAGTTCGTATTATGAATTTGTCTTTATATAAATAAAGTTCAAACAGTCGATTTGAAAATGTACATGTAAATAAAATTTTACATTTTTAAGAATTTTTTTACTATTTTTTTAGATAAGTAAAAAATCACTTGATCCAAAGATATATTTCTACATCATTCAAAAGTATTAATTCTAAAAGTAGTAATTTTTTTAATAAATGTAATATTTGATATATAAGTATATTTTCATATGAAGAAGATGTTGAACGGTTCAGATTGCTTAATTGGAATTCAAAAATAAATATATTAATTCATAATACGGACCAATATGCGTTATGCATAATACCGTAGTCTCACGATGTATTTTTGCATTAATTGTTTAATTATCATTACAATTGGAAGATTAACAATTAATTTTATCAACACTTAGTAGTTGGTGAACAATTGATTTTAAAATTATGCCAAAATTAATACGCGTTAATAAGTGTTGTAGAAAGCTACACGCGCCTTGTGGATTCCCGGAAACGGTTACTTTTATGAAGAATTTACATTCAAATTAATATAATTAAATGTATAAATTAATAAAAAAATTCCTGCTCCTCATAATCGACTTTTGTAAAGTAATAAGTTGTTCAAAAGATCAAGATGGTGGTTTAAATACCTTGTCTTTCATACTTTATTGTGCCTCATATACTTTATCTTCATTTTCAAAGTTCAAATAGTCGATCTGAACCGATCAACACGATATATGCATACTAAAAAAATATATATAAAATTTGGTCTCCAAGCACATTTTAATATGGAGATTATGTTGATTGGTGCAGATCGACTGTTTAGATTTTGAAAATAAAGATGGAGTATATGAGCCACAATGAAGTATGAAAGACATGAAATATTTGAACCCTCCTCACATATCAATCAATTTGAAAAAAGATATCAAAATTCGATGGACATATAATTAATTAAGAAGTAAACTACTCTTTCAGAGAGATCGTTAAGTTTAGATATATTTAAAATTTGAAAATTTTCCATTTAGGAATGGTGGTGTAAAAAGCAAAGGTGTCAAGCAAGAATTTCAAGATTTTATTTTCTGGAATGAACTGAAAATACCAGTGTTGTAAATAACGGTATGCGCTTGTCGGACGGACGGGGTACCATCAAGCGATTAATCGATATGCGGCTGATTAATCGGAATTATGCGGACGATTAATCGTTTTCATTAAAATTATGTGTATATATTCATTATTTATTAAAAAATAATTTATTTAACTCATCAAACTCATCAAATAAACTTAATTTAACTTAGTTTTATTATTATAACATGACAATACGCTTATTTTTTTACATTTGTAAGTAACACATTTATTTAATGCAAAAATAAATTCAAAAATTAAGATTTTTGAAATACTAATAATGTATTATTTGAAAGAAATGAAACATTCCAACGTAAAATCACTAACTTCAATGGTCGGAATAATGAGGTGTTGAAATTTGAATGCACATGATTTGTTTCTTCTTTTAATTATGTATTAAGTTTTGTGTTTGGGAAAGGGCCAACGGCCAACACAGTAGCAATCCATGTCCATGCAAATGCATCCGTTACAACGCACACTCGACGTACACTTGGCACGTTAATTAATTTTTACTTGTTTTTGATAATAATGCCACAGGAGTACTTGGCACATTAATTGGCTGTCGCCTGTCGAGGTACAAAATACAAATGTACCTTCTTACATTACCATTTACCAGACTGCTCTGCTTTGTTCTGTCGTACGTACGTGCTAAGTTCCAAGTTGCAACCAACCTAACTACTTTAAAATATGCATGGCTCAAATAATTCACTAACTACACATAAATATTCTCTTCTGATTATATTGCTGATAGCAGCAATTCAATTGTAGTATTTATTTTATGTGTGATAAAAAAATAATAGAAAGAGGAAAACATTCTTTTCATGTCTTTGTCAAGACACGGACATTTGATGTTCAGCTCTTAATCGGCAACCACAGCAGCATTAAATTAGAAATCTCAAGTCATGTCAGGAGCAACAACCAATTTTATTATTATTATTATTATTATTATTATTATTATTATTTAGAGCATAACAACCAATTTTAGTGATTTAATGACTGTTATACACTTATACTAGTAATAATGAAGGTAGTGACATGACATGAATATTTCCATATTTTATATACAGTTTCAGTTTTGTGAATTTTACATTTATACTTGAGATGTCATGCGGGTGGGTGGCTGGGTTAGTGGGATAGGTCTAATTGGGACCAGAAGCACTTGTCAAGAAAGTCAACTTGAAGGCCATATTAATTGCACAAGTCAATACTTTCATTGTCAGTTTCTCATACCCACTAATTTAGTGGATCAGAATTAATGCACAATTAATGCCTTCATTGTCTCTTCTTACAATCATGAGGAATGAGGTATATATATATATATATATGAGGTATTCACAATCAATAATTCAGATTTCTTTAATTTAATTATGTAGTTGAAACCAAGGTTCTAAATAGCGTTTATAGCGTCGTAGCGGGAAGGCTAAAAAAAAAGCTATAGCGAATAGCGTCGCTATAGCGGAAGCTATTCCAAATAGCGTTTTTTTTTTTACATTTCGTATATTCAATATTTGTACTAAATATCAACATTATCTAAGGTCTCATAGAACAATAAATAACACCAAAGTAATTAAGAAATTATAATATTCATATTGAACTCGTACAAAGTCCAAATTGCGGTTCAAAATATCCATAGTAATATCATAAACTATCGACTTTTCCTATTAAAAATATCTTAAGTATCATGATTCATGACATTAATCTATTTTTTTTTCTATTCAAATTTTAATTCCGGTTTGGACTTTTTTTCTATTCAAATTTCAATTTCTATTCCCAATTTCAAATTGATTTATTTGTAGCAAGTAGCAACAAATTCAATTTCGGTTTGAGATTTTTTTTATCTTTATTTAAAACCCATATAAATTGCTTAAAAAAAAAAAAAAAAAACTCATATTGTATAGCGCAAATAGCGCTGTAGCGGACCGCTATAGCGCTGTAGCGGCCACTATAGCGGCCGTAGCGCAAATAGCGCACTTTGATGTTGTAGCGTAGCGTTTGGGGTCCAAAAACGCTATAGCGCCGCTATAGCGCGCTATTTAGAACACTGGTTGAAACATTTAAAGCTCAGCACATGCTTGATTTGTAGATATGTCCAACACTTTAAGTCACTGTGTTGACTCCAAGTGCCTATATTAATTTCATCATATAATTTTCAATTTTTAATCATAAAGTTTTAATGACTTTATCACCAATGACCAATCAAATTTTAAGCTGACTCAAATTTGATATACACAGTATCTAATTAATTAAAATTCTCTACAATTTAATTATATTAATTTGAGTAATATTTTTGAAATATATAAAATAGAAAAGTCGGATATACGACAAGAATTATTCTTGAATTTATTTTGTTAGATGCTCTCGTTAAAGAGATATATTTTGTTAATCTTTTTCTTTATTTGGAATTCTTTCTTCGGGAAAATTCAATTTAGAGACGTATTAATTCGTACAGTAGTACCTCTGCATGTGAACCCAGGAGCAGATGCATAATTTATGTTGAGGAGCAGGAATCGGATTAAAATAGTTTATTGGTTCAAACCTATTAACTAATTGGATACTAGATAAAAAAAAAACAATAACATAATAAGAAATAATAAAAATAGTATAATCTTACATAATAAAAAATAACAAAATAATTTTATTTTACATATTAAAAAACAACAAAATTGGTCTGGATCCGTTAATTTCTATAAATTTTTTATAAAAACAACAAAGTTTCTCATTAATAGTGTTTTTGGACTGGTCTGGCGTCTAGTTCCAGAGAGGGGCAAAACAATTTTCAGAGAAGAGCAAAATGATACCAAATCTGTATTTTTCCACCGAATTTCAAAATCCAAGAAGAGTGAGCTGCCTCCCTCCGGCTGTGTGTGGTCCGCCCTGTGTGAACCTCTGCTGAAAAGCTGACTGCTCAGTATGCATGTGAGCCCCTGAGAGGCCTCCAGATTTAGGCCCAATAAAAAGTTTGCTCTCAATGAACCGTGAAATACTCGGCCTTGTTAACCTTATTAATTTTACATTGTGGCGTGTTAAAAACTGTTGGATGTAATGAACATTTCCATGTTAATCAATAATAAATAAGAAGGCTACTCAATTACTAGTGAGAGCGTATGAAGCCTATAGTATAAGCTCATAAAATGCCAACAAGCCCAATTTTCAATTGCAGAAAGAAACGGTTTCTACTTTAAAAGGCCCAATAGCTGCTCTCCTCAAGACCCAATTCGTGTGGATTAAAAGCAAGCATCAACCAAAGCTCAAAGTGATTTTGCTGTACTCAATTACTAGCAAGAGTGTATGAAGCTCATCAATTTTCAACGCACATTCAAAAAATTTGGACAATCAAAACTTGCTGGTAACATTCTGAATATGGGATCGGCTTAGTTTTGGAATCATACAAACAAAAAAATAACAAATATAGTAAATAAAAAGCTAATTTAGTCAAAATATATGATTACTAATTCAGAGTACTATAATTGTTACTGTCCCCATTTTCTTGACATGCATGGGAACACAGATTCTTACCTCCCTCAACTTACATAAATTGATTATACTCAATAATAGACCAATAAGCTCATCGTTGGCATATTATAAGTCAAATATTAAAAACAAAGATATCTACTAATAACTAATTTAAACCACAAAATTAAAACTAAACATTCTGGTACATTGAAAAGAGAGATGATAACAAAAGTATGTCCAATTTCCAAGCCAAGAAAACAACACAAAAAAACTACAGTACTATATTAATTTCCCCAATGCTCTTCACATGGGCATACAGATTTTTTTTCAGTTGATCAATCCATTCAGCACTCCTCCCCTGTTTCATGATATTAACTTTCTCAAGCCGCTCCCGTTGGATCATCTCAACTCTTGGGACCTCCCAATTTGATTTTTCCTGTGTCTACAATAGCATGAAAATAAATCGTTTAGAGAATACAAAGTACGAACTGCTGGTCATAAATGCGGTATCTGTTATTTACAGTTCACTGGTACACATGGACTTATTCTCATATGCCCCTCAGAATTGAGTACTAAGGCTACCAAAAGGAGAGAGATGTAGAAGTGTTTTAATGCGAGCAATGTTCAATGCATGAGATAGGGATTACCTTACCGCCGTGTAGCGTGAGCTGCTCTAGATTAGGTGACCGGAGGAAAAAAGAAACCAAGCCAAAATCGCTATTCAGACACCAACCACCCAGCTTTAACCTCTTCAGGTTCTTGAAAATTGGCCACTGAGGACCTCCTCCTTTCTCAAATAATCCCTTCAAATCAAAATAGCAATAATAATATTCTATCAAAAAGGTACTAATAAAAAAGGGTAATTCTAAGGGGACATCTGTTGTAGAGCAAGTGTAAATACAAACAAAAAGAAAGGTCTAACGTTAAAAAAGAAAGGTATGCCTGAGCAAAACCAATCAACACAGATAATAGTATTCCATTTGTTTATGAAAAAAATTGTTATGAAATATCGCTTTAAACTTTTACTGACTAATTTAGTAGTGCAAGGAAAATGTACCTTAACTTCAGTACCAGGTACAGTAAGAGTTAGCCTTGTGAATTTTGAAAGACTGTTGAGAAGCTCGGGCCCACTAAAAGTGATACCATCAGAATATATGCAAAATGAAAAATCAATTATTTCATATATGTAATAAAACAGGATGCTTTTTAGAGAAATCACAACGCAAATTCACAAGGTAGAGAGAATCGGTGTGTACCTTCTTGAGAAATCACAACACAAAAGACCCAACCTCTTCAATGTCCCAGAAGAAATTCTGGAGGCAGTCAAAATACAACTGTCTAGAAACAATTCTTCAATAATGGGACAACCCAAGAAAAGTTTATCGAGAAAATCATCCTTGACTGTTACATTACAAAGATCTAATCTTTTGAGGCGCGGGAGATTGACCGAGTTTGGTGCGATTTCAATATCACGGTCTTCTAATTTACTCCCAAAGCAAACTTCATGCAAGGAAGCACAAGTGAAGATCTCATAACTACTGGGCAGATTATGCTTACAAAAAGAAACAGCCAAGAATCGAGGTTTGAACTCCAACGCATGCAAGATACAGTCTTTGAAAGCTTCAGAATTGCAAGATACACAATTTTTAGTTACGGAGACAAGAACAAAATGAGATAGGGCTTCTGATGCTTTTCGCTTTTGTAACACAGATTTAACAAATTTCGCAAATTTGTCCTCATATTCTCTTATAATTTCACCAGAAAGGACGCTGTTGACGTGATTGTCCAACAAGAACTCTCCAAAGCTAAAGAATAAAATGGGAACAGAGGCCAATGTGTTCTTCCATGTTTTGGAAAGTACGCTTGTTTTCATGGCTTCTTTAGTTCTGAGGAAGGAGAGGATTTGCACTTGGAGTTCCTCCGGCAAGTTGCTAATCCTGTCGATGTCATCCGGCGGTTCGCTAGTGTAGTTAGACCTCCTTGTCTCCATCTGAAACCATTCACGCAAGAATTTCAGCAATTGACCCATCTTTTTAATCGACTTGTCAAATTTTAGAACTACTCTCTCCTTCCTCTTCAACAGCTCACTTATGTTATGTGAAAGAATACTGTGTCAATGTCAGTGACACCTCTATGTGTCATATTTACAGAGAGACGGAGAGGGTTGTAGTCAACAATTTCAGGGATGAAATGGGCTTGATCAATCCTTTTTTTTTAAATATACAAAGTGATAAAGCCCAATAAGCCCAGTAAGCAACCTTACATTATCGCTCTTTACATAGAGTTAGCAATCTATATTTTTATTTTTTTTCTAAAAATTTGAACTAAGAAAATCGTACCACGTTGCGAACCACAATTCAAGGTCAAGAAATAGAAATGACTGCTGACTAGAATATATATATATATATATGTTGAGTGATGTTAAAAGACCCAAATCTTACTATTTTTATTCTAATAGAAAAAAAGAAAAAGAATACAACTAACACCGGACATTAATTGTTGTTGAGAGGTCGAATAAAAAAATCTCACATCAGGACATTCGGTTTCACTTTATATTCTGAGACTAATTCTGAAACTGGACTAAATGAAGCTCAAGTACTATATATATGTACCCAATTCCCTTATTTAAGTTTTACATCAAAAAATCGCCTTAAGACTAAATTGGACTTGTTAAGTGCAACCTGACTCATGCATGCATCTTACTTCCCTTCACCCGAAAGGTTGACTTTATATTCTGTGATTGATTTTTTTTAGCACAGCATCAGAAAACAAGAAAGAATTTGTATTAGGTTTTTTTGCTCTCTTATAATATATTTCCGTCGCAAATATGGGTACGATACTAGTCATATATATATAATGCATGCATGTATTGTCCCCCAGGGCCTGGTTTAGCTAAAGACAAATTAAGGTTCATGTATAGTTAAAATATACCTTCCAATGACTTTGAAAAATACATGTAGATTTGGTCAACATGATAACAAAATTTCATATGACGTGTCAAAATTAATAACAATATTTTATGACGTGACAATCATATTTAACTTTTATTTATTTGAATTTTGAATTGTTCATTAAAAAAAAATGTAAAAGTTTATGGAAATATTGTAAAGTATTATAAATGAGGAAAAAAAAAATGTAATAAACAATATTTTTTCCCCAAATTTTGAATTATTGATCGAATTTTTTTTAAAAAGTCTAAGAATATAATATGTACTGTGACTTTCTATATTGTGCCCTAACGTTCAAATATGTTCCATCATGTCATGGTTGGTTATTGATGCTATAGTCAGTACTGATGCAAGGAGTTGCTCTCCTGAGAACTGTTGGATGTAATGAACATTTTCATGTTAATCTAGCCGACGTTCAATTTCCCAAAAAATAAATAGAAAAAATAAGAAAACTGTACTCGATTACCAGTAAGTGCGTATGAAGCCAATAAGCTCATAATTCATAAATTGCCAACAAGCCCAATTTAATTTCTATTGCAGAAAGAAACGGTTTTTACTTTAAAAGGCCCAAATAGGTGCTCTGTTCAAGACGCAATTCGTGTGGGTTAAAGCAAGCATCAATCAAAGCTCAAAGGATTTTGCTGTACTCAATTACTAGCAACAAATTGTCAACGCGCATTAAAAAAATTTAGATAATCAAAACTTGCTGGTAACTATGTTGAACCATTAAAAATAAAAATGCTGGTATATTGCAATGGGAAATGATAAGAAAATGAAATCTCCAATAGTTATGGCATGTATGTAGTAACTCTATTTCAAGGTACTTGTGATGGAATGACTATCTGCCTAATATCAAACCGTACTTGTCTTGTGAAACAAACAACTCTTAGTTTTAACTGATCAGTAAATCAGTTGAGTGACATTAATTATGGGTCTTTATGGAAGGCTATTGGATCAGTCACAGTCTTTGTCAATTCAGGTGACTTGGCCATAAACTCATCTGACCTGGCCACAATATGAGATATACCTACCTAAAAGCACTCTCAAACACCAGATCAGACATCACCCTTTTTCTTTTGAACAAAAGACATCACCCTTTTTCTTTCATTGCAACTCAGCCGTTCGGAATATGGGATCGGCTTAATTAGTTTTGGAATCATACAAACAACAAAATAACACAAATAGTAAAAAATAAAAGAAGAAGCTAATTTAGTTAAAATGAATGATTACTAGCGAATTCAGGCAACTATCATTTTTCCCATTTTCTTGACATGGGTACACAGATTCTCAACCTACAGAAATGGAATATACTCAATGAAAATCATATAGTTTTGGAAATATGACCCTACAAAGTAAGATGGAACTTGGGCAAACTGGAGAAATTAAAAATATGGCCGATTTCCAAACCATGAAAACAACACAGAAATACTACAGTACTCATAAAATATCAGCTAATTCAGTTAACAGACCATCAAGCCCTCATCAAAATCGAATTCAGACTATATTAATTTCCCCAATGCTCTTCACTCGGGCATACAGATTTTTTTTCAGTTGATCAATCCATTCATTACTCCTCCCCTGTTTCATGATATTAACTTTCTCAAGCCGGTTCCGTTGGAGCATCCCAACTTTTGGTTCCTCCCATTTTGACTTGTCATCAGTAGCAACTTCCTGTGTCTTCAATAGCAAGCAAATAAATCGTTTAGAGAATATAAAGTCCTAACCGCTGGTCATAAATGTGGTATCTGTTATTTATAGTTCACTGGTACACATGGACTTATTCTCATATGTCCGTTTTGGATATCACTCATCAATTTTTTGCATTTTGCCCCTCAGAATTGAGTCCTAACTCCTAAGACTACCAAAAGGTACGTGAGAGATGTATAAGTGTTTAATGCGAGCAATGTTCAAAGCATGAGATAGGGATTACATTATCGCTGTGTAGCGTGAGCTGCTCTAGATTAGGTGACCGGAGGAATAAAGAAACCAAGCCGAAATCGCTATTCAGACACCAACCACCCAGCTTTAACCTCTTCAGGTTCTTGAAAATTGGCCACTGAGGAACTCCTCCTTTCTCAAATAATCCCTTCAAATCAAGAAAGCAATAATAATATTCTATCAAAAAGGTACTAATAAAAAAGGGTAATTCTAAGGGGACATCTGTTGTAAAGCAAGTGTAAATACAAACAAAAAGAAAGGTCTAACGTTAAAAAAGAAAGGTATGCCTGAGCAAAACCAATCAACACAGAAAATACATAATAGTATTCCATTTGTTTATGAAAAAAATTGTTATGGTCTATCGCTGTAAACTTTTACTGACTAATTTAGTAGTGCAAGGAAAATGTACCTTAACTTCAGTACCCGGTACAGTAAGAGTTAGCCTTGTGAATTTTGAAAGACTGTTGAGAAGCTCGGGCCCACTAAAAGTGATACCATCAGAATATATGCAAGATGAAAAATCAATTATTTCATATGTAATGAAACAGGATGTTTTTTTGAGAAATCACAATGCAAATTCACAAGGTAGAGAGAATCGGTGTGTACCTTCTTGAGAAATCGCAACACAAAAGACCCAACCTCTTCAATGTACCAGAAGAAATTCTAGAGGCAGTCAAAATACAACTGTCTAGAAACAATTCTTCAATAATGGGACAGCCCAAGAGAAGTTTATCGAGAAAATCATCATTGACTGTTACATCACAAAGATCTAATCTTTTGAGGCGCGGGAGGTTGACTGACTTTGGTGCGATTTCAATATCACGGTGTTCTATTTTACTACCAAAGGTAACTTCTTTCAAGGAAGCACACGTGAAGATGTCATAACTACTGGCCAGTTTATGCTTACAAAAACAAACAGCCAACAATTGAGGTTCGAACTCCAACGCATGCAAGATACAATCTTTGAAAGCTTCAGAATTGCAAGATACACAATATTTAGGACCGGAGACGAGAACAAAATGAGATAGGACGTCTGATGCTTCTCTACTTTGTAACACGCCTTTAACAAATTTCACAAATTTGTCCTCATATTCTCTTATAATTTCACCAGAAGGGTCATCGACGCCATTGTCCAACAAGAACTCTGTAAAGTTAAAGAATAAAATAGGACGAGAGGCTGATGTGTTCTTCCATGTTTTGGAAAGTACGCTTGTTTGCATGACTTCTTTAGTTCTGAGGAAGGAGAGGGTTTCCAATCGGAGTTCCTCCGGCAAGTTGCTAATCCTGTCGATGTCATCCGGCGGTTCGCTAGTGTAGTCAGACGGGATCCTGTTCATCATCTGAAGCCTCTCACGCAAGAAATTCAACAATTGACCCATCTTTTTGATCGACTTCTCAAAGTTTACAAGTAATCCCTCTTTTCTCTTCAACAGCTCGATCACTTGTGTTATGTGGAAGAATACTGTGTCAATGTCAATGACACCTCTATGTGTCATATTTATAGAGAGACGGAGAGGGTTGTATTGAACAATTTCAGGGATGAAATGCGCTTGATGAATTTTTTTGTTTTTTAAAGTATACATAGACACAGAAGCCCAATAAGCCCAGTAAGCAACCTTGAATGATTGCTCTTTAAATAACATTAATTGTAGCAGCATAACTTCCTCTTATCAACTTTTTGTGAAAAATACCGAGTGATGGAGGCAAATTTCAAGAAATTACCCACTGACAATTTTATACATTATATATGTTAACTTTTTCAATTTCTTATTTTTTTTGTTAGTTACATATCCCACTAATTAAACCCAAAAGATCAACTGATGAGCCCACCGAATTCAACCACTGTTAGCTCCCTGTGAGGTGTCACCTTGTGAAACTTAAATTTGATTAATTTGTTAATAGTTTTGGAACATAAAAACTATTTTTCTCATTTTTCCATATTTTGTATAGGCATTAAAAGAAAAAAAATAAAATAATACAAGACCGGACACTGTTGTTGAGAGAATAAAAAATCTGACATAAGGACGTTCGGTTTGAATTTGTATTATTTATGTTTATGTGTGGTCACGAAATTAGACTAGACTAATCCTGAAACATGACTTGTGAGAAAAGGAAGGGCTAAATGAATTGAAGCCCAATTACTGCTTGTACCCAATCTCCAAACATGAAGCCTGACTTACGTTCTGCGTTTTCTCTTAAAAAAAATTTAAGAACGTCGAAAACAACACTGCCTTTTTCTCTGTCTCATTTAATCCACCAATTCTTTAGATACCGATTCACAGGAAATCCATAACTGCCAGATCAAAAGGCATCTCGTAATACGATTTGTCACGTCACGTATTATATCAGTCATGTTGCATGAGAGTCAGTGGCCAGCAGACGAACCGAACCGAACCGAACCGAATTGAATTTATTTTCAATTTGAGTTTAGTTTGAATTAATTTCGAATGAATTCAATTTCAAACTAACTCAATTTCGAATCGAACTTTTAACGAACTCAATTTCGAACTTTTACGAACTTTGTTACGACTTATGAGTTATGACTTATGGCTAGGTCATAGTTCGAAATTACAACACTTCAATAAAAACTCAGGCATTCTGAATACTAATTACACAGTACACCAAAGGTTATATTAAAGTTCATTACAAATACCAAAATTTATATCAAACACCAAAATTTAGTACAATTACATTATCCAAAGTTTTTCAAATAGCCAACAAGAACAACATCACCAAAGTTTTCAAATATCAAAGTATTCAAAGTATATAATTTAAGTTAGAACTGAGAGCAATTATGGACTGAGCGGCCTTATTTTTATCAGCGAACATAAGTTATCAGCGGAAATCTATCCATGAACTGAACTAGCAAGACATGTTCCGAAACATAATGTTTTGCTCCTAAGTCAGTTTCTTCATTTTCTATTTTCTTTTATTTACATTGATTTGTTTGAGCACAATTGCGAATGCACTAATCAATTGAAAATAGTAAATGTTTCAAGCAAGTATATACGTAGAGAGGAGTGATTTTCCAGTTAAACAGAGTCATGTCTACAAGCTGTAGTGTAGATGAGTGATTTTCCTCGGATTAATTGTTTAGCCACTTGAACAGAGTCATGTCTAGACAAACTAATTGTTTATACTCAAATAGACTCGTACGTACATGTACTATATATAGAGGTTGGATAAGATCAAAGTGGTATGACCAAGGTCTTGGTGTTACCAATTTGTTTTTGCGATTTTCAAAGTTAAAATAGTCAATCTGAAGTGCTCAACGTGGAAAAAATATAAAATTTGGTCTCCAAGCACATTTTAATATGGAGAACACGTTGCTCTTCAGATCGACTATTTGAACTTTAAAATTATAAAAACTAATTGGTAGCACCAAGGCCTTAGTCATGCCACTTTGATCTTAGCCAACCTCTCTCTCTCTCTCTCTCTCTCTCTCTATATATATATATAGTAGAACTAATGTGTTCTTAAGCTGACCAAGCTCCTTTGTAAGCTTAACTCAAAAACCTATCGGATTGACTTCAAACGACGCATTTAAACCATTAAAACCGATCTACTTCATGAGTGATGCGTTTACATGTCAAACTTTTAAAGTTTTGAACTAATTTAGTGTGAAGTCAAGTGGTAAAAAAAAAATATGATTTATATGTTAATTTTAATGAGTTCATTTTTCATCATTTTTTTACCGCTTGACCTTATACTAAACTAGTTCGAAAAATTATAAATTTGACATGTAAATGCATCACTCGTGAAGTAGAACGGTTTGGATGTGTCGTTTGAACTCAATCCGATAAATTTTTGAGTTAAGCTCACAAAGAAGCTTGGTGAGCTTAAGAACACCTTAGTTCTACTCGTATATATATAATGTGCTTGGAGATCAAATTTTACATTTTCTTGAATTTTTTGCTATTTTTTATGGATTTTTGAAAATCACTATTTTCATATTTTATTTATTTATTTTATTATGAAAAACAGTTATTTTCTAAAATCCATAAAAAATAGTAAAAAAATTCAAAAAAAATGTGAAATTTGGTCTCCAAGCACATTTTAATATGAAGAACACGTTGAGCACTTCAGATCAATTATTTGAACTTTAAAACTGCAAAAACCAATTAGTAGCACCAAGGCCTTGGTCATACCACTTTGATCCTAGCTAACCTCTATATATATAAAGAGAGAGAGAGATAGGCTACCATGCTTTGGGAAGTAAAGATGGTGTTTTACTTCCCGCTCATATCTCTATTTCTAAAGTTTAAACTGTTGATTCGAACATTCCAACATGATCTTCATATTAAAATGTGCTTGGAGACCAAAATTTTCATTTTTTTACTATTTGTTTAGAATTTTTGAAAATCACAGCTTTTTATTAAATAAAATAATAAAAAATTTAGAAAAATAATGTTTTTCAAAAATTCTAAAAAATAGTAAAAAATTTCCAAAAAATTGTAAAATTTGGTATCCATGTACATTTCAATATGAAAATCATGTTGAGAAGTTAGAATTGACTATTTGAACTTTGGAAATAGAAATATGAGCAGGAAGTAAAACACCCTCTTTACTTCCCAAAGCACCGTAGCATCACTCTACACACACATGCTGTAGTGTAGAGATAAAATAGTTAGAATAGTGAAATTTAAAATTAATAGATTAGAATAGAGAAAAAATATTGATTTTCAGATTAATGTGAAAATAATGTTATTCATATTAGTAAAAATGTTGTTTAGATTGTACTTTTGGAATAGTGAATAGATGTAACCGATAAAAAAAATAGTGTTAACAATGTGCTAATTAAAAGAAAATATAAGCAAGTGGGTCTCAAACGAATTGTGCGATGTGAAGATGACAAAAATGACGTCAACTTTATTATTTTGAAATTGTGTTGGCGTAAATCCGAGAATTAATTTTTTTTTTCTCCCTTCACACTTTCGAATAGTGGCTATTTCAACATTTAGAAGAAATAGAGAATAGCAGTTATTCTAGTTAGTTTGAATAGTAAAAGTGTTGTTTGGATACACATTATTATTCTGAATAATTCTATTCTCAGATAACCTCCTATTCTTGATACATCCAAAAATATATATCCTGAAATAGCATTTTTAATGGACATGATGATCTCAATTGGGCGCCAATCAAGTCCAGTTCAAGCAGAGAAACATTGAATGGGTTTCAGATCTGCTTTCATCGCTAATTCGTTCGCTCTTACGATTAAATCAAGCCCCTACTTGTATTATCGATCTCCAACTCTTTGTTCCCGCTAGCTCGCTCCTCCTCCAAATGAAAACTATCATTCCATTCATCTCTTTTTTCCACCTCCGTCTCCTTCTTTCTCCGCTCGTTGTTGCTCCCACTCCATTATCATTCACACTCGCACTCAGGCCCCGCCGCTACTGCCACCTCCGACTCCTCCCTTCTTTGCTCCGTCGGCAATATCATATTCTAAATTTACAATGCTATAAGAACAATTCTGAAAGGAATGATAACTTGTATTGTACTAGATTTACATAACCCTAAATCATAGTTGTATAATTATGGGTCTATTTCTTGTATATCCCTCAAAAACTTAAAAAAATTACGTATTTTATCTCTAAAATTCATAATATCATATTTATCTTTCTAAATATAAAAAACTTACAAATTTACTCATTTTATTGTCATTTTAAATTTATAAATTATCCATTTTACTCTTTATTAAAAAATAAAAAATATGTAGCGTGTTTAAGAAAAATGCCATTCTTTTAATTGGTAGGTTTTCGAAGACAAATTGTTCATTTATATACTTTTGTCGCTTACATAAGCGTATACCTAAATGTCATTGTGTATGTGTCAAAAGTAGAAAATGACTCATTTGCCCTTAAAAACAGACCTATTAGAGGATTGACATTTTTCTTAAACATATATGGTACATATTTTTTTTATTTTTTAATAAATGATAAATAAGTACTTTATAAATATAAAATGAGTTTTAATATTAAAAGTAATATAATGAGTAAATTTGGGAGTTTTTTTTAACTTGAGAAAGGTAAATACAGTATTATGAAGTTAAGAGAGAAAGTACGTAATTTTGAAGCTTTTTATGGGTACACGGAATTTCCCCTGTTATAAAGTTGCATAGTTCTGGTCACATTAAATCGAATTAGACAACACCGATACATAATTCATTCGTGCCAACAACAGATCCTTGTGGGGCATGTCTTCATCTACTTGGGATCATAGTGACAACTTAAAAAGTTGGGAAAGGTTCGGCGGAATCAAAAGTTCGTGATTCGGATATAATTCGGAAATAATTTGGAATTATACATTGAGCACTACATGAGCTGAATATTTGTAATTTAAAATTTATAAATACACTATTGCAATTTAAGATATATGTGAATTTCACTGAAAAGCACCAGCTGATTGAAACAAATATGTGTAATTATAGTGCCACACATAATTCTACATAGAAGTACCACAGCTAAAAGAACAAAACAAAACAAAAGACACTTGTGGATGCAATTTGCATATTTTATAAGAACAAAACTGTAAAAGGAAAACAAAACCGCGTGGCCCAAAATCCTTGGCCCATTTAGTATTAAGGTTGGTGTAGAAGAAGGAAAAGAAACCACGGGAAGTTTGTTGGGAAGTGTCCGGTATATTGGACATTTCTTTAGTCCCACCACTCAAAAACAAGAAAAATAAAGCGCAAGAATGCCTATGTAAGAAGCTGGGGAGTGGGAACCCCGAAATCAACTCAAATGGCTGGGTCCGGACAGGGGTGTTCAAATGGTTCGGTTTGTTCGGTTTTCAACTAAATTGAAATTTTTTGGTTTAAATGGTTCGGCTTTTCGGTTTAAATGGATCGGTTCAGTTAAAATTTTGAATTATTTCGGTTTAAATGGATCGGTTCGGTTTAGACTTTTCAAAACCGACTAAACCGAACCAACTGAATTATATTGATTCAAGTATGATTTATATTTTGATTGGTTCAAAATTGAACAAATTGTGTATGAATGTGAACAACTTGTGTATAAACATGTATAATTTTCGTTAATAATAGCATCAATAGGTTTACTTTGGTTTGAACTGAACAAATCAAAATTTACTTCGGTTTGTTCGGTTCGGTTCTTAATCGGTTTATAAGTTTAATCGGTTCGGTTCGGTTCTATTTTTGAAAACCGAAGAAAAGTTTGGTTTGGTTATTTTAGTTCAGTTTCAACCGAATTGACCGTTTGAACACCCCTAGGTCCGGATGAGAAATTGGATTTGGGTTTTGGTCTTACTGGATACCCGACCCGATTTTAATTAAAAAATTTTGTACTGATCCGAAATATAATTCACGAATATTTCATTAAAACTCGGGAATAAATTGTGTTTAGGGTCTAAACCAGGTTTAGGGTTCAAATACGAATAATTTGTAAAATTGTGAATAATATGGGAATAATTCTCTAATTCCCTAATGGTTCAAATCCGAATAATTCGGATTTAACGAATAATACGCGAATAAATTCGCTAATAGTTCAAATCCGATTAATTCGCATTCAACACACCATGGTATCTTAATTTAGTAGAATTCTAAGTAACTCAAATTTTGAGTTTAGATAACCCCATGCATTCCACTGATTGGTCCAAATTCTAATAGGACAGTCCAGACCTAAACTTAAAATTTGAGTTACTTTAGAGGATCCGGACTCATCTTTATTATCTTCTTTTTGGCAATTTTTATTATTAGTTTTATCTTTAAGTTCTTCTTATTTTGAAACCGGTTGGGGATCTCATGTTTTAATAGATACAATCTTTCCTTTTTAACTCGCCCAAATAGATACAACTTCAACAGATTTCCACCCGTTGTCTAAAAAGGCAATTCAGATATGCCTACGGGCTTTATACCAAAAGAAAAAAATTTAGATACAAACTTGGTACAGAAAGGGGGGGGGGGTGGTCTTCTGGTCTAGGCCCAAATTATAGTTTGGGCCTATTTTCTACGGCCTTCTACCATTTTGGCCCATTTTACTAAAAAAGGATAAGATAATTTCGGTAAATATATAGTACTCTTTGCTACTCGTTTAATATTCAAATTTCTATTATTTTCAGATAAAAAAGTACAATATTGCTCATGCCTCTTCAGTCTTAATTATTTTTATATATGTAGCAGTAATGAGATAGACAAATTTATCCCACTTCTAAAAAAAGAGATAAACAAAGTAACAAACAATAATAAAAGAGAGAAGAAAACAAAGAGACTTTTCACAAAATCATTCAACAATAACATTGCAATCATAAAGCACGAGACTCAACGGCTTGAATTCTAGCCTTGAGCTCGCTCTGTACTGACACCCGGGACGGGGACAAGACCATGTCGTTCCATATCGAGCCTGAACCACACACAGTAACCCCACCGGGATAGAGTTCGTGTATTGAGGCGGCATCTACATTCAACTGGCTCACTTTATGAAGGCAGTCATACTCCGTTGGCTCCACTAGTAGGTTGCTGCTTCCATCCTTCCATCCCATAAGCTGTTTCACATCAAAAATATAATAATTGATTTGTCTTTTGTATAAAATATGCTCGGCTTGGTTGGGTTTGGTTCGATTGTTACTTGGTACCTTCGTGCAGAGCTAAATTCATTAATTTCTTTTTCTATTGTATTTATTCTCAATTAGGAACATTTTTCGGTTAATTGTTTTACTTGGTACCAGTTGATGCAGGAAATAGTCCAAGATCACCCAATAATGCTGATAAAAACAGGGCAGCAAACAGATCGTGTTTCTGTGATCTGAAATTTCAGAAAGGAAAGAGAAGGCGCAATCAATAGGCAATACCTTAGCAGTACCCAGGGAGTTGGTACTAAAGAGGCGCGCATTATCGACAAGCTCACAATAACTTTCAAAGGCAGATGCAAATTTCTTGTGGGACGTCAACTGTGACTTCACACGGACTGCTCTTCCCATTATCACTGCTCTCCTGCTCCCATTCATTTTATTTTAGAAAATAAATTAGAAGCTTTTTCTAAATTATATTATATGCACACAAAATTTATCCAATTTGGATAAACACAGCCAGAAGAACAAATAAATTCTTCACATTTACATATTTTATGGCAATATAACTTTGTGTTATTATCATTGTTTCCTGGGGAATGTTTGAGATTACCATTTTATTCACAACCAAAATTTTATAATAATACCTTATTCCTCTGACCACTGCCAGATAGGCATCACAGACAACACCGACCAACTCAATCCTATAAGGTTTCCTCTCAGGAACTTTGTCACTTGAACCATTTTCTTCAACTGGTTCCCAGTAATTTTCTGTGATCATTCCGTCATCTTCAACCTTGTAACCAACCCCCATGCGGTATTTCTGATTATGCACATTGCGTGCCATGGCAATAGTCTGTTGAACAAATGGTTCCCATGAGAGGGTCCCATCCATGATCACGTCCCGGCCTTCATTGAGTGCGGTCACTAGGAGGGACGAGGCTGCATCAGTAGACGATTGGTGTACCTGTTTGGAATTTGGCAACTTGGTTAGTCATATTTGCTCATGACTTTTGTGTTATGGTATATGCCAAAGTTTAAGTGGGGGCTGTGCATACTATGTACCAGTTGGGTATTGCCATTAAATTTTATTCAATTTGTTATTAAAAATTATTTCTTTCAAAGTCAACAGATTATCTGATCTCTATCTTTAACCTTAGTCAATGGCTCGTACTTATTTGTACACACACTGTAGTCTGTAGACCTAACTGGCAGAACTGGGCTGGTATAACACATAACAATTTGTATTCAACCATGAGTTTAAACTAATGGTAATTGGTACAGGTTACAGATAACATCAGGTGCAGATATCCTATAATCTTTTCTCTTTATTTGAAGTTAAGAAAATTAGAGAAAGAGAACCAATTTAAAAAGAAAAAGAGCATGATTTCAGCTACCAACTCAGCAGTCTGAAGCATATCATCATGGTGACCTATAGAGCTTATGGCACGGTAAATGACATCAGTCTCCTTGAATGCATCCGCCTCCACCACCACTGCATTTGCTGCTGCTCCTGACCAGAATGCCCTGAAATCATAATTAATTAAGGGTTTTACGGTGAATTATTAATTTGTCATTAAATAAATTGCACAACTTATAACCAAGAATCAAACAATGATGCCTTGTACACACATACATGTATGGAAACGGTCCAATGATGGACCTGTCCTGAAAATGACCCCAATCAACTTGATCAATTATAATAATGTCCCAAAAAGAATATTAGAACAAACATATATTCATTTTTTAAGTTGCCAAGTTGCTGCTAGCCTTAGTGATTAAAACATTGATATCAATATTTAATACATGAGATTTGCTGATCATTTCTTGTTTGCAACAAGCACATGGAGGTAGGACCTTAAGCTCATTTCTTATTTAAATATTCTTAAATGCTAACCTAAAGTGTGCCCCATTGACCTAATCAATAAGAAAATGAAAGAGAAGATCGACCGCTTACTCCTTCATGATTTCTTTGAGCACCGTGCTCTTGCCGGCCCCCATACCACCACCCATGAGCATTAAAACCGGGCTTCGGTCACAGTGTGCCATCGGGACCATCAGGTGGGACTCACCAGCTGGCGGAATCCCAATCGCCTTCATCTCTTCCACCAGTGTTGAGAGAAGTCTTGTCACCTTCAGATTTTTCGTCACCTTCTCAAATCTCTGCTTCCTGAAAATTTTGAATAAGCAAATAAAAAAAATTATATTGTTTATTTTGAAGTTTTTGTGGTATGGACTGGACATGAAATGAATGTGCAAGGGAACACTTCCAACAAAGTTGAAAGTCATAAAAGACACAATTGAATGATTTTAACTGGAAATCAGATGGGATCATGATTTTATTTTCCTTTTTTATATATTCCTTTCCGTGTGCTATAGTCCTAGCACTACAGGTCTGGTCAGAAATAAAATGGTTAATAAATCTGAAACAAGAGTTTGGGTTGGAATTCTTTTTGGATCAGATCAGCAACTCGACAAACGAGAAATAATGTTCCCATGCATGGTTAGGTTAAATGTCCCTTTTATCTACCAGAAACTCAAACGGCTGTTCTAAAAAAATTATTTAAAATAGGTCATTTAATAGCAAAAATTCCCTGGTAAAGCAGCAGCTGCTAGCGTATGATACTAACCAACTTGTAACTTTTTCATGTTCTATCTTCTAATTAATGAATGGTGAATAAAATACTTGATTTACATTTTTTATTGTATTTTTTTTTTAAGTTTCGCAGAGGCTGCGAAGTGGTGAGCAGAGCTCGAACTCTCGACCTTAATTTGGGTATCCAACAATCCTATCTCTACATTTTTTATTGTCATTGCTTTTCTTGTGGCCCATGAGGAGATATATTTAAATTAATGTTGCTGAGATTTAGATACATTATTTTTATCTAACAGTGCTGGTGTGTTTAGATCTCCATTATTTTGATTCCTTTTGTATGCAACTAGCTGATGATCGATGTGGTAGAAGGTAGGACACAACACGGCATTGATTAAATTAAGTTATGCATGCAATTAAAATTCTCAGTTGGACCGACAAATTAAACTCTCATGGCTCATGCTGCCCATGAAGTTCCAAATTTTATGAATTCTTAGGATTGGTTAATGTCGCACATTGCTCAATTATTTATGAACCATATTAATGAATAAGTGCATAGCATATATGCAAGGGCTTTTATTCGGCCATAAAATTAAAGGAGCACTACTAGTAACCTATAAGCAGTAAGCTATGGACAAAAGAACAAGGAAGAGAAGACAACAATTATTAAGTGATTTAGACTGTTAGAGAGCTAGGGACATAAATGAGTTAGTTCGAACCTAACAAATAAAAAACTCGTATGAGTATATATATAATCCTATTTAATTCAATCTCTTACACTTCTTAATTTTCTAAGTTATTAATCATGCATGATGCATGGACAGATAAACTTTTTTAATTTACACATAGGTGTTTAATTGACCATGTTTTACACATTTTAATTCGTCCTGTCAATCCATAATCAGTTTGACATACATACATGAGTCGCTAGCAAATATAAAGTAGCTTGGCAATAAAACAAAATGGCCCTAAATTATGGGAAATTGCACTAAAATATATAGTTCATAAATTAAATAAGCAGATTAGAGAGCTGACCTAGTAGCCTCTAGCACCATGTTCTTCAGCTTTCTTTTAGGTTCATTTTCTGCTTTCAAAGCCTGGTCACAGATCCCCATGCAATATAGAGAAAATAAAATAATTCAAAAGACTATAGTCTATACTCTATAGGGTCGCTTTATTAGTTTGAACAAGTATGAACTGGAGTATTGGACACATAATATTAATTATTTGAAGGCCCCAAGACCACTATTTATGATAATCTCTCCCTAGTCCCTACTAATTTGAGAGCCAATTTCTTATTAATTGTTGTCATCTCGGTGGTGAAAGATAATTAAGTTGTCATCTTAAATAAATAAAAATTAATGCCATTGTCGTTGGGAGTTGAAGAATAAAATATATAAATAGCAAATTCTTTCAGGTATATATATATGTGAAAGGTAAATGGAGAATCAAAACAAGCTTATAACACACGTCTCTCCTATAATAATCATACATTTAACAATGGCCGACCTATATATGTTCCAAAAAGAAGTTAAATCATATATAGCTAGGCCTAGAGGATATAAAAATATTCATAAAGGGACCAATACAATCGATTACCTGGCTAATCATAAAAGTGGCTTGATCCCAGTGGTATGCAAAATACCCAAGTATGCATTTTTCTAACTCCTCCATAAGTTTTACATAGAGAGCCTCAGCATTTGGTTCCTTCTCAAAATATGCAAATATTTTTTCTTCATACCCGTTTGTCTTTCTCAAATAATCAAGGGCCAATTTGCCAAATTGTGGGCATTGACTTGCATCTTCAAAACCCATTTGCCTGGCTGCATAATCATAATCAGGACTAAAATTCATTAAAGAAAAATTAAAAAAATTATGGCTACACCAAGAGATACGAAGATCTGTATTCTTTTTTATTCTGTGAGGTGGCACCATGTGACAATAAATAAAAATTGATGGGGCTATATATATATATATATCAACCATTATTAACGGTAACTTCCTGTGTGGTAACACCCTGTGGCAATATATGTAACACATAAAGGTCATGTTTGGTTGTGGAGTAACTTTAATCCGGATTAAATTGCTTACTCCAAGTTAAGGTGGAGTAAGTTAATCATGTTTGGTTGGGTCATGCAACTTAAGCAACGGATTAAGTTACTCTAGAAATATCGTTGTCTGTTGTCTAATGAAGAGAGAGAAAATAAAAAAATAGAACTAGTGTATGACAGTGGGCCCCATGACGTGGAGTAAGCTAATCCATCTGAAGAGGTGGAGTAACTTACTCCAGATTAATTTAAATCTTACTCCAACTTACTCCATCAATTTTACTCCATGTTTGGTGGATTAAGTGTGGAGTAAGAGAGTTAATCCACCTCTTACTCCACAACCAAACATGGCCAAAGTGACTCTTAATAATGGTCCACATTGCCCAATCAATTTCATGTTCGGGTGTACCACTTAACCAGGTTCATAATGCAATGTAATATCTCCCTACAACCAGAAATTCCTATATGGTGAGTGCCATTTATATATATATATGAGATGGAAAAAAAGGTAAGAGCTTGTTTTCTCTATTCATCCACTTTCAGTAAATTTGAACAAGAGATGAAGCAGAAGTAAAAAATTAAGAAATGATCACTTCCAATTGCAAATTATGAAATATCATTTGCTACAAGTTTCAGATTGAAATTGGAACAAATGACATTACCAACATAATGTGAGAACCTCTCCAGTTCTTCGACCCGGCCCCTACTGTTCAATCTGAGAAGAGGTGTGGAGCTTAATTCTTTGATCTCCTTTCTCCTGTTCTTGCGGTGGTATCGCATGGTGGCAGTGATGGTTCCCACTGTGACAACTGCTAAGATGTGTAGCAGTATAATTTTGGCAACCCCGTCTATTTGTTCAAGTAGCAAGAGAAATAGAAAATGCTCAAAAGAAGAGAAAAAGAGAGAGGGAGTTCAAAATTTCACTTGTCAATGGAACTGTTAAACAAATTGCGCGCGCGCGCGCGAGAGAGAGAGAGAAGCTCTAACCTTTGGTAGCCATGCTACTGCCTCCTGCTTAATTGCTTGTTCCGAAATCTAGTGGTTCTCTCTCTTCTCTCTCTCTCTCTCTCTGATGTATGATGTATTGATGTTGGAAACTTGGAATTGGATGTCATGTAAGAATGGAAATGGAGAGTACAAATGCTTTCTTTATACAGGGAGGGGAGGTCCTGACTGGGTCTCTTTGACTCGTCGGATCAGTTCCCCATTGGGTTAATTTCGTCTTTTTCTCTTTTTCAGAAATATATATATGTGTGTGTGTGTGTGTGTGTGTTGCCAAGTTGCTTATAGTTTTTGGACTTTCAGTGATCTGCCAGCTGGAAGGTACTTAATTACATGATATCTTTTGATATTAAATTTGGGAATCAGAGTAGGTCCGATGCCCATCGGACCTACCATGGTTCGATGGGTGTGATGACCATTCGATATGCATCAAGATTCGTGTGATATACATCAAAATCCGTGCAAGTATGTATCAATTTCCGTGCACATAAATCTTGATGCTAAATGTACAGTTCTAGAGCTAATTGAACCTAAATATAGGTCCGATGCCCATCGGACCTACTCCTATCTCTTAAATTTGTGGTTTTCTAACATGCGCATTAATGGTTTAATTTATTCATCATTATCTGGGACTGGGAGACTGGGACACACAAGGAGTTATTTCCTCACCAAACTCGGTGGGAATAAACATTAATTACATTTATCTTCAAAACTTATTTCATATAAAATAGAAATATAGCAGATCGAGTGTTTTTTTTTCTTTTTTCTTTTTTCTTTTTCTATTGGAATAAGAAATCATTTTATTTCTGATAGTTATATATATCTCTGTAGCAAAAATTGAGCTAGCTATAATTTGAATACAACATTGGAAGCTATATATGATTTGAGATTTATGGAAAGAACGAAATTAACAATAGAGTATGTTAACAAAAAAACCCAAATTCATCCTAGAAATCGATTTTCCAGGGACGCGCACAATTGTGGTGATGTGGTCACACTCACACATGAGATCAGATTAGAATGATATGATATAGGAAACTAGAGTTGGGACGAGAGCGCTTCGATGGCCCAGGCGATTTCCGAACCAAGCCAAGGTGGTGGTGAATGGCAGGAGGTTAGAAGACGACGGCCTTACCCCGCAACCTGGCAGCATTCGCAACCATCCCCTCCAATAGCTAAACCCTACCAGCCATATACCCGACCAACTTATGCACAAGTTCTGCTCCGCCCTTCCCCACCACCAGCCTTTCAATCCGACTCCCAGATCAAGAATTCAACCCCCTCCTCCCCCTCTTCCCCGGCAAACACTAATTCCACTGTTTATTACGTCTCTCCACATAGCCCCTCCAGGCTCAGGTTCCCACCGTCGCACACCTTCTCTGAATGGAAAGGTCGGTGCTTCAGGTGCTGCCGCACTGGTCATTCGGCAGCCAAATGCCGAAACCCAAAACGGTGTGGTCGGTGCTGGGCGTACGGTCATATTGGATCCAAGTGCAAACAGGCCATGGTTGCTCCGCCTCCCCCGGCCACGGTGGTCACTAAACCTAAGCCTCCAGCTTGCTCTGAACCTAGTTTTGATGAACTCCTGGCTGGCCCTTACCCCTACCGCTCGCCTGAGATGCCTACGGAGCGACCACTGCGGCTACATTGTTTTATGCAAAGGGATGGATGCTATTACACTGAGCTAGAACACCTTAAAAACTCGGTGGTAATGCACACCAGGGGGTTTCAATGGGACCTTAGTGTTGACAATGTCGTTTCCTACGCATGTCGCCCTAACCTGGTCAACAAAGAGGAAATTCGGGTGGCTGAGCTTGCTGGGTCTCGTTTTCTCATCAACCTACCTGAAGGACTTCACCCAGACACCTTCATCAACGCCACTCCCCAGGAAGCATGGGACGAGGGCCTCTCTTTCCAACCATGGTCTCCACTGGACGGGGCAGAAATTAGTGTGCCATCCTACAAGGTGCTACTTAGCTTAGTTGGGATTCCTCCTCATCTATGGCGAGATAAGTTTGTAGCACAGACAGTCAGTCATTTCGGGGTATTCTTGGGATCCGTCAACCCGGAAAACCCGACATCTTTAACTTCATGGACCGTAGCTGTTGGGGTGGATGACCTAACATTGGTGCCTCCTAGCCTAGTGTTGCACGTCGGGGGTTTGATCTATAACGTTCAGGTCTACACACTTGCATGGAAAAGAGCTCCAATCTATTCAGCAAGTGAAATGCCCAAACATCCGAAGGTCTACCACAGGCCTCAACCTCCGCCATCTTCTTCCTCGTCTTCAGATACTGACACCATCATGGACAGCACGGAGCTGATCCCAATGAGCTCACGGGTCCTCCGAGAACTCTACCGTGGAATGCCGGTAAACTCTCTTCCCCCTGAACTCCGGCGGTTTGCTACATCGGAGGAGATAGCCATGGCGTTCCCATGCATGGCTACACAGGATCCAACCACAGTAGAACATCTGTCGCAGAGCCAGTACTCCCTACAGAAGGTGCAGACCGTACCCCAACGCACACAGGAGCAAATACTAATTCCGCCTTGTGATGAGGGTATAGCGGGTCATTCCAGAGTCAAAATAGTGACCCAACATGAAAGTATTCCTTTGCTTCTTCACAGAGGATCTGGTCAGCCTCCCGATGAGACTCCTTGCGCCAGGGAGACAGCCGTACCTTCCAGGGAATTGACGATCCAAACTGATGCTATCGTGTTACGGCCAAATCAAACGGGTCATGTAGCCCACCTACCTCAACTGCCACTGCTGCACATACAGAAACCAAAGCCACAAAAATACCAACCTCAAGGTGATTCTTCCGGAAGCAAATCAGCTCCTGCTCCACTACGGGCAGGTGACGTCAGATCCGTACAAATTCAGAGGGGACCTCCTTCCATATGCGGTGATAAGTCCAAAATAGAAGCAGCTGGCATAGGTGGCAACAATTCCAAGAATGATTTCCACCCTAAAGAAGCTTCTACGAATCATGTGGCCGGACCTACAACAAACAACTTGGTCTTCAAAGCCCAAAAGAAAGGCCCATTACGGAAATCATCTCAGGGGCCGTGTGCTAGAAAATTCAGCTGGAGGAGGCCTACACTGGCTTTGAACAAAGCCCAGGTGACTAAAAGGATTATTGAGTCAGCGGGTAATAAAAGGAAGTCCGCTACGGTGCCCCAGCCGAATTCCACAAACAAAAAAGCAGGTAAAGGAAAAGAAAAGGAGAGTGTAGAGGTGCTACTCAACCCAGAGGGGTTCTTTGAGGTTCAAGTACAATACGAGCATATTTCCAAATTAGCAGCTGGCTGTGGATTACAAAATCAAGATGTTGCACAGATGATTCGGGAGGATAATAATCAACGCCGGGATCAAGCCACAACCCAGCCCTCTGACCCGAACATGGTTCATAGCACTAAACCAATTTCACCTTGTGGGACAAATGAAGAAGAAGATCAAGACTTAGCAAGGTTTGAGCTTGACTCGACTGATGAACTGTCCTCAGGTGATGAGGCGGTTTGAAGAGTACAGGTTTCATTAGAAGATTGGTTGGGGTTATTTACTTTCTCAAATGTTAACAAAACTTAAAAAATTGAAGGTTTTATCTTGGAATGTACGTGGGCTGGGCAGTATAGAGAAGTGCGAAGTGGTTAGAAATGTAATAAGAAGCTCGAGATGTGATGTTGTAATGCTTCAAGAGACTAAATGAAATGAATTTAACTTGAATTATTACTCGAGAGTTCTACCTTCCTTCTTTCAGAGACAAGGTGTGCTGTTGCACGCTAGGAATTCATCTGGTGGTTTATTCATTGCTTGGAAGCATGGATACCTCCTAATCAACTCTTGGGCTACTAAACACACGTGCTCTGCAGTTCTACAACAAGTTAACACAGGTGCCTTTTCTGGTGGTAGCCAATGTATATGGCCCTTCATCTGATGATCAAAAACCTTCCTTCATACGGGAGATTCGAACATTCTCTACTTTGGTTCACTTCCCATGGTTGCTAGGAGGGGACTTTAATCTGGTAAGATGGCTCATCGACCGAACGGGGGATCAAAGAAGTTTCACACTCATGGCGCTATTTAATGACCTGATTCGAGATTTGAACCTCATTGACATCCCTTTAAAAAATAGAAGATTCACATGGAGTAATAACAGACCTGACCCATCTCTGTCTAAATTAGATAGAATCTTTATTACCCCGGATTTTTCCTTGCAATTTCCTATTGTTTCTCTTCTTGCTTTAGAAAACCTGGTCTCTGACCACGCTCCCTTGTTGGTTAGCTGTGGCAACGGGCCAAACCTTAGGAAGAGTTTCAAATTCGAACTGTTCTGGCTTTCGAATCATCAGGCAATAGAGATAGTACAATCGGCCTTCAATACAATCAATGGGGCTGATGGCGATGAGGTGATGGGAATACCTCGATTTAAGGCAAGCTCTGAACTGATGCATAAGGAGCTAAGAAAGTGGCACTGTCAAAATTTCACGGAAATAGAAAAGCAACTACAGTGTTGCAAGAGGACAATACTGTTCTTTGATCAAATAGAAGAAAGAAGGCTGTTGCAAGGATATGAGAGAAGGTTTCGAATTATGGTCAAAGAGCGAGCATACAAATTAGCGAGAATCATTGAAACCAGATGGCAACATAGGGCCCGTTGCAAGTGGTTGAAAGCTGGTGATAAGAACACCAGATATTTTCATGCGATGGCCTCGGCAAGACAAAGAAGGAATAGAATTTCTTCTCTCAAGCAAGGTACCGAAATCCTAACGGATGACAAGCAAATCCGACAAGCTTTTAAATTGCATATGGAAAGTTTATTGGGCATTCCAAATAATGTTCTCTCTTTCAAACCGGAAATCCTATACCCGGTTAACCCGAACTTGGCAGACCTTGCGCAACCAATTACAGAAGAGGAAATTGGGTTGGCGGTTAAGCAATTGGCAACAAATAAAGCATCAGGGCCTGACGGGTTACCAAATGAACTCCTCCAGGTTCATTGGCCGATTCTGAAAAAAGGGGTAATTGATATAGTACGGGGTTTTCATGACCATTCACTCGACTTATCAGCTATCAATCAGGCCAATATAATCATGATCCCAAAAAAAGATGTTTCAGAAGAAGTGGGGGATTATAGGCCTATCAGTGTAATGAACGTAATTCCGAAGTTAATCTCAAAGATTTTAGCAAACCGGCTCAGAGTGGTTCTACCGGATTTGATCTCATCAAGCCAAACGGCCTTCATTCAAGGTCGCCAAATAACAGAAAATTTCAATTCAACACGAGAAATGCTTCACCACATCTCAAAGAGTGGAAAGCCGGCTTGCTTCATCAAGATTGATTTCGCTAAAGCGTTTGATTCGGTGAACTGGAATTACTTACGTGACCTTATGAGGGCAAGGGGCTTTCCAACAAGGTGGATTGAATGGGTTGATCATCTACTAAAGATAGCATCCTCACGAATTATCATGAACGGGGATGAATCAGATTTTTTTACTCACAAGAAGGGATTACGTCAAGGGGACCCGCTCTCTCCTATGTTGTTTGATTTGGCAGTTGATGTTCTCCAGCGGATGATTCAGGTGTTAAATGCCTCCATACGGCAGAAAATTACTAGAAAGCTGGGTAGAGCAGTCATAATTCACCAATACGCAGATGATACGGTGTTGATAGCATCTGCTACCACCTCCACGGTTGTTTCGTTAAAAATCATATTGAGAATGTTCTCTGCAGTCTCAGGTTTGACAATTAACTTTGACAAGAGCTCATGGATACCGATCAACATAGGCCCGCCTGAAACAGCCATGATCACAGCTGTACTTGGCTGCTCTCTGTCTAACTTCCCCATCAATTACTTGGGTTTGCCGCTATCTTTGAACAGACCCACTAAAGCCCTCTTCATGCCTCTAATCGAAAAGCTCGAATCTCGCCTTGCTGGATGGAAAGGTCGCCTTCTATCTCGAGGTGGGCGACTACAGCTAATGAACTCAGTGCTTAGCTCTATACCGATATACTTTATGTCATCATTCCTGCTTCCTAAATGGGTGATTGATAGGCTAGATAAAATCCGAAGGAGATTTCTGTGGGGTAAAGCCGGCAATGGGAGAGGAATTGCTCGTATAAATTGGAAGGCGGTTTGTAGGCTGAAGCAAAATGGTGGCATGGGGGCCACAAACCTTTTGATGCGGAATTGGGCTTTACTATTGCGTTGGTGGTGGCGTCTCTACCGACATCCCAATTCCATGTGGTCCGAAACAGCGACCCAGATCAGATCAATCATACCGACGAGGTCGCACAATGTATGGATGCGTCAAGGTTCCTTTTTCTGGAAACAATTGCTCAAGATCAAGCCTATATTCGATATGTGTACTACCTGGAAAATCGGTACTGGCTCAGCAATTTCCTACTGGTTTGACACCTGGACTAACCCAATAATGGCCTCAGTAGACACACCGCATGCATCTAATCGGAATTGGTCACTGCAAACGGCAATGCAACATGGTTTACAAGGGGTACAATCTCTGGCAGCGGGTCCACATCCAGCACAGGATTCACTGGTATGGCTTTGGTCAAAAAATCAGGAATATTCGGCAAAATCGGCTTACGAAATCCTTGTAGCCGGGGGTCAAATAAGGGATAACTTCGCATTCATCTGGTACCTTAAAATACCTCCAACGGTGAGAATTTTTGCCTTTCTACTACTAAATGGTAAGTTGCTCACCCATGATGTCATGCTGGCTAGAGGATTATCCTGTGACGGCCAATGCGAGGTTTGTTATAACTGTCCGATCGAGACTGCTATGCATCTTTTCTTCGCATGCAGCTTTGCAAGGGCCTTCTGGATTGAATTCTCTTTTAACATTGGTTTTCGAATTTTACACTTTGGAGGGGCTGATCTGCAAAAAATAATGGAAAGATCTTGGAAAGCTTGTAAGAGATCGGTGTCAAGAGGCAAATGGGCTGTTTACTTCTTTGCCGGTTGCTGGATGCTGTGGAAATCCCGCAACAAGAAGATATTTAAGGCCAGCATCACACAACCGAGATGGGCGGCATCGTATGTAGTTCAGGAAGCCAGATTGTGGTTACAAAACTGCTGAGGATGAGATGCAATCTGTTGTAGTTTGTTTGTACTTTTATGCTCTTTTTCTGTTGATACTTATGTTTTAAGCTGTACCACTGATAGCCTCTATCAGTTTTTCAAAAAAAGAGATCAGATTAGAATTGTTTATGATATCTCCAAAATAACTGGATAACTTTTATTAAATGACGGCCGGGTACAACAGTGTAATAAATGGTATCATATCAACAAGAGGAGGGAATGGAATCAATGGATAACATTGCCTTAAAAGCACAAACAGTGTACTTCTACTAAAAGTCTGTTCGGACCGAGATTTTTATTTTTGGGAAAATTAGTTATTTGTCACTTCAAAACCTTCAAATTGTGAAAATGCCATTCCAAAATTTGAAATTGTAAAAATGTCCACTCTAAACTTCATTAATTTCTAATTTTGCCATTTATACTGTATTAGCCTTGTTTAAAAAAAAATTAATTACGGACTAAAATACCCTTGGCTGAAAAACATATGAACCCCAGAAAGAAAAAAGGGTTTTCTGAGGCTGTGCTTCAATAATTGTATTAGAGAGTGAGGGGAAGGGAGGTGAGGGGAGGGGAGGGGAGGGAAAGGGCCAACACCCCAAATCGGGGGTGACGATTTTGGCTTCCGCAGAGTGAATTATGCACCTGCTGCGTCCTCCTACTACTCTCCGCCTTATACTGAGAGGGTTTTCTGAGAGGCCTTATCCTCCACCTCCTACTACTCTCCGCCTCCTACTACGAGAAGCGTAGCACCTCCGCCTCCTAAAATACTCTCCACTCCGAAGGCAGCCCCTTCGCCTCCTACTCGGAATCTCTCAAGGCACGAACACTACGCCTCCGCCCCGAGTAGGTGGGCCCTTCGCCTCAATCGCCCATAGTAGGCAGCCCCTCCGCCTCAATCGCCCAGAGTAGGCAGCCACTCCGCCTCAATCAAATTGTGGTACGCTTTTCATCTCTGTCTCTCTGCTCTTTGCACTCCATCATGTCGGACTTCATTCTATAATTAACGGGCTACTCTTAAAAAAAATTCACTTCATTTCTTTTCAGATTTTGCTATTGGTTTATCATTTATACCAGGAAGTCAGGAACCCTTATTAATTAATCGTTCAAATAAATTCTAGTCCGCATTGATTGCCTCGTTCAGAGAAGAAAATTAAAAAAGAAAAAGGCCCGCTTTTTGCTTTGTGCAGCCAGCGTTTATTAGTCATGTGATTAATTCACTTGCATATGATATATAACTTTGAATTCCTACAAATAAACCATAATTTTGTTTTCCTAGCTATACTTTTTGTTTTGAAACTTAATTACACTGGTAAATACCAGTACTATTTATGTGAAACATAAATAATTGTGCTTATAATATATCTGTCTTCGATGTTATGTGATTTTTTTCGTATTCAATTTTCCACTACATGGCCTTATTTGCATTACAAAAATATCTTTAATATGCAAACTGTTCATATATGAATTTGTAAGTGTTTATGTCAGTTTTTGATCAAAATGCTAAAAATATCAGGCCTGTTCCTTCCTGCAGTGGAGAGGCATGCATTGGATTCATTTTAGACATCTAAGCAAGTTCCACCACCAGCTCTGACTAATGTAAGCTTATTTCTTCTTTAATCCATTTTTTAGGTTGTAGCATTTGTATTCAAAATAATTTAGTCTGTTTTTAGAATAGCCTGTTTCATTAATTTAGTCTCAATAATTTTATACATCTATTACTTTACATACAGGGTTGACCCAGAAACTGCTTTTAGGGTAGAGGTTAAGGTTGAAGGATTTTGGAACAAGCAAAATGATGGTAGGAAGGAATATGTCAAGGGAAGGACATTCAAATGGGCTGTGGATTCAGATAGGTTCTCCTTGTGTGATTTGATTAGTGATCTATCGGATGAGATCTCTTGGGAGAGTTGTCAAATGGGCACCAATAAGAGGTAAACTCTCCATTGTAAAAATCTTTAACACTCTCTTTTGAGAACTTTTATCTTGGAGATGCATCAAAATTAATTGTTGTGCTGTCTGCTTGAATGAAATTGTTATAGTGGTGATTTAGTTATGATGCAAGAGGGAAGTTGTTCTCTTTTATTTGAAATTATAATGGGTTGTTTTTTGCTCTGAAAAGCTAGATGTATTAAACACTTAACACTGGTAATTTTTAGGTCACGTCAGGTGGCGGGACTGAGCAGCAGTGGACATCCCAGTGATAGATCTCCTCCATATTGAACTTAGCATTTGGGGTCCCTTTGTATTTGTTTTTATTTATGCTTTTTTGTATTAAACGAATATGTATGCTAAATTTGTTGTTTTTTGCATTTGGCTGTTTTCCTCCATGTACCTTTTTTTGGGCTTCATATTTTTAAATTTAGCTTTAAAATCCATTAAAATGCTCTAGATTAATTAAGCAAAGTTTAGTTGTTTTATTCATATTTTTATTCTGTCATTTTCTTGTATGCTAAATTTAGTTGTTTTATTCTGCCATTTTCTTGTTATATCTGTTAGTGGTGATAAAGCAAAGTTTTTCTTTTTCTTTTTATCTGTTGGATTTGGAGCTACCTTTTTGCAGCATTAGTGATCATGGTGAGACAACTACTAGTCAACAAGAAGTTAATTACCAATTCAATTAGGTGTCTACTTTGGTACGCTACATGATATCTTATCAAAAACTTTCGAAGTTCAAAGTGGCTTTGATACTAAAAAAATTTCGACAGTTCCAAGCCATAGTCATAATCAAGCCATAGCCACACTGGTTTTATAAGTGATCCACATAAATTTTCTATCTTCCAAGACTCTGTTGAAAATTGGTGAACAAACATTTTTAGAATTTATAACTAATTTTTGATCTAGCTATTCTTAAATAAACTACATTCATGTGTGCAGTACTTACATTCTTAAACAAGTCATTCCTAAATACACTTATACATTTCTACACTACTTGCACATAATTACAATCAAAATACTAATCATCACAACAACATTTATAACAAGAAGGAATATTAAACAGGTCATGCTCGGGATCACTCCGCATGCCCACAACTCCAATGTCACGAAGATATGCCTTGTAGTCCTCTTCCCACATCCAGAACATGCACGAAAATGTCTTCTGCAAAATAAAAAGGTATTTAAAATCATTTTTTCTTTATTTTTTAGCAATAAACCATCAAGATACTGCAAAGATGAGACATGAGATACAGGTCCTTGATACTAGAAATGAGTAAGCATTATCATAGTATATATTCTCTAATTAATTCTCAAATCCAGGCATTTTATGATCATCAACTGGCTGAATTCGCAATAAAAAGGTACTACATTCATTAATTTCAACTGGCTGAATATGATCATCAATTTTGGATGTTATTTCCATAGATTACATAGAAAATAAGTCGTCTTTGTTTTGCTATTACTTAATATAAATCACAAGTACTTACAATTAAATATATGAGAATCAAAAGTAGCAACTAAAAATTATGAACTAGTAAAGATCTATACAGTAATTTAGTAGAAAGCTTGAATGTATTATGGCAGTTTTGAAAAACAAACCCATGGTAGCTTTTGGGATTACATATTGTTCTGAAAGCTAGAACATTGAATGTTTTATCTATTTCCATTAACAGTATGAGTTGCTTATGGATCAAATTGACAAAGCAAGTACAAGGGTACCATTTTCTAACTTCTATATATAACCAATTACATCAGAACAAACATGTATAGCAAGCATTCATACTAGTTCATACTCCAACAATACTCAGAACAAACATGTATAGCAAGAAAAATCAGCCCCATTTTTCCTGGCACAATACCAGTACCATGTCAGAAATCCATGACAGAAATTAATTTGACCAAAATCCATGTCAGGAATTTCACTGACCTTGTTATCTGGCACAATACCAGTACCATGTACCGTAAAACATAGATATCATTTGTCAAAAATCCAGTACCTTTTTGTAGTTTACGCATCTGTAGAATACCCTCTGTGGATTTGCTGTGGTACTGCTCACAAATCTCTTCACATCGATCCCGCAATTCGGGCATTGCACGATTGGCAACAGACTGTAACTCGGCTGTGCGGCGGTGGACGAAATCGATCGCGTAGAGTTCCCAAAGGAGGACTGATGGCGATGCTCCATGATTAGATCGGAAGGAGGAGGAGGCGATTAGGGAGGAGGCAAGTTCCTGTTTGAATTTCGGAACTCTACGCAAGGTGCCATGCGATGTCTGGAGGAGGCGATGGCTGGAGGAGTTCCTATTCTATCACGAGGAGGAGGAGGAGATCTATCAAAATGGAGGAGATGACATCCCAGTGAACTCTACGCAAGGGTTCCTATTCTATCTTCGTAATACCCTCTCCAGTTTGGAGGAATTGATGACATCCATATTTCAACTGGAGGCGTGCGGTGGCAAATGAAGGGTATAATCGGAAATACAGAAATACGTATACCAGAATAGTATTTTTCAGTTAATTTTTAATAAAAATAATATCAGAATACAGTATAAATAGCAAAATTAGAAATTAATAAAGTTTAGAGTGGCATTTTTACAATTTCAAATTTCGGGATGGCATTTTCACAATTTGAAGGTTTTGGAGTGGCAAATAACCAATTTTCTCTTTATTTTTACCCAAAAACAACATTATTTTAATATAAATAACCAAATTTCGGAAAAAATTATATTTGTACTCAAACCGTAAATATTATTTACAGTTTGAATTTTTTTTTTTTTTTAGAGAAAAATAACTCAAATGCTGAAATAAAATATAACACAAAAAATCGAATTGTTTTCTAAAATATTTGTTAGAAAATACGCTACGAATAGAGCCGATTTTGTGCTAAAATACGGTAAATTACAATAATTATGCTAAAATACGGTAAATTTACTAAAATGCTGAAATTACAATAATTATGTAGAATTATGCTAAAATACGGTAAATTACGCTAAATTACGTATGAATTGGGCCGATTTTGTGGCATCTTTCATAAATCATAAAAAATAGTAAAAAAATTCCAAAAAATAATAAAAATTGGTATTCTACAAGTTCATTAGATAACTAATTTACTGAGCTACGTAGATTGAAGAATAGAAATGAAAATCTTAATCGGAAACTTCAACTGAAGTTTTGAGGCCCTTCTATTTGTTTTTTGGCGATTCTGAATTTGAAAAATTGGCATAACCAGTACGGACGCATGCGCATTTTCACAAGCTTTCCAAAAAGTGATCATTTGCTGAAATCGGACACTCGAACACCGTTTTATAGCCGTTTAAAGTTTCGTCGTCGTTTTTCGCCTTTTCAGTGAAAATATCATCCCAAATTCTCTCTAAAATTGAGTTACTACCATACGAATTCGGGGGAAGAGCTTGCTCATTATCTTTTATGTTAGTTCCGATAACATTTTATGACTTAACATACAGGGAATTTTGTTAACTCTTCTTTTGAACCAGGCAAGTAAATATGTTCAAATAACATTATTACATATAGACACATCAAAAGACGAGACAAATGTTGCATCGTATCAATAGCATTATCGGCAGATTACAAGGATTTCAAACTTCTCAACTCTCAAGGCAGCATAGTATGAGAAAACATACATGCTGGATATAACTCGTCAAAATGCAATGCAGAGTGTCAAATATAGCACGAACCTACCTATAAATTCCAAAAAAAACATGAAAAACATAGATGAATTGTGCTTCCTCGAGTGGGAATCATTTTCTCGCCAATCTCCTAGCTGCACCGAAAAACAGCGCCTTACCAATAAGGCCGGAATGAAGCCCGCAAACAACGGCCACTGTACCGCCAATCGCAATCAATCTCCAATCAATACCCCCTCTTTGATCGACCTCTTTCCTCCCACAATTCCCTATACCACCACTCTCTTCTCTTGTACCATTACTGCTATCCTGATTCAATACAGTTACAGCCTCTTTAGGTGGCATCTTAGTGGTGATTTGGGCTAACGAGGCGCAACGAGAGAGGGGAGTACCATTGCAGATTTCTGTCTTGCGCGCAAGTTGATATGCACGCATTCCAGCATGCAGCTTTTTTACTGCACCCCACATGCCGTGACGTACCCCTAGTTTAGCGACATCTTTTGGGATACCCATGTCTTCATAGTGAATTAGGGTTACTTCACAGGCCGAGAGCTGTCCATCTTTCTTTCGCGATTCAACTGGAAGTGTTTGTTATATTTTAGGTTAATTGAAGCGTACAGCTTTTTTCATTCAGATAAGGAAGGAAACAGATGATTTTAATGATCAAATTGATTTAATACCAGCCTTGATTCGCCAACTGGAAAAGTACAGTCCAACCCTTCTTGGCCTCTCTCTCTCAGGCAATGAAGGATAGGGAACTCCCTGCAGTTTAACAATTCCTAAAATGTCAGGCAAATTACCAGATCATACAGTTGGTTCAATCGCATAATAGATGTTCACCCAACTTAGCTATACCCTCTTTTCCTTATTTTCTTATTTTGCTATTACTACTTTTTAGGACATAATAGTATGATAGCTATGCAACTAGTTTATGTTTTAACCTCATTTTATCAATTTTGTTCACGGTTTAGGTACTTGTGAGATTTTATTATTCCCAAGTTTGAGATGGCACACTAGGAACTTTAGAAACTTAAAGGGCACCTTTGTAATGCAGTAGAATGCCTTTCCATCATCCCAAATTCGTCGGCCAATAATGTATTCCCGGTCACTGCAGAAGAAAGGGAACTAAAAGAAGTCCCAAAAAAGATCAAATAGTAAAAAATCAGTTATGAATACTTTATACTTATAGTGAATATTTACTGCCCACGTCAGCATACCAAATGATGCTGGTAAAAAAAATTATTACTTTTTTTCATTTTTGCTGATGTAATATTTTACTCGTGCTATTCGTCTAATTAACAAATGCAATAGCTGCAATCATGAATTCCCATTGGGACAAGTCAGCACCGGTTAAACAATTAGTCTTTTTAGACAAATTCCATGGTAAACAATTGGTCACTTCAACTTTCTGTAAACCCCACAAGGATGGTGCCGTAAATTCAGGGATCAGGTCAACCTAAATCTAATCAAACTGCTAGCAGGACAAAAAAAATAAGCTGATGTATTTAATTCTTTGATTGATTCAACTAAATGCGAGTTCATTGCTAAATGACCAAATAAATGTTGGTTCTGGATACATACTAAATTTTGTTCACTCCTAAACATAATCAAAATATTGGATTAACAAAAATAGTTAGCACGCTATATATTAATTGGATGATTATTAAGTTATAACCACAGGGCAAATGGTTTGGCAAGACCCAAAAACTACCCACCAGCTGACAAATTGGTACCAGATCTTCCCAGTTAACCCAACTTTTTTTTTGTTTTTTTTTTGAAGTAGCCTAAGATACCTGCTTAGTTATGAAACAACCAAGTTTACAGCTCACAAAAGCATATAGCGAAGAAAAAGCCCAAAACTGTCTAGTGTCTAGTTTCAACTTTTTCAAAAGTCTAAACACCTCATTGATGCTTCTCTAAACTTTGGTAGCTTGTCATACCATCAATAGCCAACATAGTAATTTTTGAAACATTATTTATCAAAACATATGGTCGTACCTTTTTGATCCATTGAACAATCATGGTCCCATTTTCAGGGAACTCCTCCAAGATCTTGGAGTAGGCAAGCATCGCATCCCACTTGAACCTGAAATCGTCATCCCAGAAGAAATCCTTCACCAACTCAGGTGTTGCATCCTCAAAAACCGTGCGGCTTCTGTATACTATAGGACCATCCTACAAGATATAGGTTTAACTTGCTATCAAGTAGAATTTCAGTGCTTGCTTGCACAATTACAGCTTAGCCAAGTGTAACTGAAGAATAAAATAAACTAGTACTGCACTGTATTAGGCCAACTATACAAGCACATTAACGCCCCAGGCACATGGCAAGAGGGGCTTGCTAGATAGATGCTCAGTGTATTTTTTTCTTTTCTTTTGAGATATAGTCCGTATTAAGATATTTATTTCTAAAACGACAAAAATATGGTAAATTCATTACATTACTCAGATACATGTATACTGCACAAGAGTATTTTCATCAATAGGAGCTAAATTTATAAACAACTCCAGTAATGCAATAAGTGAGTAAAAGTTAGATGGATGGACACAATATAAACCATTAAAACAAAAGGCCAATTGGCTCCAAAAAAATTATAGTATAAAGAAACCATAAAGGTACCAAACGAATGTAATGTACCTCAGGCTCATAGCGCCAGGCTTGATAGAGCATATTAGAAGTGGTACGCTCCATCTGATGTTGCCAAGCTGCATCCCCAATCTTACCATCCAGTAATTGAATTAGATGGTCCAGGTCTTTTTCAGTTACAATTTCGTGCTCGATTCCAAAATTTCCACTAGTAAAAATATAGGGTAAGAAAGGAAATAAAATTAGTTCAGATAACATTATATAACCTACAAGTGTGCATTTAAAAAAAAAAGAAAAAAAGAAAAGAAAAAGGAAACAAGCAACATTGCTACTTTCTTAAGAGACCAATAATAATAACTGAAAGACTATGAAAATTTCTAGCCTTAAAATATTACCCTAACTACCATTTTATCTTCTAAGCAAGATTATGATTGGATAAAAATTAAAGCAACTACACCGAGGTCCCCAACTAAATGTCGAGGAACAACATACCTAGCGCTCCCGCCAGCTGTTTCCCCATTCCGAGTCACTGACTGTGGGGCCGACTCGTCAGTGACGCCCACACTTTTCACCTTGAAATTTGACCACAATCTCTGACAAACCGAAAAAACCGACAGAGCGGTGAAAGCAAGCCAGAGTCGTCGTGCGCCGAACCCAGGCGGAGCGGTCCACGCGAACCGTAGTTTGCTCCGTAGACCGAGAAACACGAGCCCGGTCCACCGTGGTCGCCAAGCCCACCCGATCACCAGCCCGATCATCACCGCCAGCCAGATCGGCACGGCGCATAGCACCACGTCCAGCGCCACCTCCGCCACCGCTGGCCTCCGCACGAAATCCAGGCACCAGGTGTACATCTCCCCCATTGGAGAAAATAGATAGACTCGATTTTCTCACATGTGAGAGATTCGATTGAGAAAATATCCTATTTGGATCTTCTTGTTTTTCGTTTGGTTGGACTCGGAAGAAGAGGAAAGAGTAGAGAGAGGAGAGAGAAAAGTTTTGGGAAAAAAAGCAGCAGTTACAGTTTAGAAAAATCATTTAACGTCTTCTCCTGATTGGATATCATGAACGGCTGAGATTGAATCAATCAATATTCCAAGTACTGCTTTAATTGTAAACTGTTAAGATTAGAACGAACGGAGTCAGATTTGGACAGTAGCGCTGTAATATTCATTTGTATATTGTAGCAGATCCGGTGCAGAGTTATTGACCGGATAACACCAGATGACGTGTTAATGATACAGTGCAGTGTACAGCAAAAATTAGATTAGTTGGTGGTAGATTACTGTCTAATCAAGAGACGTGGCAGGCGCTTTTACCCATTCACAGTTACCCAAAGCCAAAAGTGTGAATTTTTACTGTGTTTACTTTTCGTTAGGGAAAAAAATTTAAGTTGACAAGTATAATATCATTCTTAAATTTATTTTTTTGTGAAAAATATTTTGTTGCAAGTCTGGTACAAGTAATTTCTCGGGAACTTCTATCGTTTTTTTTTGTTAATATATTGATAGTTTGAACTGTGTTCTAAATAGCGCGCTATAGCGCTGCTATAGCGCTGCTATAGTGTTTTTGAACCCCAAACGCTAAGTTATGACATCAAAATACGCTATTTGCGCTACGGCCGCTATAGCGGTGATAGTGGTCCGCTATTTGCACTACGGCCGCTATATAACATGATTTTTTTTTTTTTAATAAAACCTATTTGGCAGTCACTGTCAAATTTTTCAAAAAAAAATAATATAAATTTTTTTAAGCAATTTATATGAGTTTTAAATAAAGATCCAAAAAAGCTCAAACCGAAATTGAATTTGTTGCTACTTGCTGCAAATAAATCAATTTGAAATTGAGAATAAAAATTAAAATTTGAATAGAAAAAAAAAAAAAAAGATTATGTCAAACAGAAACGTGCCGCTTGTATCGAACTATGAATCGCCGCACAAATGAAATGTGGAGACAGAGAACAGAACAGCCCTTCCCCAAGACAGAGTGGTCAAATCATCACATGCCCCTCATTCACCTTTGTCCTTTGCAAACCCATTTTATTTTGTTTTCCAAACGAAAGAGACTCTTTTCTCAAATATAAATATCACTAGTTGTTTCTTTACGAGAGAGACGTCAAAGAGATAGTTTAAGCAAATGTTTTTTCTTTTTAGAATTCGTGTGGATCCAAAAAAGGGAAGTAATTAATTTGAATGTAGCATCAAATTATAGAAATATATTTAATATAATCTTAGCTCTGTCTCTCTCACGAATCCACATCCTCTGTTGTACCGTTCGAGTTAATTTTCAAATCGTGCCATCAGAATTCGAGTCAATTTGGGCTCACGCCTTTAACGCCCTGGCACATGAGCCTTTGATATTAGTGCAGATTTGAATTGGACGATCCAGATCTTAACTCAAAATTTGAGATATGTTAGGTAATATTTAGACATGCCAAACGTTTAACGGTACGTTAATATCAATCAAGGCCTTCTTATATTTAGATTTCAAGATTCCTGTCTTCTTTTTATGTATTTAATACTATCAATTAGAAAACTGCATGGATTAGTTGACTAAATAAATAAGATAAAGTGTTTGTTTTTTAAAAAGATAATATTTTTAAACTATTTTAACTATAAACATGACTCATTTAGAATATATTTTCATTTCACGAGATAATGACTGTTTTTTGACCATTGGTTTACCATTGGCTCATCATGCCTATCACGACCCTCCTCCTTTATCCTGGCTTGGAAACATGTTGTGCAAATGTTTATCATTTTTAGTCAGCACTTAACAGGGGTGGATTCATGATTTTCGTCAGGAGGGCAAAAAAATATTGAATCGGGTTTAATTACCTAATCGGATTTAAATCCATTAATCAATTGGGTACTCGATAAAAAACAATGCTTTAACTTATACTTTCCAATGCTTTGACTTGTAATTTCTAATTCTCTGACTTATAATTCTAATTACCAATCAAAATTCAACAAATTTATTTCAATTTTAACTCTAAATTTAACCCGAACAACAAATCAAACATTCAGAGTGGGGCAAAAAAATTTCAGGAGGGGGCAAAGTCGGTCGGAACCGATAAATCTCCACTAAAACTCAAAAATCCAGAGAGGGTAGCTGCCTCCCCTTGGAATACACTAGGTCCGCCCCTGGCACTTAAAATGATAGTCAAACAAATTTTAAATTATATCTAATTTGATACCCTACGTATAAAAAAAAAAAAAAATTAAATATGATTTTAATATTTATTTTGATGAACATTTTTATGGACAATCATGACAGTCAAATAAATTCTGTTATAATCATATTTTATGGACTAGAGGCCCACATTAAAAGTCCACAAGTAAACTTGAATGGGTATCAGATATGGGCCTCAAAAGGAATTGACAAGCTGGGATGAATAAACGATTTCTCTTAGTTGACTAGATCCCATACTTTTTTTTTTTTTATTATTGTTCCAGCCTTAGTCTGTTATTCTCTTAATATTAGGGCTGCACAAAAAATTCGTAGTTCGTAATTCGATTCGAGTTTGATTCGAAAAAGTTCGAAAAAAATTTGATTCGAAATTGAGTTCGTTCGAAATTATTTCAAACCAAACTTAGTTCGAAATTAATTCAAACCAAACTCAAACTGGACCTAGTTCGTTCGAAATAGGTTCGCAAACCAAATTTAGTTCGAAATTAACTCAAACATGAACCGTTAATTTCTGCTGATAACTTATGTTCACTGATGAAAATATAAGCCGTCCAGTCCATAATTGCTTTGAATTCTGACTTCTGAAACAGAAATTCCGGTCCAATTACAAGCTCAAATAAAAAAATTCAACAACAAAGCTCAAATAAAAAAATTTACATGTTTATACCAGAAATTTTGCTTTTTATGGTAGGATTATGAGTTTTTCGGGTAATCCAGTCTCAACTCTCTCGTTTTTTCTTTGTTTTGATAAAGTTATTATTAATTTGATAAATTTGTTCAATTAATTTCAGCTTAAAGAAACTATTAAATAATAAATAAAATAAATATGGTACCTTTATCATTTTTTTGACAGCAATACATTTTTTGGCATTTTTTGCATTTATTTTCGGACCGTTCGTTTTACCGCGGGAATTCAACGACCGATCTACAACAAAATCATTCCAAATCTGATCTAGAATGATCAAGGTACAATATTGAACATAACCAATATAAAAGTTCGGAAGTTTTATTATGTATGAGCTTTGGTCCAACACGAAATGTTTATGGCCATACGATGCTTCAATTTTCGATCAACTAGATGGATGGGTAAATGAAAACAAAATTTTATCAAACTTTCATGGAAGACGATAAATGCAATGCTCTTTGATTTCAACGGCCCCGATTGGTCAACGGACGACATGTTTATGTGCGCCTTCATTAACTTAGAAAGCAAGAGTATATGTTTCATAAGACATAAACTCTTGCCTTGTGAGTTAATGAAGGTGCACGAAAATATATCGTCTGTGGTTTGATCGGGACCGTTGAAATCAAAGAGCACTGCATTTATCATCTTCGATGAAAGTTTGATAAAATTTTGTTTTGATTTACCCATCCATCTAGTTGATCGAAAATTGAAGCATCGTATGGCCATAAACATTTCGAGTTGGATCAAAGCTCATACATAATAAAACTTCCGAACTTTTATGTTGTTACGTTCAATATTGCACTTGATCATTCTAGATCAGATTTGGAATGATTTTGTTGCAGATCGATCATTGAATTCCCGCGGTAAAACGAACGGTCCGAAAATAAATGCAAAAAATGCCAAAAAATGCAAAAAAATGTATTGCTGTCAAAAAAATGAAAAAAATGCTGTCAAAAAAATGATCAAGGTACAATATTTCTTTTATATGTCTAAAAAATACAAAAAATGTTTTATTGATCAGCTATTCATTTAGAAAAAAAAATTATATGTATTGCTGTAAAAAAAAATGCAAAAAAATACTTATTTATTTGATAAAAATAAAAAAAACATGCAAAAAGTAAAAAAAAAATGTAAAAAGTTTGAAAATATATATTTTTATTTTTTTCCAAATTATTTGCTGTCTAATTTTATTTTGTATCACTACAATGCACTTTTAAACTCACTCAATAAAATATTAAATAAAATATTAACTAAGCGAGTGACCCCACAAATCCTGCAATCCGATCACCTCAATAATTTCACACCCTTAGATCTATCATCTTACCAACGTCTAGATCTCTTCCATGTCATCAATTTGCTCACTTTCCATTCAACCAATTAACCCGCTATTTTTTCCGCCACTGCCTCCTTTTTTTTCCCTCTTCCCGCTAATTTACGCCAAAACCGCTCGTCCAAATTTCTCTCCCGCTAAGTACCAAAATAATCTCCATCACGTCTTCTCTCTCTCACTGGTGGCCTCTCACAACAAAGACTCCTCTCTCGCCTAAATCCCCTGTTGCGTACATTCAAACTGAGTGTGGTATTTGGTTGTAATTAATTTTGGAGTGCTTGAGTTTTTATTTAAATGGTACTTCTATTGATATTTGGGTTTTATTTAAATTGTATTTTGAATATTTTGGAGTGCTTGAGTTTTTATTTAAATTGTACTTCTATTGATATTTGAGTTTTATTTAAATTGTACTTTGAATACTTGAGTTTTTATTAAAGTGCTGTAATTTCGCACTATGGCCCAGTCAGAAGTCATAAATCGTAAGTCGTAACAAAGTTCGTAAAGGTTTGAAATTGAGTTCGTAAAAAATTCGGTTCGAAATTGGGTTCGTTCGAAATTGAGTTCGTTCGAAATTAATTCAAACCAAACCTAGTTCGAAATTAATTCAAACCAAACTCAAACTGGAGGTAAGTTCGATTCGGTTCGGTTCGTTTGCAGCCCTACTTGATATAATGATAGTTCAATTTTATTTAATGACAACGCTTTCTGTTACATTATTTGAGTATCGCTTAAAGTTCGCTTGCTTCGCTTGCAGTAATGAGTAATCGGGTTTACGGTTTCTTTCTTTTATCGGTATATCTATTGGGTTTCCAGGCTCTTTATATATTTAACATGGTATCCTTCATCCTTGCGTGTAAGGTGCTTGAGGTAATGCTTGCTTAAAAGGTGAAGGATAGAAAAGGAATCTGCAATACAGTTGAGCAAAATGGTAGAAATCTCTCTCACTCGCACGCTTTCTCTCTAACTTGCGTTGGTTATTTTCTTGCATTCTTGAAAAAATGAATTGATAGAAGAATTATGCTTCATTTGCTTATCTTACCATTGCCTATTGCTTAAAGGTACAAGTGAGCTGTTGAAGAGGAAGGAGGGATTAGTTCTAAAATTTGACAAGTCTATAAAAGATGGGTGAATTGTTGAAATTCTGCTGTAAATGGTTTCGGATGGAGAAAAGGAGGAGTAACTACACTAGCGAACCGGATGATGACATCGACAGGATTAGCAACTTGCCGGAGGAACTCCGAGTGCACATCCTCTCCTTCCTCAGCATTAAAGAAGCCGTGCAAACATGTGTACTTTCCAAAACATGGAAGAAAACATGGGCTTCTCTTCCTATTTTATCATTTGACTTGAGAGAGTTCTTGTTGGACCATCCGGATCACAACCTTTCCCGTAAAATTTTAAGAGAATATGAGTACAAATTTGCGAAATTTGTTGAAGCTGTGTTACAAAATCGAGAAGCATCAGACGCTCTATCTCATTTCATTCTTTTCTGGGTGACTAAAGATTGTGTATCTTGCCATTCTGAAGCTTTCAAAGGCTGTATCTTGCATGCGTTGGAGTTCAAACCTCGATTCTTGGCTGTTTGTTTTTGTAAGCATAAACTGCTCAGAAGTTATAAGATCTTCACTTGTGCTTCCTTGGAAGAAGTTTTATTGGACATTAAAGGAGACCGTAATATTGAAATCGCACCAAACTCAGTCCAGCTCCCGCGCCTCAAAAGATTAGATCTTTTTAATGTAACAGTCAATGATGATTTTCTCGATAAACTTTTCTCGGGTTGTCCCATTGTTGAAGAATTGCATCTATACGGTTGTATTTTGAATGTCTCTAGAATTTCTTCTGGTAGACTGAAGAGGTTGGGTCTGTTGCACTGTGACTTCTCAAAGAGGTACACCGTGATTCTCTCAAACTTGCAAATTTGCATTGTGATTTCTCCAAAAATAGATTCTGTTTTCTTACATATGCAATAATTGACTTTTCATCTTGCATATATTCTGATGGTAAAAAATGTCACAAGGCTAATTCTTACCTTACCGGATACTGAAGTTGGGGTACTTTTTCCTTTCACTACGTTTGTTAGAGGGCCCGAGCTCATCAGCATTCTTTCAAATGTCACCTGGCTAAATCTTGCCTTACCGGGTACTCTAGTTAAGGTACAGTTTCCTTGCACTACTAAATTAGTCACTAAAAGTTTAGAACGACATACCATAACAAATCTTTTTTCTAAAATATGGAATACTATTAATTGTGTTTATAATTGGTTTGCTAACGCATATTTTCTTGTTTAACCATAGACCTTTTTGGTTTGTATTTACTCTTCCTTGGCAACAGATGTCCCCTTGGATTTACCTAGTAGTCATAATGAACAATTATTAGGATTAGTACCTTTTGAGAGAATATTATTAATGCTATTTTGATTTCAAGGGATTATTTGAGAATGGAGTTCCTCGTTGGCCAATTTTCATGAACCTGAAGAGGTTGAAGCTCGGTGGTTGGTGTCTGAATAGCGATTTCGACTTGGTTGCTTTTTTTCTCCGGTCACCTAATCTACAGAGGCTCACGCTACATGGCTATAATGTATTTCCTTTCTCATGCATTTATTGGTGACCCTAGTACTAAATTTGATGAGCCATCTAAATCCAAAACTGACATGAGAATTAGGTCATGTGTACCAGTAACTGTATATCATCGATGCCCCATTTTATGACTTGCACTTGGGACTTTGTATCCTCTAAATAATTTATTTTCATGCTATTGAAGCCAGAGGAAGTTGATACTGGTACTGATGACAAGTCAAATTGGGAGGAACCGAAAGCTGTTATGTTCCAGCGGGAGTGGCTTGAGAAAGTTATGATCATGAAATTGGGGAAGAGTGATGAATGGGTTGATCAGCTGATAAAAAATCTACGTGCCCATGTGAAGACCATTGGGGAAATTAAAATAGTCTGAATAGTTAATGTTCAATCTTGATGAGGGTTTTGATGGTTCTGTTAATCGAATTAGCTGTTGTTTTATGAGTACAATATATAGTTTTTTGTTGTTGTTTGCATGGTTTTTCATGTGCCGTTGATGAGGTTATTGGTTTTGTGTGTTCTTATTACTGTTATTGAATCTGGGTACCCATGCCAAGAAAATGGGGAGAATTATATAGTAGTCTGAATTGGTAATCATCCATTTTGACTAAATTAGAATTTTCTTTTACTATTTTTATTGTGTCTAATTTTGCAAGGAACCAAAAGGGGTACTGACTCATCTGACATTTGAGGGTGCTGGTATACTTGGACAAGTCACCTGAGTTTAACCACCACTGTGTTATTGATTCAATATCCTTCCACAGAGACCCATAATTTCACTCAAATTGATTTACTGATTAGAGTTCTTTGTTTCTTCGGACCATGGTTTTATATTGGAGCTTTCATTTACTTGTCATTTCCCGTTTCTGTACGACCGTTTTGGTTTTTAATATTTAGAAAAATAGTAATTTTTTTTTTAAAACCAGAAAGATGACGAAAATTGCCCGTAGGCTAGAATGCTAGATTATATTGATTGTAAAATGTTCATTATATTTTACTATCAATATACATACTGGGACCAATATTACATTAATTAAACCTACTACAATTTAAAATTAGATTGAAATAGACATCTGTTTATTCCACTGTGCTAAAAGCTCCTCAGTTTATAAAAAAAAAATATATATATAAGAAAAAGGTATTAATGCATTGATTCTAGTAATTAAGGGCACTGGAAGTCGTTTAATCTAATTTAACCTGGTCATGAAACTATCATGATCAATGCAAGTATGTAAAGCTGTAAGCCCAAACATTCGAAAAATAATCATATTTCATCCTCTCTTAAATGTCTAGTCTATGTTATTGTGTTTTTTTTTTTCAAAAATAAATGTGTTTGATGTCTAAATGCAAGAAGTTAGTAACGTTAAATATTTTTTTATTCTTCTCCATGTATTATTTTACTATTTGTTATTTTCTATTGTAGAGATTTTTGACGATTTGAAAAAGTATTTATTTGTGTCTGAAATTTAATGAATGCAAACGTTACGCAAAAAATTTATTTTATATATTTGATTATTTCTTAAGAGAGTAAGACTTAGGTGCTATGAATAGTATAAGGCCTTCCGTGTTACGGTCTTAAAAATCTATCCTATAAACTTTAAACTTCGATCTAAGTAGCTCAGTAAATTGGTTATATAATGAACTTGTAGAATACTAATTTTTACTATTTTTGAAACTTTTTTACTATTTTTTATGATTTATGAAAGATGGTAAAAAATAGCCTAAAATATTAGTAATTTTCTTTTACTTTTAAGTCATTTTTTGCCATCTTTTTTAGTGAACTTATTTATTTGAGACAAGAGTGCAGCCCAACTCTTACTAGTCCACAAATAGATTCAAATGTAAATATAAATGTTCGATTACTTGGGATAAATTTGAGAAAATTTATAACCTGTATTTGGAGTTCATTGGTGAAATGACCTTTGAGCCGGTCAAATCAGACTGTGCCAAGCTATAGCTTGAGGGTATATATGTTTGATTGAATTGAGAATAGATTATTTTTTAAGTTAGTTTATTCAAAATAACTTATTCGGTGTTTGGTTGGTTTAGAATAGTAAATTCAAATTTTTTGTCTTATTAGAATAGACTATTCCTAAGAATTTTGAGATTTGACTATTTTAATAAGACAAACAATTAATAGCTATTCTTTTTTTTTTTTTAGAAACAATAAGGATCACGTCCTCAACAATAGCTATTCTTGATTTGGCTATTCTAGTTATTTTTATTTTGCAACAAAACATACCCTGAGACTCCGAGAGGAGGAAGCATCAGTTTTGAGAGACTTTGCTTAGATTGAAAGAATTTGAGTTTTCTTTTGCAGAAAATAACTAAAGTAAAATAAATCTTACAATAAGTGCCGCCGCATGTATTTAGGTATTATTTTATAAAATTATTTGAGAAAAATAAATAAAAATTTCAATTAATTTGTATAAGATTGAGAAAATTTTAACTAAATAATTTGAAGGTTCGCCAATAAAAAATATAAATTTAAAACTGAATAAATGAAAAAGCAATGGGCCTTTTTTTTTTTTAATTATCTCACGTTTCTATTTTAATTAGGAGATGGTATATATAATTTTGCACGAGTCTAGAAAAGTATTATATGGGGTCTAATTTTGGACGTTTCTATTATATTGGTTCGAATCTAACCATAAAATGAAATCTCAAATTTAAAAAGATAAAAATAGATTGGATCAACTCAAAATAGAACGGACGCAAAGTTTTTAAAATCCTCGCATGGATATATATATATATATATATATATAAACCTTCTCTACCAAGAGCTAGCTGCTACATAGTTGCATAGTCGGTGCGCTTTTGAGAGGTTTGTCCTAATATTATATTCACCATTTCATGCACCTGAGTTTAGAGTTTAGTTGTACTATTCTAAAGATAAGGATGATTTTGATTGTTACCTTTCTTTTCTTTTCCTTGAAATTAAGCTTAAAACTGAAATTATATATATATATATATTCAATTTTCTTGTTTAATTTAATTTAATAGGATCTAGGATCTAGGATGGGCCGAAATAAGAGGAAACTCGTGACGGTGGAACCCAAACAACAAATGGCGATGTATAACAATAACAAGAGGAAAAATGGTTTTGCAAAGAAGGAGAGAGAGTTGTGTATTTTGTGCGATACACCAGTTCTTGTCTTATGCGATGCGCTCCCGCTCCCGCTAGAAATATTAATTGATCATTTGGAGTTTCTGGAGGAAACTTAATTTAAATGATTCCTATTGGGACAATTAATTGATGTGCCCGTCGACCCGGTAATTAAACTCAATTTCTGCATTTTTCTTGCTTGGATATATATAATTTGTTGTAAGATCGAGTCGACAATATAATTGAGATATTTATTTGCATTTTATTAATTATAAACTTGGATTGATTATGTTTAACTAATTCTGGCCTGCTTAATTGTGTATTTATTTTTTCTGAATCTTATACAAATTAATTGAGATATTTATTTATTTTTCACAAAAAATTTAATATGATAAGTACCTAATTAATTAAATGCATGTGGCGGCACTTACACTTATTGTAATTAGATTGATCACAAAAGAGAAGCATTGTCAGAATTAAGCTAGCTTTTGCCTGTTGATCTTACACAGATCGATGGCATCTAAAAGTCATGGTGACTGCGCGCATCAATAGAATTAAAAGATCGATAGCCAAATTCATCAGATCTACAAGGAACATAATCAATTAGATAATAAGAAAAGGCATTGACTATTAATTAATTTCCATGTTGTCAAGTATTAAGTTTATTTTTTTAATATAAACCTATATATGATTACATCGTACTAACAGTGTGACTTTTTGAACTAGCTAGTACGTATATATATATATATATATGATCATAAGCTTGAATTATATATATATTAATATTAACAAGTGCGTATCAAATTTGTATCAAGATGAAACATGCATGCATGTATATATTTCGAGCTGAGAAAAATTAATGGATGAATTAGAGACAATAGGAATAATTATACATATACAGTACGTGTTTATATTATCTGTGACGATAATTGGATAAAAGCTAGTGAGGATTAAAATTAGTACTAACTGTCACAAAATCTTCAAGTCTATAGACTGGAGAGAAGTACATCATTAAATTAATATACTGTCTTGAACAATTGTTAGCAGCTGCATGCCTTAGATTAATTGGGTACCCCCATAATTAAGCTAATTATGAATTTTTCATTAAATGGACTTTAGCGGATTTTCTTTAGTCATTTTAATTTGATTCTGCGAAAGAAAACTCAAATTCTTTCAATCTAATTAATTAGCCAAGTCTCTCAAAACTGATGCTTCCTCCTCTCGGAGTCTCAAGCTATAGCTGAATTGACACAGTCTGATTTGACCGGCTCAAATTAAGGCCATTTTGATCACCAATGACACCTCTTAATTTGTAAGTTCTTTGGAGAATTTATATATAAGCCACTCAGAGTTTGTTCTAACAGTTTTATCTGAACTTCTATTCATCGATCCCTTCTCAAATAATAGCATATAGAATTAATTAATTTATAACCACAATCACATGTACTACAAATTAAGAGTTTAGGCACTCTAGAGGCAATTCTTAATTTCCTTTCTTCTGTCAATCTTTGTTTTCTTTTACTTAATTATGACCTGCAAAATAGTGGATCGAGCTAATTAGCTGCATATATAATTAAGGAAGAGAAGAAAGTATATTAATTTAATGATGTACGTACTTCTCTCCAGCTTAATTGCTCACTCTAGCTTTTTTCATCTGTTCTCATTTCTCTTCTTTTTTTTGAAGGTTAGATGGCATCTGTTCTCATTTCAATAAATATCTCATGTTTGCTTGTACTCTAGTGGTTAGAGCTCTATTTTAATTTTAGTAGTTGAGAGAACCACATTGTGCATTTTAATTTTAATCCCCTATCAAAAATTTCTAGTTCTGCCCCTTCGTAGGGCTGAAATAAATTTTAGCAAAATATATTAATTACGGATGTTTTTTTTTATTGAGTAACGCTGAAATCAATTTTTCTACTACAAGCTTCTTATCAACAATTAAAATTCATCCAAAAATTAGGCCTATGGGATTCATCTTTATTGAAATAATTTGCAATTTCATTATATTTGGTTGGGGCCTGAGCTAGCTAGGCTCAGTGTGTGAACTTATAATTAATATAGCAATTGTGCATTTTATAATTTTCAATGGTGTGTTGTACATATAATCGTTTGGTGGGCAATTTATTAGGTTGGAAAAATAAGTTTGAAAAAAATCTAAGATAACTCTTGATAACAATCCAAAGGCATTTTTTGACTTGATCAAAATATGTAATAGCCAGCTATATATCAACAGTTAGTTGTGTTCAAGTTGAAGTGAACAAATGTATGCAATATTTTGAAATTCAGATGGAGATCCCTCATGGATATTAAATAGTTGGGTGGCAAACTATTTAATATATTCAATTTGAAAATTTGCATTATACGACACACAAGTATATACTATGAGTTCATAAGATTATTGTGTATATAGGCAAACATATATAGGTGAACCAACAAATATAATCGTTATGGTTGCAGCTAGAGGTCGAGATAATTTTTTTGAATTGCCTAGGTAAAATATATTCTACTTGTTTCAAAATTATATCTACAGTTTTGGAATATATTCTAATTTTATAGTAATACCCTTCAATCCTTCATCTCATGTACTAATTAATGAAATTCTAATTAATTCAAAAAAATTAATGAAATTCTAATTAAATTTAACTTGTTTCGACTTCAGAAATTGGAAAATGTGATTTCATTAGAGATATTTTATTAATTAGATCTCCCTTAGGAAAGATAAATTTCTATCTAATAAGTAGTCAGATATTTAAAATAAAATATTTTGGCATAAAGTTTGCATTCATTAAATTTCAGACACAAATAAATACTTTTCCAAAACGTCAAAAATCTCTACAATTGAAAATAACAAAAAGTAAACTAATTCGTTTAGAAGAATACAGAAATAATTATTTAATATCAATTGCTTTTTTTTTTAATCTTAGGAATATCAAACACATGCATTTCTTTTTTAGATAAAAAATTCTGTAGTAATTAAGAGCATATGAAGCCAATAAGGTCATAAATTGCCAACGTACATTTAATAAAATTTGTACCATTAAAACTTGCTGGTAAATATGTTGAACTGTTAAATTAAAAAACAAAATGATAAGTAAATGAAAGCTCCAATAATTAATTAATTAATTATGGTATGTTTTAGATAACTCTGTTTCAAGGTGCTCGTGATGGAATTAATGACATCATGGGTCTCTGTGGTAGGATATTGACTCATCTGACCCTGCCACAATATGAGACAGTACCTCTTCTAAATAATCTCGAAATTAGACCCAACTCATCTATAACCACAAGTTCCTGAGGTGCATTATATAAACGGACGGTGCCTATGAAAACTATAGGGTCTGTTTTGAGATTCGTGCCAGATTAAAGAACGGTCCAGATCTAATTATTGCAGCGTCGTGCTTCACTCCCCACTGAATTTCCCAACCCCTTTTCAATCTTTTGATTTCGGACTTCACCTTTCTTTGCTTTTGAATAACCGAATCGAAAAAAGAAAAAGAGGAGAGTTCAAATGCCGACATTTTTAAAAATACCCAAAGTTAATTACACATTAATAAAAATGTTGAGACCCATCAAGTTTTATTAAAAATGCTCAAATTGGTCATTTAATGACCGGTCTCTATTTAAAAAGAAATCGGTCATTAAATGGTCGGTCTCCTGATTTAATTTTTTGTTTTTTTAGACAAATAACTAAAATGCTGAAATATAACACTAAAAATCGAATTTTTTAGTTAAATACTTGTCAAATTAATTTTTTGATAGCATATTTACCGGTTTTTTTATTAAATATATCATACGGACTGTTTCTTGTTTGAACATACAAAATAAAAGATATTCAATATTAGGATGCTGGTTATTGTCAAATTAAATTCACTAGCCACATGCGAACACTAAACATCAGATCAGTAATTTCGATATAAGTTATGAGTTTTACCATGCTGCATACGACACTGTCACTAGCTGCAAACGGATCGTTGTGTGTCTACCGATAATAAAAAACTTTAACTCAATTTTTGAGGCACTAACGAGGTTGTTTTGCAATTCTGACTACGTCAGTAGATACACAATGACCGTTTGCGGCTAGTGTATTTTTATTAATATGTAATTAACTTTGGGTATTTTAAAAATGTCGGTTCAAATGCCTTTATTTTTCATGCCTCCACCATGCCTCCATTTTTAAAAACTTTAATAACTTAAAATTTAAAACTTAAAAGTCAAAACAAAACCGTTGGATATGATCTACATCATTTAATCTATGCACGTGTAAAAAAATATGACATTTCAATTTTGTTTTGGTTGTCATCAAGAGCTTATAAAAAACGTACTAATGTGGATAATTTCTAGATGTTGATTTTTCAACTTATTGATTCACATAAAAAAAAATCAAAATGTGATAATTTTTTATGAGCACATAGATAAAATGATATAGATCATATTCAACATTTTTATTTTGACTTTTAAATTTTAAATTTTAAGTTATTAAAGTTTTTAAAAATAAAAATATGATGGAGCCACAGAAAATAGAGACATTTGAACCCTTATCGTAGAAAAATAAGAATCTCAAATTTGTAAAAACAGTGCGTCGTAAAAAACCTAGAAGGCAGAATTGTTGCAACTCAGACGGTGAGTCTCTTCCGATTCGAATGTTCTTTCGCCCAATACGCGGCCAGTCGATCGGTTTGGAAAATCGCTCAGTAGTCGGATCGTATCGTGAGCTAGCGAGAGATTTTCGAAACAATTATAGCAACAATCAGACTATTTCTCTTAATTTTAAGTTAAGGTACTTCACAAACAAACATTAGCAGGGGTTTTGGGGACGCTGCCCACCCCCGTCACGAATTCGCATCCTCTGCAGAGTCCTGCAGAGTTTTCAATTTGGTCCGTTCGTTTTGATCGGACGGACCAGATCAGATTTTTCCCGAATTGAAAAACAAAAAACAAAATTCCCCTGATCTGATCTGGTCCGTCCAATCAAAACGAACAGATCAGATTGAAAACTCCGCACCGTAAACTCCGCAGAGGATCCTGGTCCCCCCCTCACCCCGTCTCTAGGTTTTAGGTGTTAAGGGAAATTGAATGCATGCTTGCAATTGCAAAGGAAGATGAACAACTAAAATTGGAAAGTAACAACAGAGTAAATATTGTTTATGATAAATAAGAACTTATTGGGATTAAAAGTTTAAGCTGCCAAATCTTGTTCAAATCGTAGAATCTTATACTGTATGTAGATTACAAGCTGTTAATTCTAATGTTGTACAAGATAACAACTGTGTATTGCAGAAAAGAAAAACATTTTTCTTTTTCTTTTTCTTTTTATTGTTATAGTCAATCAAGCTTAATTTTCTCCGCTTCTGAATTTTTTTTCGGTTCAACCGTTCAATCAAACAAACCGAAATTTAGGGTTAAGTTCCCAAGCTCTTTGTAATTTTAGAATAGTTTTCTTGCATGCAAGGTGCTTGAGGTAATGCTTGCTTGAAAGATAAATTAAGGAGAGACTACTTGCGTATTTTCATCAGGGCGAAATTCGTTTCTTTCCTTCGGACAATCGGATGTTATTTCTTCTTGCAATTCAGCCTTTCAAAATCGCGCCAATTGAAATCATTCGCTTCACTTTCGCTGATTCGTTTCATACTCGAATTCGTTTACCATTTCGCGTTTTGAGGTATCACGTCGCCGTTCCGATCATACCCTAACTCCCGGTTCTATTCCACGAAATTTGGCATGGCCGACGACATCGATGCAGTCATGGCGCTCGACCTTCTTCCTTCCTCCACCAAGTCCACCTCTTTTAAACCCTTGCGTTTCCGTCCCAAACCCAGAGGCACCACCACAGTCCCCGCTGCTACTGCTAAAACCCCTATTAAACCTAAAATAGAGCCCAAGGACCCTATACTGACTCCTCCTGTTCCCATGTCTTCTTCTCCAGATATCAACCCTAAAATGGAACCCGTCACCAACCCTAAAATAGAGGCGCATGTTGAGGAGGAGGATGAGGTGGAGCGGGAGATTGATGTGTTCTTGACCCCGGATGAAAATGAAAGTGAAAGTGAGGTAATTTTTCTTTTTCTTTTGGGACTACTTCATAAGGTTGCATGGCTATGTGAAGCATGCAGATCATTTTGCACTATTTTTCTTACAAATGATTCCCCCTTGCAGATCTATGTTATGCAATATCCACTCAGACCGAATTGGCAGAATTATGAGATGGAGAAAAGGTGCACAGAGGTAAACTTAGAGTGAGCCTATGGTGCTATGCATAGCACCAATGGCTAGTGTACTACGGCTCAATATGGTACTTTTTAAAATCCTAACGGTCGATCCGATCGTTCAATGTGATATCCATATGAATATGTACTTGCAAACTAAATTTTATATTTTTTCGAATTTTTTTACTATTTTTTCAGATAGGTAGAAAAATCAGTGTTTTTTGAAAATTCTGGACCATCAAAATTCTACCTATCTGAAAAAATAGTAAAAAAATTTGAAAAAATATAAAATTTAGTTTGCAAGTACATATTCATATGGTTATCACATTGAACGGTCGGATCGACCGTTAGAATTTTAAAAAGTACCATATTGAGCCGTAGTACACTAGCCATCCGTGCTATGCATAGCACCATAGCCTCACTCGTAAACTTATGCCAATACCTTGTTTTTGTACTTACTGAAATTAATGTGATTGTGTGCTCATTTAAATTTTTTAATTATTATAGGTGCGAATGATGCCTAAATGTAGAAACATGGAAGTGGACCTCTGTATAGATGATGACCATCGAACTTTTGATGCTGACATCGCAAGGCTTTCAGGAAAAGAGAAGCAGGTCAATTGCATTTTTTTCCCCTGAAATTGGCAAAACTTTGACTTGTGTCCTGACAGGCTGACCTTTCACCCATAATTTGATCACTTATCTCTTTTCCCAATTACCATAAAGTAGCTTCTGTGAAACCGTGACAGAAGAAAGTGAACATAAGGGGGTTCTGGAATGGCGAGGGGATGTTTATTGTATCTATAATAGAAATCCGGCTAAACAGACTTTGAATTTACATAATAACAACCAACAATAACATCAAATTAATGTGTCCGAATTATAACAATTTTAATTTGATCATAATGACCAAATTGCCTCCAAAAAGAGGGAAAATGATGCCATGACTTGTCTATCAAACCATGGGTCCCAGCTACAATTAATCGTTTTATTTTCTTTATTTTAGTTATATTTATACTGATGGAAAACAAAAAAGATCTTGTTGGTTCTGAGTATTAACTTTTATATTTGATGCAATGTGCCATTTTATTTTATGCTAGTCGTATGGTTTTGAATATTGCAAATATGAAAAATGTTGGTGTTATTTGAAATATTGTACAATGTTGGGTTTGATTTACAGAAGGCCTTTCTTCTGACGTTATTTCATTTGGTGTTACAGACTCTAAGGTCACTAGTGGCACCGTCTGCAACAGACTATGCCGTCGGTATTTTGAGAAATGACCAGGCAAGTTATTCTCTTTGCATTTTAATGGACTCTCTTTTATTTGTTGCTTTTACACAAGTATGTTTGCTAATTTTATAATTACTGTCTTTATTTATGTTACAGATACACCTGAACCTGATTAATGGAATTGTTCAACTGCGGCCAGTAATAATGTCTAATCATCAAAAGAGAAAGCATACTGCACAACAAATGGATCCAGAGAAAAATTTACAAGACTCAACACCTAGTAGTAAGATGGTTAGTTTCTCTTAAGCTAGGACCCCTTTTTTGAGAAACTTTTTTAGTTCATTCTTGGTACCTGTACTGGCCATTCAACAAAGCAGCTCAGACTAGTATAAATGGACCCAAATTTATGAGTTGGTTGAATTGGTTTTACTTCGGTGCTGCTGGTAGGGTAGCTCTAGGCTAGGTCATTTGTTCTAACAAACATCTTTATTTGGCCAGTAGAAAATTTAGGCAGTTAGCTGTAGTACTAGAACTTTTTTAGAGGTTTCCTTTACTTTGTTTTTTTATTGCTTTCCATGATTTTAACTTGGTTAATTTTTGTGTAGGCAAAGACAGAACCAGGGGATTCAGCACAAATTGAAGATGAGGATGAGGTAAAGTTCAATTAGAACTCCTGTTTATGATTAAAATATCTCTTATTTGTATACCAAGTTTTTAGGCGACTTTGAAGCACCGTTCTTAATTTTATGCTTGCAAACAATTGTTAAGAAGGTCCGTTCAGATTCAATGAAAAGGATTTTTCATTTGGTAGATGATCTTTCATTCAAAGTAGCAAGTTATTTTCTGCTGGGATATTGAAATGGGTGAAATATACGTGAGGTTTAAATAAGGAATTTAGATTTCCTCTTATGAGTTAATATCGGATAATTGAGAATATTAAAGGTACTTTTAATTCTGATATTATATATCATCTTATTCTAAGATATGAGTTTTATGTTTTCTTTTTTAAATAATGTGAATGTGCAGTCATGGGTCCCACTTGAGTTCCTTCCAGAAAGCAGCATGCTTTCGAATGAATATCACAAGAAGATGGTTACAACTGAGGACACAAAAATAGAGTTCAGAATGACGCAGTACGATATTCTTACAGACTATATTTTATTATCTAGAATTCAATTCCTTCTTTTTATGCATTTTCTTTCACATATAGAATAGTAGTTCAAATTGCTTTTTGTATTTTTCAAATATTTTCTTATACAAGTATCCTATAACTGTAGGTCTGATTATATGGGAGCACTATGCCCTAGAGAATCTATTAGTCGTAGAAAAACGAAAGAAGCTATTATCAGGTTGATTCCATCTTTGATACAGTTAACTCTTTTCTTTCCGATGTAAATTTTTTTTTTTCTTAAGCGCAGCTAACAATTTAGTTGTGGCATGGTGTTGATACAGGGAATTAAGAAAGCTACCCTTGGAAGAGCGACTAAAGAAATGGTTTACTGAGGTTTGAGTTGCCTTATCTTTTTTTACTTAAATGAAATATTCAGTGCTAATTTAGAAGTATGTCATAGGCTCATAGCTTCCTGTTCATGTCTCTGATCAAGTAATTCAATAATGGCTCAAAGCAGTAGTAGTACGGGTGTGAATGTAATGACTTCAGAATGGACTATGGTAATTTGCATTTTATTGTGTGGGTACAAACACAGATATGGATGGCAAAGTTCAAAACCAAATCATCATCTAAGCAGAGATGGATGCAGAATGATAGATACAGATACAGATATTGAATAGACTGACGGATACTACTTAAAAGTTGCAAGTGTACCAAAAATAAGTATTTTAGAATAATAACATAAAAATTATCAATTACAAAATAAATAGAGTGAGGCTATGGTACTTCGGCTAGTGTACTATGGCTAGTGTACTACGGCTCAATATGGTACTTTTTAAAATCCTAACGGTCGATCCGAACCGTTCAATGTGATATCCATATGAATATGTACTTGCAAACTAAATTTTATATTTTTTCAAATTTTTTTACTATTTTTTTAGATAGGTAGAATTTTCAGTGTTTTATACAAATTCTGGACCATCAAAATTCTACCTATCTAAAAAAATAGTAAAAAAATTCGAAAAAATATAAAATTTAGTTTGCAAGTACATATTCATATGGATATCACATTGAACGGTTCGGATCGACCGTTAGGATTTTAAAAAGTACCATATTGAGCCGTAGTACACTAGCCATAGTACACTAGCCGAAGTACCATAGCCTCACTCAAATAAATAATATACCTTCATGCTAGGTATTCATAACGTCTAGCAAGTATACAAAATTTGGAAGTATTTAGCAAAAAGGGAAAAAGAACTAGGGTTTGAGATAGCAAATTTCGCATCAAGTTAGGGACTACAATTATCCATAGCCATATCTGCATCTTTTTTTCTATCAATGTTGATACAGATGATTAACGCTGATATGAATGTGGATATAGCATTTTTTTTAATCAATATACCTTCCATTTTCACTTCTAAATATAGTTCATATTAGTATGGTATGAGTCAATTATCCTAACTTCTTAAGCTTAGGTTATTATTTAATCAAGCGTCAATTGAATGAAATATTTTCCTTGATCGATTCATTTAAGTGCAGTTCTACCTAAATAAGGCTCGATATAACCTCTGACAATTGAATTCTTTTGTTTAAACTCAATACAGGTTACTCAGTTGAACCGATTCGACTTCATTGAGTATCTTTTGGCTCCTGTTGAGCCTGTGGAAGAGGTTTTGCAGCAAGTTCAGATGCTAGCAGATCTAATACGTGGAGTATGGGTCACCAAAACCTCTATACTTTATGAGAGATACGAGTACGAGGCCATGGTAAGGGACTACATTCTGTTACAGTTCACAAAAAGCGACTCAATCCCTTTTAAGAAATTAATAGCTAATCTTGGCCGAGATGTGCTTGGTAATAAAGTCCTGATGAGACCCCTCCTGGCAAATTTGATCATTCCAAAGCCAAAAGAAGGCAAAGTCAAATTTAAGGGCTCCCCTGACCCCACATTCAGAAAAAGGTACTGTAAATAATATGCCAATGCTGACCAATCTTTTTATCTGTGTTTTGTGTCTGGGTTAGTAGGTCATTCCCTAAAACCTGACCAAGTCTAGTGTTTTATTTTAACTTCTGAAATAGTAAGAAGGGTCTTAGTTAGTCTAAAGACTAAAAGTTTGTACAAGAAAAGAACTGCGACCAAAAAAATTACGCAAAGATGTATTTCACAATTGTTGAACCTGTGTGCTTGGTCAACCCAATTGGCTAGTAAGAATATTTTAGTGCTACCCAGGTGAAACTGGTATTGTATAGCCAGCAAGTTGCACTCAAAACTTCCTTTAGTAGGTTTTGATTTCTTAGTTTTCACTCTAAACAGGCATCATGATGTTGTAAAAGGGCAGGTGGCAGCTTGGTCAGCTCGAGAGGAGAGCATCTTAGAAAGGGTAAGAGAATTTAATAAAAATGGGCTTTCAGGGACTAAAAGAGTCGTTGTCATGAAGGAGGATGGTGGGCCTGCCATGTCTGCAAGCAAATCTATTTATGTGCCCGAAACCCGGAAGCATCTGATTGAGGCACTTACCAAAATATTCAATGAGCAGAAAGTGCGAACGTACGTATCGATTGTGAATTTTTTTTAATATACCAGTCTTAGGAAAGTTTATATTTAAAATGTTTTTTAATTACATTTTTGCCTTTTTTTTTTTTTTTTTTTTTAACAATTTGACATAGTTTGGTAAGTTGGATATAATCATTCCTATTTGGAAGTCATTGATTATGACTTCTTTGAAATTGGATTTTATACTTTCCCAATTGCAAATTTTAAACAAGAACAGTAGATACAGTATTTTCTAATTTTCTAAATATGTTTTCATACTTTAATGACATCCAGTTTTGGTTGTGCCTAATTTATTCTGTAATTCGAGCTAAGTTGATAGAAAAGTTAGTCATTACATTTGAATTAAACAACATTGGAAGGTACAGAATCATAGAAGAGGGAATGGAAGAAAAATTTGGGGAAAAAAAAAAAAAAAAAACCTGTTTGATGCTTATTTTTGTGATGGGAAACACATTTTTTTGCACAAGGGAAGAACAGGTCGTGTAAAGTTGTATAGGCTGTTACATGTATACTGTTCATGAAATGAGCTTTTCCGCTTCCAAAAAGGATTTTTATTTTTATTACCTGAGAACTTTTTTTTCACTTCTGTCTTCTTCAAGGATTAGGTCTGTGGTGAGGGACTTGCGTGAACTGGCAAAGCAGCTCTCTGCTTTACCTAAAAGCAGTGACAAAAATAAGCACCTTATAGACGGGGCATTAAGTGGTGCTTATGCTGCTCAGGCTGAGCTGAAGAGGGCTGTTTCAGTTGTTGCTGTTTGTATCTTTGGTGACGTTTATGTGATGATGGCCCCAAAGACAAAACATCTCAGGTTTGTTCCCTTTGTAACACCCCCGGTCTTTGTTTAGGAATTCTATATTCATATCAACAAATCTAGCCTGACCAATGCAGCTCTTAGTGTATGATAGGGATCCTTAGCATTATGGTACTCTGGCCCTTATCTGAAAGCCAATACCAGACTAGCAGAGGGAGAAGAACTGTGCAATTCTGGTATTGGATCTGGATGGAAAGGTACCAAATCTGAGGTAGAAATCATCAGTATAGATAAGTTCATGCTGGTAGGGGATAATATTGACATATCAATATGGCACTTGATTCTTGAAGATAACTAGTTAAGTTGTCTGTCAGCTGAGAGCCTGTTCCAACAGTGCTGTAGTATGTTATGTACCTGTATCGTACTGAAATTTGAGACATAACAAGGTGTTTTTCCAACATTTTGTGATAGAAACGTGTTCATTAAGCTTTTTCGGGATGCCAAAAAGCCTGAGGCAGTACTAAGAAAGCAGGACATAATGAAACTTGGGGAAGAACTTTTCAAAAGAGAGATTAACGAGTCTGAGTATACTCAGGTTTGGAATTTTGAATTTTCATTTTTCCTTTCTACAAGTAGGAAATTTCTTTTGTGAGTTCATTCACTGTTAGTTGTGCCTTTCATAGAATTATAGACAAATGAAGGTCGACCACCAGAGATTTAAGAATTCTAGCTAGAATTATTGTGAAAGGAATTTAATATTTGACATTCCAAGTTATTTGTTCGTATATATGCAGGTTGTGGATGATATATGCATCACAACTGAAGATGGAGGGTTGATGTTAAGAACTGGTGATTAAATAAAAAGGCCAAACCATATCGGTGTACATTTCTCAAGGTATGCTTTTTGTCCTTGGATCTTGATAAATTAGAGGTGAACCAATTTCTCTATTTTCCTTGAATTTATTTTTTCAATTCCATGCAAATTTCACCATAACCGAGGATCTGAGCTCATATGCTTGCTCATTCATAACTGATTAACACTTGCATACACTTCAATCCTCACTGACAAAAATCAATTAGCATGGTACTTATGATTTAACTGTATATTAATTTTGTTGTGCAGTTTCCAAATTTCCTAATAATTTGGGAACCAATTGTTACTCAGAGCTAGCTAATTGAAGAGAGATCTTATACTAATCTTTGTTTAGACTGGTGGTAATGGATTAATTCTTCAGACAGACATTGTTGCTAATAGTTTCTAACATAGAATGTGGATCTTCGTGTTGTAGTTAGCAGTGCGTTATAGCAAATCTTGGCTTAATTTTTTAAAGCTTCTTCATTGTTAATTTTTTTCTTTTGTTTTTATCTGTTGAGCATGTTGATATATGCTTATGAAATTGTAAATCATGTGTGATGGAGCTCTTCATCCGTTGGATCCTATGTGAAATTTACTTTTCTTTCTTTTTAATACTTCTCTGTTGACCGTGTTAGACAACTGATTGTGCAACGTTCTTGCGTCTAAAATCATCAACTACATCTACTACTGTACAATTTAGGCAGAAATCATCAACTAAATAATATATGCACAAAAACACTAAAATATTAGATGTTCTATTGTTAGGTATGAGCATTGTTTTACAACAAATTCTTTTTTTTTGGGGGGGCATTCAGCATTCTCGTGGTCGATTAAACAACATCAAATCTGCTGTAGGGTAAATATGCAAAAAGACCACAATATTGTATTGTTTTAGGATGAGCACCCCTATACAGCAAATAACGTCGTCAAAGCGTTATTAAGCCAGGTTGTAACTATGTTGAATCAGCTGAAAGAAAGCAGGGACGGAACTCAAGTCACGGAACCGCGAAATAAAATAATGTAGAGCAAGATTTCTAGAGTAAGATATAATCATATAATTATTTTAAATACAAACATATTTCTATAATTTTTCAGAAAAAAATAACAAAAAAACATATTAAAAAAAATAGATTAGGGTACCCGGAAATATATGACTCCGCCGCATGTATAAAGCTAAATATTCAGCGATATTTAAAAGCTTCGTGGTAGCAGATAACAAATTTATTTTTTAAAAAAAAAAAATTGTATACTTGCATTCTGTGGAGCAATATTAACGATGTAAATTTTTGAGATTTTTTTTTAAAATTTAGGAGAAAGACGTAATTAGAGTTGTACTTGCATTCTGTTTCTATCCGAGAGCCAAGAGGACCCATATCAGATTCAGAATTTCAGAGCACCATCTTCTCTTACGGTTTTCTGTTTCTCCTCCCGTGAGGTGCATCGTGTAATCTCTTAGATTCTTTTTTTTTTTTTAATCATGTGGTTTCCACCCGCTACATTAAACTTGCGGGCTATCCGTGCTACAACAGAAAAACGAACCTCGACATATAGTGAGTTTAACGTATAATTTTGAAATTCTCAAAAGTTTAATGTAGCGAGTTTATCCGTCACGTACTATTCGTGGGCTATCCGCTTGACTTTGTCATATGTGTTTATCCATCATGTATAATATATAATTCAAATTTTTTTTAACAATTAATGAGTAAACCTAGTATGCGCTATAACTACCGAAAGAGTTTGGTGAACATAATTCTTAAATCTATTAGATTGATTTTAAATGATGATTCCAAATTGTTAAAATTCAATGCATGCATATACAAAATATTGAAATTTTTGAATTTATTTAGTACAAAATCAAGTGGTTAAAAAATGAGGACTGCAAAAAATATTATATTAGAAAATAAATATCACTTGTAAACTATATCGATTTTAACAGTTTGGATTCGTCTTTTATAGCCAATCCAACATAAAATAAATATCACATTAGGAAATAAATATGATTGAAAACAAGTTTGTGATCACCCACCATGCTTAGCCACCACTCCGATTTTAATTTTTAAAATTTTGTGTATTAAAATTTCAATAAAATTTCATTTAAAATTTTTTATACGAGGAGTGTTCAAATGCATCATGATTTTGTGCTCCAATATACTCCACATCTTTTATCTCCGTTTTCAAAGTTTTAACGGTTGATCCGAACTACTCCACATGATCTTCATAATAAAATATGCTTGGAGACCAAATTTTATATTTTTTAGAATTTTTTTACTATTTTTTTAGATAGGTACAAAATCACTTTTTTGGATGGTCCAGAATCTTCTTAACACAGTGATTTTGTACCTATCTAAATAAAATAGTAAAAAAATTAAAAAAATATATAAAATTTGGTCTCCAAGCATATTTTATTATGAAGATCATGTTGAGCAGTTCATATCGATTGTTCAGACTTTGAAAACAGAGATAAAAGATGTGAAGCATATTGGAGCACAAAATCATGATGCATTTGAACCCTCCTCTATATATAGTTCAATTCCACTTTTAAACTATCAAATGTATGCTCGTAATTTAGTGGTTAGAATTTTTTGTTGTTGTGTAAATATGAGTTCAAGTTCCATCTAACATATTATATATTTTTATATTTTTATGTTTTAGTCCACTAATTTAAATTTTCTTATTTCGCTCTTGACCACTTTGCCTAAACTATATGGGAACAATGTATGAAGAACTAAATCTGTAAATTATCTAAAGGACATGTGGCATGTGGATAAAAAGTGTATTGGATCTAATATTACGGCTAATCCAAAACCAATTCCAAATTACTAATTTTTTGTTTTTGTTTGAGAAACTCGTCGTCAACTTTTATTTAATTTTTAGATAAATTTGCTGATTGAATTAAGAAGATAAAAACATAGAAATACGCTGCAATTTTTCAGTGAAGCCATTGATTTATTTTCTACCAGCAACGTGTGCAAAAGCTTTTTCTTTTTTTTTCTCAAATTAATCTGAATGAAAACTAGAGATCTAGATTAAAAGGATGACGCTTCTATCGGTCCTGACTCCTGCCCTGGTTAATTAAGATTATCTCTAGTAATTAAAGTAATCTAGACGCCGGTGCAGGTGCTCTTCAAGTTTCATTGAAAAGTTCCCTCAGGGATCAGGGATCAGGGATCAGTGGTGGGGTCAAAGAGGTTAAACATTGACAAAGAAGTCGGCTTAACTGCGGAATTATTGGGCCTCCATCAGATTGGCCCAATTTGGAAGGTGAAAACACAGCCTATGTGGATCTCATTATTATGGTTTCTTGCTATCTCTTGAGGCCCAGCCCATATTCTGACTTGGGTCTCTTAAATATTTTTACTGGACACCAAGGCAACAAACCTCTATTTTGTAGTTTGCTGTTTGCGCCACCAGAAAGAATATGGCGGCGGCTGCAGCTCTCTCTCTCTCTCTCTCTCTCTCTCTAAAAGTTCTGATTTTGGCAGAGACTGTCCAGTGCTCTCTCCCTGAAATCCTTTCTCTCATTGCCTATAATAAATTTAAAGAGGACGACATCAACCCTGACAAATATTTTCTTCTCCTTGAAATTATGAGGAAGTGTCATGAAAGTAATAAATTAATTAATATCTAAAGTTGATCATTAAGTGAATTCAAAATATTTCCAAGACAATTATAATTGTTCCCTCAAATATTTTTCTTGTTACGGTGACACCCAGTTTTTTTTCCGGCCGAATCGGGTTCGGACCCGGGGAATGACATTAAATAAGTTTATTTCATCTAGTAAGCCAATATTTCATCTAGTGTTGCCACCTTTTGAAAATTTTGAGCACTATATTTTTAGGATGAGTCCTCAATAACTGTCCTGGATACCGTTTGAAATCATAGAAAGTGATAACTCTTTTTAGAATTTTTCCCTAAAAACTGTTGAAACAAATATACATTTATATAAAAAAGCAAGAAAAAAAACTTAAAAGGCGTCTGCAAATGTTTAGGGTTTAGGGTGATTTCTTGTCAACCCATTATTCTTAATCAAATATATAAGCTTCTATTAATTGTATAAATATTTCATTGGAATTTATCTTAACACCTTAATTAAAATACTACAAATTTAAATTATAATTAATGTACTCTTGTTTTAAAATCATTGACCGAGTCAACTCAAATGATCGTGTCTAAGTTTCTAACATGAAGAATTACACTGAAGTTGCAAAACACTTGTATAAAATAAAGTGCTTATACTGATTTAATTCCTCGGAAATTCAACAAAGATGTATAACCAAACAGAAGGTCATTTCTGGAAGGACTTGAACAAATTGAATGAATTTTTCAATGCAGTTGTCATGTACGTACAACCTAGCTAGGAAATGAAAGAGCAGAGAAATTCAGGCACGATGGTTGGCTCCAGCCTCCAGGGAGCACCATCCTACTTGATTCTGTTCGCATTAATTTGTCAGAAATCTGATCTATTGGTGGCATGGCATGAAGCTGGGACTAGGAATCTGCACTTAGATATATACTGTCGTATCTTGATCATCTCAAAATGGTCTGAGCCATTGATTTCACATGTGACAAATCTGACAGATTCATGCAAAGCTATTGCCTACTAGACAATGGCACATTGTATTTTGTTTCGTTGTGGGGACAAAAATATTGTGCTCAGTGCTGACATAGGTATTTCAACTGGCACTCTCCCCAAATATTGTGCTTGGTGCCTTGGTCGGCTTCTTGGTCTGACTTGTTTTTATTATTTTTTTTTTCTCTTTTTTGACTTCTAAACACCTGTAATTTTACAAATCTAATGCTAAATAAATGATACGGGGGACAGATAAGATTTGAAAATTTTACATGCATGTCGATTTATTGACTGTTAATATATCTCGTCAAGTCAAGGAGGTACAAGATCAATAATTCTTTACAACCGAATAAAAAGGTATCTTTGTCCCATGAACAAATTAATAATGCCATGGCAACAATCAAGATATGCATGAGACAATCAAATCAAGAAGAAAAAATATGCCGTACTTTTTTAAGTTAAATAAAGAGATACAATAAAGTACGGCGAGGTGGATTTGCATGTCCCCCCATGGTTTCTTCCTCGCAAGAAGGGGGAAATTACTTTTGATTATCCTACCTTTATCTCCAAACGATCTTATATTAATTGCTTCTCATATCCTTTATTATATGCATTCAGATTGGTACCAATTGCCCACTACAAACCAAGAAATTGTATAGGAAATCACAGATATGTTGTTTGTATGAACCATTGAAAACAATTAAAGTTTCAAATTGAACCATGCATGTTAGCATCCCCCTTCCAAGCAATGCGATAAATAAATATCATTTGAAAATTACATATATCATGATCATAATCGGACATGTCATGGCATGATACGCGTGCTGGCCATGTGTTGTAGCTCACATACACATGTCGTATATATTCGTGTGACCTAACTGCTCTTTGAAAAACAAATTGATACGGCATGATATGACACGCAAGATGCAACCGACCTAGTCGCAACACAGTACATCCCCATAGATGACCAAATATAATTACGTACCCGTTATTTTGAATAACGTACGTAAATGTTTATGTCATTATATGTTCAAAACAGTAGTTCAAATCAATCCATACAACAAATTTGTTTTTTAAACATAATTTTTTTTACAACATTGCCTCTTTAATTATAATTTATTCAAAATTTTCCACATTTTCGAATTTTTTTATGTTTTCTTCCTAAAACAAAATTAATATTTGCAAAAAAATCAAACGTGATGAAAAATGGCATATGTACACAAACATGACCACAGTTATGTTTGATTATGATGTGACTTAGTTACAACGTTGCTAATGTGTTGTGATAATTTATGTGCTATGACCATTAATGACAAGGCACATAAAAACTTGATATCATCGCTGCATAACACGACATATGACTTTAAGTTGCAACATGACTAGTTAGTGTACACCACAAATTTACTCTCTTTTTAGACTAGATTAGGGTAACAAAAAACCAAAAGTTGCATTAAGATATTTTTACATACAAGCGACGTTTAAATTTCTCGAGAGAATAATTTATATAGTCAAAACATTAAATTACTAATTATACATATGAAATTAACATGAACATGACGAGGATCTGACAAAACAATAAAGGCAATATATGTGGAACCATACATCCAGCTGCGTGCTGCCAAATCTTCTATCTATGGGCGACATGCAATAGCATCCAGAAAAGGAAATTTTAATTAGTTGATTACTTTATTGGGTTAATTTGGAAACATGCAAAGCATTTCAACGTTCAAAGATGCAAAGATTTCAACTTTCCTTGGATCCAGGGAATCTGTAAGGGAACTAGCTAGCTTGTGCCACTGATTAATTCTTTTTATATTAAGTACAGTTCCTTATTCGCATATTCGTCCACTATTCATAATTTCATACGCAAAATCCAATAATAAGATCCCTCTTAAATACTCAAATACTCAAACTGGTCAAAGGTCCTAACAAAAAAAAGCTCTAAATCATGTACATTGAGCACCTAATACCTCAATGATATATCTGTCTTGAAATAGATGGCTCCAGATGAAACAATTCCTGAAACGTGCATGGTGAGAATTTTAGGGCAACGCCATGGCGAGTCATCAATTAATTTACATGTGCCGTTAATTAGTTAAATTTTTTTTTTGAGTAAATTAGTTAATTATTTGTGCATAATTTTTGATCCAGTACGTGGCTCAGATCCTTCCGAGATCTGGGAACTGCAGCTAGGCCGACAGAACATGTGCAAGACAGAGAGAATAAAAGAGAAGTCCCCAAGAAATTGCATTGTACGTAGACCGCGCGCAGACGAAGATCAATGGGACTTGCTTGGAAACTCTTCATCTGCGCGCTACTAATTAATTGCATAATTTTCTTATACAAAATAAATTGAAGCTTCAGATGTAATAAGATTATAAGTATCGATCCGTGCATTTAGCTTTTATATATAGGAAAAAGATTTTTTCCCCCGGCTCCTATCCCCCATTCATCCCCCAATCATTAATTATTTAGGGAACCATGCACAACTTTAAGCACAAAAAGACAAAAGAAAACGTGTATCAATCATTAATTACGTGGGGGACCACTAATTAACTTGGGGGATTGCTTATATTTGAAATTTTTTACAACTGACGCGCACAAGTATTCATATATAATACATCAAGTATTCATATATAATACATTAAGTATTCATACCTAAGATATCAAGTATTTAAAAAAAAAAACTGGACACATCACTCACCCATCTTTTACACGTTTTTAGAGGTGATTTTTTTTTTCTCCGTTCACTCTAACTAATATTTCTGACAATCTATGAAGAATTTTGCGAATCTAAAATCACAAATGTCTTCTACGCAATTTTCTCTTTCAAATGAGATCCATGATGAAGTACTTTTGAGTTATCCGTCGCGCAAGTATTCATACCTCGTAAAATTATTTATATCTCGTCGTGCAAGTATTCATACCACGTCGGACAAATATTCATACCTAAGATATCAAGTAAAAAATGATTGAGTGGTAATGAAATTTCAATCGGTAAAAAATGAGTGAATGATGTGTCCAGTTTTTTATTTGTGAAATACTGATGAGGTATGAATACTTGCTCGATGAGGTATGAATACTTGAATGACAAGGTATGAATACTTATGCAACGGACAACTCGAAAGTATGTCATCATGGATCTCATTTGAAAGAGAAAATTGCATAGAAGACGTTTGTGGTTTTAGATTTGCAAAATTTCTCACAGATTGTCAGAAATATTAGTTAGAGTGACCGGAGAAAAAAAACCACCTCTAAAAACGTGTATAAGATGGGTAAGTGATATGTCCAGTTTTTTTTTAAATACTTGATATCTTAGATATGAATACTTTATATATTAGATATGAATACTTTATGTATTACATATGAATACTTGCACTCGCCGCGATAATGACGCGTTTTGTTTTGTCTTTTAGCGCTGAAATTTGTGGTTCCCTCTTAATTAGCGGTCAACAAAGACAGTTATTGACTGGGGATGAATGGGGGATATGAGTTGGGGGATAGTTAGTCGGTCCCTTATATATAACGGCCTGAACTACTTAAAAATCATTCAAATAGTATAACCTGAAACTTTAGTCGTCGGCGGCTTAATTTGCCCCCTACAAAAATAGTTAAGTTGAAACTCCGCCATATTCATTAATATAAATTTGTAGATCTTGGGATTTGTTAATTAAACTTTTTTAGTTTCACATTTGAGGTAGAGTACTTTACCTACATAAATATAAAAAAAATAGAATGGGAAATTAATATTTAGAGCTATCTATTAATTCATTCTGATTTTTTTTAGTTACCATCTTCATATTTCAAAATTCTGACCTTATATTCCTTTGAAATTAATAACATGCCTTACCACATAACACTTCAATCAATATTCATTGTATTTTACGTTTGATGGGTCCACTCAAATTTTCTTGTTTCAAATCGATTAGGTTTAGATTGTTTGATCCCCACTTTCATAAGATATCGAACAATAATTTTCATAATTGTACTAAATTATTGACTTTTACTTTGCATTTTTTTTTTTTTAAGATTGTTGACTTTTGTCCCATTCATTTTTTACCTAAAACCATTAAGAAATTGAACTTGATTACTGCACATATATATGCTCCTGGTTTCATGCAGCTTTGACTTATATGTAATCACTTGTACTTTAGAAATAAAAAATAGCAAATACCGCTCTGCATTGTCAACATAATTTAAAATATTCCATATTATTTTTTAAAAATACAGCACTATCTGCATTTTCTGGTTTGCAGATACCTGCTCCATTTGTTCTTTTGTTTTTTTTTTTTTTAAATGGATGAAGAAAATGTAATTGCTGTCCTATTTAAATTGTGATTTGAGATGAAACATATTGTGCATGGATGGTAATAATGTAAGAGCATCTCCATTTCAGCAAATGTTTAGCAATTAATTTGTTCCACGTCACTAAATTTAGCAATTAAAGACATTCATAATTTTTAAAGCACTCCATCCCAGAAATTTAATTAGAATTGCAATTAATACTACATCAGCCAAAAAAATAAAAATTGAGCGGTACAGATACATAGAGAGAATTTTAACCAATCAAATCAAAAAGAAAACGTTTTCTTTTAAAGCAAATTTGTTAATTTAGAAATTCTGATACATTCCAGCAATTATATTAGCAATTGACACATCAGATTAGCAATTTAATAACAATTACCATTGGAGATGCTCTAAGAAGTAAAGAAGAAATTTGAGGATAATAAAATCAAAATTGAGGTGAAATGACAGTCGTATATTGATTAACATAAAATTGTAAAATTGTAATACGTACATGACGTGGCAATGAAATATGTGGTACTTTTCATCTAACATGATATGAAAAAAATTAGATGGAAATAATTATTTGAACATTTTAAAAAAAATATAGAGCCATAGGTATTTGAAACCATAGGGCAAGTATAGAGAGGGGTGTTATACTTTTTTTTTATTATTAGTAATCATATTTTTTTTTTTATCAATCCTATTACTAGAAATATTGTCTTTAGCTAGCAGGAAGCTGTGTCGATATCTTAAATTATTTTAAAAATTAATTTGTAATATTCTTTGGTGGGACCCCAAATGAAAAATACAATGAATATTGATTGAATTGAAATATGGTAAGCTCATGCACAGCTTCAGTTTGCGCATGAGGTCCAAGTTCTACATAGGCTAGAGCTGTGTGAGTGGTATTTTCTTAATTTCAAAGAATAGTAAAATCAGAATTTTGAAATATTAAGATGGTAACTAAAAAAAAATTCAGCTATTTATTATATCACTGTTGGTAAACCGAACCGATCCATAATAAATTATTCAAATTAAATTGAATGCCTAAGTCAGTAACCGAATAGTTAAGCTGCATTGTAAGCTAGGTATGTCATTTTCTATTAATTTTTCTGGTTGAATGCTTGATTATTTAAGATATATATTGAAATACTTGAATTCTTAGACTAGTAAATTGAATTACAATATTATTAAACCGGATTCTAAAAGTAATAATGATAATGGTGTCAGTGAATTACCAAATATCAACATAAAAAAAGGGAAACCCATCATATACTATAATATTGTGAGTAGAACTAAGGTGTTCTTAAGCTCATCAAGCTCCTTTGTGAGCTTAATTCAAAAACCTATCAGATTGACTTCAAACGACACATCCAAACCGTTGAAACCGTTCTACTACACGAGTGATGCATTACATGTCATATTTATAATTTTTTCGAACTAGTTTAGTATAAAGTGAAGCGGTAAAAAAATGATGAAAAATGAACTCATTAAAATGAACTTATAAATCATCTTTTTTTGACCGCTTGACTTCATACTGAATTAGTTCAAAAATTTTAAAATTTGACATGAAAACGCATCACTCATGAAGTAGATTAGTTTCAACAGTTTGGATACATCGTTTGAAATCAATCCGATAGATTTTTGAATTAAGTTCACAAAGGGGCTTGGTGAGCTTAAGAACACCTTAGTTCTACTCTAATATTGTTGTTAGTGATGACAGAAGAGCCCTCACGTGCACAAAAACAATTAAATACAATTATGGCCTTGTGCTTGTGCAGCATTTTACCTATATATACGTACCCAGCTCACGCTCAACCATCCAATAAACCCTAACTAGCTACCTACTAAATTGTCCTTATTGGAATCCTCCTACAAAATTCTAAGAATTTGAAATGACAAGGTGTTCAAAACCAGTAATTATGGCATTTGCAATTATACTATTAGTTCTGGCATCAATTAGCATACAAGATGCTGATGGTGCAAGGCTGCTTGGTTCAGCTTCTGATGTGGTCGTTGATGGTCCCGGAGATAAGTCGCCGGAATCTAAAAGGAAAAATGTTCCACCTTCCGGGCCTTCGGACTGCTCGTCCAGTCGCCCCGGTACCAATTGCCCCCCTACAAATGGCAATTAACAGGTCAGAAATCTGATACGTACATTGATAAAATTAAGTTAATGTTATTCTTACACTTGTTGAACAACTTCTATATATGAGAGTTTATTTATTTTATTCTTGAACCCCCTGGCCGAATAATGTGGGGGTTACTTACTGGGCGGTTAATTAATTAATGATGTCTAAAACGAGATAAAGTTACAATAGTTTCTATGTAAATGATTCGTTATTTTCTTTACATCATGTAGATTGTAGAATGTGGTTTTCATTTTTTTTTTTCTTGCGTAAAAATTTCAAATAAGGCACAAAAAAGAATATGTTTGGAAAAATGATGCAAAAATTTCAGTATATGAAATAAAATAATCTACTGTTTTAATTTCTGGAGCCATTATATATGAAGTATATATACAATCTGTTCACACGTGCCGAGTTTTCCTTGACACGTGTCAGCATACAATCAGTAATTGCTATTAATCATATTATTAATTAATTCCAACGTCCGAGGATAATTAATTAATGTGAGCTGAATATAATAGTGTGTTGATAATTTAACAAAATTAGTAGAATTTCAATTTCTAAGAATTTTTCTTTCTTACATCGGTGATTATCTAAATTATGACACACCATAATACTAATCACATGCAGACCTCCATCAATCCCCAAAAAAAGACTGCACTAGCTCATTGCAAATGGCATTTAGTAGCACGTTTAGAAATAAGAAGAAGGTAGAAATTAGAAATATATAGTATCTACATTTTCATAACTCACTGCAAATTGCATTGCTCCAACAACTATGATATATTGAACTTCCTTTTCTGTAGATTATTTAAATTTGTTTCATTCATCCCCTTTTTGGTTTTATATTGTGTGAACAACAATATTGTGTGCCATTACCTCAAAACAAGGTATTTTATGCAATTGCCTTCCCAAAACACTGGCAATGCAAACAAACTCTTTATTTTAATTAGCTAATTTGAAATGAGTTCATGTCATCACTTGTAAGTTGAAAGACAAGTGCGTGTGATGTATGGTCAAGAGATAGAGCTCAACTCAATAAACAAAGCCATGTATATGCACTTGATAATGCATGTCTTAATTAATCCAGTTATTTGTTTTTTTCTTTTCTCTTTAGATGGCAGTGTGTGGCAAGAAAATACAAAAGCTGTTGTTGGATATATTACGAGAAATAAAAGGCGAGCATATGTGATGGATCAATTTTAATAAATTAGTTCGTAGAATTAGAACAATAATGGGACATGCATGTACAGTATGGTGACTTTTCTTTCATTAATTAATGATCACAAATTTGAATGAAAAAATATTAATATTATATGAAAGCCTTTGTTTCAAAGCCTTCGTTTAAATTATAATTCTTTACTTTATGTTATAGTTATAGTTTATATCATTAATCCGAGAAAACAATATGAACAAAGGACACATTGTATCATGAAGACCGCAAAAGTAGTTCAATTGACTGAGATATATACAAAAATACTGTATTTGTAATTACCAAATTTCTATATAATTAAGTTGGTGCAGTGTGTATGAATTATTAAATGACACATTAACGATATACAAATGGTACCAAACTAAAACTAGTACAAATACAATACACACAGAACAGCATATATTCACTAATTCACATGTACTAAATGCTACATTAATAGTACTAAACAAAAAGTGAAAAACTAGTAAAGACATGCAGAACCACATAAATAAGCAGGTAATAGTATACTACTCATTTCTCTAAGTATAAAATATTAGTTTGCGAAATTTGAAAGGCTCCAACGACACGACACGACTTCTTGTCATATTAATTGTAACATGCATTTGAATCACTATTTGATGCATCAAATAATGAACCATACCAGTCATTGCATCCATAAAATGTTTTAAACTTCTAATTCATATATACATCATTCCAGAGTTTAAAAAGAGCCACATCTGGCAAATGTCGATTCATCATCAGATAATTATCCCCTCAACAGCTGACAGTTCTCTTCGCTGTTATATATATAAGTGAATCCACTCCGAGATAATTCATAATTCTCTGTCCCACCAATGCCCATTGAACACATTTTGTGATCTTAAGTTCTTAACATACCACATTCCACTAGGGCTGATTAAATTCTGGTAAAAAAGCCGTTGCATGGCAGTAGTGTCGGTTAATCCAAACCATAGTTTAACAAATTTTATAATATGTCGACATGGTTCGGATCACCCCAGGAGAAGAGCCACTTATCATCAAGGCACCGCCACGCTATTCCCTATGTGAAATTCTGAATGATCAGCGAGTAGCGACCCCAGTGGCCAGTGGCTGCCAGGCTGCATGCACGGGAATCATGGACGAGGCACCAATACTGGTCTTGTTCATCAATCTCGCAGTCACGGCTTTCAGTGTGGCGGGTCCACTGACCTGACAACATCCCAGGAAAAATCATTAGTTTTGCATATTTTCCGCTTTTTGGTAAATGGTAAAGCCACGTTGCTCTGGCCAAACCGAACAGGTATATTTCGGAGCTCTTTCTAAAATTGAAACGCTCAGGAGAGTGTTTCAAACCCAAACAGCTACTAAACAGAACAGTAATTGTAAGATTAAACTCGCCAGTGAAACCTGTGCTAACTTGGAGGTGAATTTATAAGTAGGCATCATTGCCGTGATCAGTGACGGGTGGTTGAGATTTCCAGCTTGCTTTCGAAGTAGTCCCCACCAAGGCACTGTCTCTTTCCCGACTCGTCTACTGCAAGAAAGGTTAATGTCGTAATCTCAGAGGTGGGAAAGGTAATGGGGGTGGAAAGAAGGGAGATTTCAGTGGTGAGAGAGTTTTTGCTAGGAGGAGCGGTGAGAGAGCATCACAGGGGAGAGAGAAAGGAGGGGAGGGGGATGAGAGAATAATGGGAGAGACATGATAGATGCATGGGAGGAAATAAATCTGCTGTTATTCATTTGGAATAACAGGAACCTGTTATTCAAATCACAACCGTTGATCTTTATTGAGATTCGTGAATGAAAAAATTTGAACGATTGGGATCGGAATAACAGAAGATTTATTTCCATGTAGGGGAACATCTTTTGCATTTGCTTCTATAATACGCCATCTACTGGGCTCGGGGTTGAATACCAGAAGCCCCTGATGCTTAACTGTTGGGCTTTCACTCATTGCAATCTCCTGAGGCCCACCCCACCTTCCAACTTTGGTCTCTAGATATTTTTACAGGACCCCACCCAAACCCAAGGCAAGAAACCTCCGTTTTGTAGTTTGCCCCACCAGGTTCTGAAGGGTAGGTACTACTTTACATTACCGTGGCCCTGTAACCAAACCCAAAATCTTTTTCGATGCATTCATCTCCTTTATGTTTCTTTTTACCTTTTTTTAAAAAAAAAAAAAAAAAAGTCGACAGCAGCTGCCTTAATGAACGGTCCCTCCCCTTCTCTCTCTCAAATCTATCTTCAATGGAAAAGTTTCCTTGATGTGATCACATAGTAGATATTGCATGTGTAAATTTAAAGAGGACGATCGATAGACAATAAATTATTATTCCTTAAATTTAATAAGTGAATTCAAAATATAATTTCCAAGAAAATTATAATTTTCCATTAAAATAGATATTTTTCTTGTTATGGATATGGTGGCACGCTGTTTTGAATGACATTGAATAAGTTTAATGTAGTAAGCTGATATTTCATCTGGTGTTGCCACGTATCGAAAGTTTAATTTACCATTCATTTTTTTGGATGTGGACGAGTCCCCAAAATTGTATTGGATGCCATTTGAAATTAGAAAGTAAAACTTCTGAGAATACTTCTCTATAATTATTGGAAAATATAATTAATTAAAAAAATCAAGAAAAATAAACAATTAAAAGGTTTAGGGTTTAGAGGGGCCGACATTTTTATTAATACCCTACGTTCAATAAAAATTATTAAAAATACCCACGGTCCCAAATTTTTTTTAAAAATACCCATACCGGCCAATTATTGGCCGGTACCGATTAAAATTCCCGACCGGCCAATTATTGGCCGGTTCTGTGATTTTTTTTTTTTTTTTTTAGAGAAAAATTGCTAAAATGCTGAAATGAAATCTAACACAAAAAAATTGAATTATTTTTTTAAATATTTGTTAGAAAATACGCTACGAATAGGGCTGATTTTGTGCTAAAATACGGAAAATTACAATAATTATGCTAAAATACGGTAAATTTACTAAAATGCTGAAATTACAATAATTATGTAGAATTATGCTAAAATACAATAAATTACGCTAAATAACGTTAGAATAGGGCCGATTTTGTGCCATCTTTCATAAATCATAAAAAATAGTAAAAAAAATTCCAAAAACTAATAAAAATTGGTATTCTACAAGTTCAATATATAACTAATTTACTGAGCTACATAGATTGAATAATAAAAGTGAAAATCTCAATCGAAAACTTCAACTGAAGTTTTGAGGCCCTTCTCTTTGTTTTTTGGCGATTCTGAATTTGACAATCTAGCACCACAGGCACGGATGATGCGCATTTTCGCAAGCTTTCCGAAAAGTGATCATTTGCTGAAATCGGACACTCGAGCGCCATTTTATGGCCATTTGAAGTTTCGTCGTCGTTTTTCCCCTTCTCAGTGAAGATATCATCCCTATTCGTACGTAATTTAGCATACTTTACCGTATTCTAGCATAATTCTACATAATTATTGTAATTTACTGTAATTCAGCATAAATCAAGTAATTTAGCGTGTTTTAGTATAAAGAGGAGGGTTCAAATGCCTCCATTTTTCATGTCTCCATCATGCCTCCATTTTTTAAAACTTTAATAACTCAAAATTTAAAACTTAAAAGTCAAAATAAAACCATTGGATATGATCTACATTATTTTATCTATGTGCTCATAAAAAATTATCTTATTTTGATTTTGTTTTGGTTGTCATCAAGAGCTTGTAAAAAACATACTAATGTGGATAATTCTTAGACGTTGATTTTTCAAGTTATTGATTCGCATAAAAACAAAATCAAAATATGATAATTTTTTATGAGCACATAGATAAAATGATATAGATCATATCCAATGGTTTTATTTTGACTTTTAAGTTTTAAATTTTGAGTTATTAAAGTTTTAAAAAATGGAGGCATGGTGGAGGCACAAAAAATGGAGGCATTTGAACCCTCCTCTAGTATAAATATGCTAATTATATATAAAAAATGTAATCTAGCAAATATTTAAAAATAAATTCTATTTTTTAGTGTTATATTTCAGCATTTTAGCTAATGTCTCTTAAAAAAAAGTTAACATAATTTAAAGTAATCTAGTGTCAATCAGTATAAATTAACATAATTTCAAGTAATTTAGCGTATTTTAGTATAAATATGCTATCAAAAAAATAATCTAACAAATATTTAAAAAAATAATTCAATTTTTTTGTATTAGATTTCATTTCAGCATTTTAGCAATTTTTCTCTAAAAAAAAAAAAAAAAAAAAAAATCAATCACAGAACCGGCCAATAATTGGCCGGTCGGGAATTTTAATCGGTATCGGCCAATAATTGACCGGTATGGGTATTTTTAAAAAAAATTTGGGACCGTGGGTATTTTTAATAATTTTTATTGAACGTAGGGTATTAATAAAAATGTCGGTGAAAACTACAAATTCTCATACACTTATTATTCTCAAGAACATTCATGGGAACTAGCGTCACTGAACACCGACATTTTTATTAATACCCTAAAAAAAATAATATCAAATCTGCCCTCATTTTGAAAAAAATTTTAAAACTGCCCTAACCGCCCCATAATGGGGCGGTTCACTCCCTCCATCCAACCGCCCCATCACTGGGCGGTTCACCCCCTCTACCCAACCGCCCAATGATGGGGCGGTTTACCCCCGAAATTTTTGTTTTGGTTAAACCCCTTCTGGTCCCTTCCCCCCCTCTAACCTACCCGCCCCCCACCCTTCCTCCTACCCGACCCGACAGCCACCCCCCGCCCACCCCCGGCCTCCCCTCTCCCCGGCCACCCTACCCCCGGCCTCCCATTCCCCGCCCCCTACCCGGTCTCTCCTCCTCTCTACCCGGCCGCCCCTCCCCTCCCCCACCCCGCCACCACCACCCCCCACCCGAACCAGCCCCCCCACCTCAGCCCCTCTCTCCCTCTCTCGGCCAAACTCTCTTCCTCTCTCGGCCACCTCTCTCGGCCACCCTCTCTCCCTCTCTCGGCCACCCTCTCTCTCTCTCTCGGCCAACTTTCTCTCGATCGGATTTTTTCTGGTACGTTTACGTAAATTATTAATTTTTTTTTTGTAGAATTAAGAGGATTTAGTTTGGAAATTGAATTGCCGTGTGCGGGTTGTTGATTTTTCCGACGCGATGAAGTTGATAAAAATTAGAGTTTATGGTTCAGTTTGGAAATTGAATTGCCGTGTGCGGGTTGTTGATTTTCTCGACGCGAGTAAGTTAAATTAGGGTTTATAAATTAAATTAGGGTTTAGGTTTTATAAATTAAATTAGGGTTTATAAATTAAATTAGGATTTATAAATTAAATTAGGGTTTATAAATTAGGGTTTATAAATTAAATTAGGGTTTAGGTTTTATAAATTAAATTATGGTTTATAAATTAGAGTTAGGATTTATAAATTAAATTAGGGTTTATAAATTAAATTAGGGTTTAGGTTTTATAAATTAAATTATGGTTTATAAATTAGAGTTAGGATTTATAAATTAAATTAGGGTTTATAAATTAAATTAGGGTTTAGGTTTTATAAATTAAATTAGGGTTTATAAATTAGGGTTTATAAATTAAATTAGGGTTTAGGTTTTATAAAATAAATTATGGTTTATAAATTAGGGTTTATAAATTAAATTAGGGTTTATAAATTAAATTAGGGATTAGGTTTTATAAATTAAATTAGGGTTTATAAATTAAATTAGGGTTTAGGTTTTATAAATTAAATTAGGGTTTATAAATTAGGGTTTATAAATTAAATTAGGATTTATAAATTAAATTAGGGTTTATAAATTAAATTAGGGTTTAGGTTTTATAAAATAAATTATGGTTTATAAATTATGGTTTATAAATTAGAGTTAGGATTTATAAATTAAATTAGGGTTTAGAAATTAAATTAGGGTTTAGGTTTTATAAATTAAATTATGGTTTATAAATTAGAGTTAGGGTTTATAAATTAGGGTACAAAATTAAATTAGAATTTAGGGTACAAAATTAGTGTTTCGATTTAAAATCCCTACATTATACATTTTTATATCTAAAATTGTGAAATTTAAGTTATTTGCAAATTGTGCACTGCAGATACTATGGAGAGGGGCGGTAGTTCGTCCAGTACAGAGGCTCCCAGTGCATCCGGTGCAGAGCCTCTCGGTGCAGACCACGCTACACATGCAGCTGATACATTCAGCCCTCTTCTGTGGATTCCACACATTCAGCACAGGGTCGCGCTCGCATCTACGGAGGTACGTTGTTTTTTAAGCAATTCAGTTCAAATTACAGATTTTTAATATGGCATATAGTAAGTCGCTCAGACTGAAATTATTGTTAAATACAGGACGAGACGATGTTGACCGTGAGACATCGCACCTCCGGGATACCGTACGTCGGTCATCCTCTGATGGAGCAGTGAATTATGAATCTCGGATTGTACCAGCTTGCTACCATGCCACAGGGTCAGATCGACCAGGCTCTGATGAGCGGGCTCGCGGAGAGATGGCGATCGGAGACTCATTCGTTCCACTTACCCTTTGGGGAGATGACCGTGACCTTAGCAGATGTGAGCGCTCTATGGGGTCTACGGATCGATGGGGAGCCTATTAGCGGTGTCTCCGACAGTCCACTTCATGTAGGGATGATACGGCGGCTTCTTGGGGTAGCGGATCCAAAGACGCTACAGAAGAAGAAGAAGAAGAAGGATGATGAGGAGTTCCGGTATTCAGGGTACTGCATTAGCCTAGCGGCGCTCCGTGATCACTTTTTCCTGCATCGGATCACAGCCGAGACCACTGATCTGGAGGTCGTCAGGAGGTAATAATTGAGAATCTTGAAATTAAAATATGTTACGAACTCAACAGTGAAAAAAATTAAATTTATCTTTACTATTTTATATTTTTAGGTATGTGAGGGCCTTTGTGCTGGATCTCTGTGGCAGCGTCATGTTCGTGGACTCCAGCGGTGACTCGGTTCCGATTATGTTCCTCTCTCTGCTGACAGAAATTGAGAAGCCATCGAACTGGAACTGGGGCGGAGCTGTGATCGCCCACTTATACCGGAGCCTGTGCCATGCTTGCTTGGTAAGTTTTCACAAATATTTCGGAATTTAAATTACAATAATTAGGGTTCAATAATCACCAACACATTCACCTCATGTCCAAAATATAGGTGAAGAACAAGCAGATCCACGGACCGCTTCTTCTACTCCAGCAATGGTCGTGGTCTCATTTGCCGGTATGTCGGCCAGTTCGTCCGTCTCTTGTCCCTTACTTGAGGAGACAGGATGCCGAGAGGTGTCCCGCGTACGGTGCCATATGGGGCGATCGACACACGTACGAGAACACGGGCAGGGGGAGAACTGTGGGAATTTCATATGTCCGGAGTCAGCTCCAGATGCTTCACGAGAGCAGCGTCGACTGGTTCCCCTACCGGGAGTTCTACGAAAGGAACGCATTTTGTCGACTGACATTGGAGCAGAGGCATCTCTGGTTTTATCGGGGGCCGTGTGTATGTTACTGGATTGTTGAGTACACATGGGCAGATCGCGTGACCCGACAGTTTGGTCTGGACGCATTTGTCCCGCAGTTCCCAGACCTTGGAGAGGCTGAGACCACCAAGTTGCACAAGTAAGTTACAATTACTTAATTGCTCTCTTACCGTTACTTGTTCAGTTCTGCACTTGATTAACATTCTTTTTTTAATTTAAATGTACTGCAAGACTAAACACAATAAGCCCAACGTCGACTGGAGCACGCGCCACGGAGAGTATTTCCTCCAAGCACAGTCTCCACAGTTTCACATGTGGCAGCCTCCTACGGCCGATGATGTCACACTGGGCGCAGGGCCTGGAGGATTGAGGTACTTAGTCTGGTACCAGAGGTGGGGCATGCCCTCGGTATACCTCACGGGCCATTGGGGTGAGACCCTTCGACGGAGGCTTTCTCGTGCAGGGTCGAGTGGTTATATGTCTTTCGGACCGATGCAGGCTCGCCAGGTAATTACTTACGAAACTAATATATTTAAAGCATTAAATGTTTATTTAGTTTTTCCTAAAAAATTAATAAATACATTTTGTGCAGATTCTTACCGGTATCAGAGGAGTGGCACACAGCTTGGTGTGCATGGCACGAGAAGGTTGGCGAGCAGTGGGATGTACAATGCTCCAGCACACTGCTCCCATGGTGGAGGACTCCGGCTTTGACGGCCGCCCCGTTGGCATGTTGCATGACAGTGGGGAGAACATAAACTGGCGCGAGATAGAGCCCACACCACTAGATCCGGATCAGCCCAGAGTCGCTATATACGGTGATGAGATGCCGCCACCTCCTCCAGGTAATTTGATTTTGTCGTACACAGTCATTTCTCGGTACAAAAACTATTCTAATTAATTTTTCTTCAATTATGCAGTGGATGAATCAGGTTGGGGCTTCCACGAATGGGTGTTGAATAATAATGCGTGGAGCGCTTACTACAATGAGTATGGAGTTCCGGTGCAGGTTGGACAGGTAGCAAAAATTTATTATTTATTCAACTTACTACTTATTTGTATGTAGCAAAACTAACATTGTTTCCATTAAGGGTGGAGCTCCCCCACGACATTCCACTCCGGAGTTCACTATGGATGACTTTACCGGAGATTATGCCGGGGATGAGAGACGGAGCCTCCACATACCACGATATCCGGAGGCCAGACAGCACGATGACGAGGCCAGTGGGAGTGGAACACAGCATGCAGATGCCTATGCATCTGCTATATTTGGCACACCGCCTCCTCCGCCTACGTATCCATCGACCTGGGAGCCATGGGAGGTGCCTACTATGCCGCCTATCCCCCCACTGGTGGAGGATCCGTGGGCCGAGGCGGATACAGCCGCACAGGAGGAGGAGGAGGTTCACATCAGGCGTGTACAGCCACCCAGGGACCGTCATCCACCTCGTAGGTTGGATCTCTCTGGTCGTCGCCCTCGCCCTCGACGTTAGGTTTTTTTATGTTTTGTAGTTTGATAGATTTCTACTATTATGTATTCGGTCTGGACTGTTTTGCATGAGTTGTGGACATTTATTTTACGTAGTTTGGATTTTTTTTTTTTTGACTTACGATTTAGATTACATATTTTTTACTGTTTATCATGTTAGCCAAATCGACAATCAGTACAACAGCCGTATAACCGCATCAAAACTCAACTCACTTTTATTGAAAATTACAATAAAAAAAATTAAGCACTTTCCTTCATTTTTATATAAAATCTACAATAAAAAAATATATATCAATATATATTTCCTTACAATCATATATATCTTAGTAAACCAAAATATATCTTAAACAATATATACATCTTAAAAAAAAAATACCAATATGTATTTCCTTATAAATATATATATCTTAAAAAATAAAAATATATCTTAACAATATATACATTTACTTATAAATATATATATATCTTAAAAAAGAAAAATATATCTTAACAATATGTACATCTTAAAATATATATACATCAATATACATTTTCTTATAAAAATATATAAAATCTGAAAAAAAAAAAAAAAAAACACTGAACCGCTCCACCGCTGGGCGGTTGTCTGGAGGAGGTGGACCGCCCAGAAATAGGGCGGTTTTCTGCCATCAGTGGACCGCCCCATTATGAGGCGGTTAGGGCATTTTTTTAAATTTTTTAAAACTGAGGACATTTTTAATATATATATATTTTTTTTAGGGTATTAATAAAAATCTCGGCACTGAACAGGTCCTTAGGGTGCAGAAATTGAACTTAATTCGCAAATCTAATATTTTATGTTTCTGATAATAAAACTTTCTGCTTTTTCAACGATTTCACACGTGACCCTTGACAGCTTGAGTGCGTATCCTCTGAGATATCTCAACGATTTTATCCGGTGCCTATTTGGGGATAGCGCAGGGGGCAGTATTATTCGTGCAGAACGTATTTGATTGGTCGCGATTTTCCATAAAGTCACGCAAAGTTTGAGATATCTCAGAGGATGTGAATTTTGACAGCTTCATGCAACACTACTAGACAATGACAATGACAGCTTCATGTTTTTCAAAAAAAAAAAAAAACACTACTAGACAATGACAGACTGTATTTTGTCTCGTTGTATGAGAGAAAGTTGCAGCCGACACTCTTGACTCGTTTTTGTTTTTGTCCTGTTTAACATCTAAACACCTCTACACTTCCAATGTTAAATAATGAAATAGGGGGCTAGTTTCCAGTATTTTTCTTAGAAAAAAAAAAATATAAGATGGGGTAAATTTACATTTGCCGACTTGATGAATGTTCGTTTATTCTGTGATCAATATATAATTCGTTACAACCGAATAAAATATTCCTGATTGGTGGCAGTTTTGGCCCAACCGGCAAATAAAATGTGTTTATTCAGTATTCATTGGTTGATTTTGTTATGTATGTGGCATTTATTGGGTTCAATTTGTTCAATTTTTAGCCGAACTATCCAATTGTATATAAAACAATTCGATTTTCAATTTAAACGGTTTGATTCAATTGAAAAATAAGGTTATCTAAACTACTGTTTTTCAATATTGGGAGTGACTAAAATTGCTATTTTTTGAAGGGAGAATTTCATATATATCACTCAAAAATTGTGAAATTACGTATTTACTATTCAAATTTATATAAATACGTATTTATCATCTAAAAATCTAATAACTCACATATTTACCCAATATAACTTTAGTATATATCAAATATACCCAAAACTAAGATTAATTATGCTTAATATTCTTAAAACTATAATTAATCAATGATTAACTTAGCCCGAGCACAAGCAACTGCCTTCCAACATGTACATGAGCAACATAACTAGGAATGTGAAACTGTTTCGCTAATTTTAAGATTTCTTTCTAATTTTCAATTCATGTTATTTAGGCTGATTATGCAACTGGTTTATTTATTTTCATCCGCAAGTTAAGGTGTGATGTACAATGTGTAAATTTTTATTTATTTTCATCCATTTTTTATGCCAGCATTCCTTTGATGAGGAGAAAATTTTAGCGGAGCAGGGGAGGAGGAGGCGAGAGAGAACGATAAATTTTAGCGTAAAAAGGAAATGTCGCGTCAAAAAGAGAAGAATTATGTGCGTAGAAGGGGAAGGGACTAATCCAAGAATTAATTATATTCTTTATAATATTAAACTTAATTAATCTCTAATTAATCTAAGATTTTGATTAATTGGATAAATATGTGAGTTATTAGATTTTTAGATGGTAAATATGTAATTATAGAAATTTAGATGGTAAATACATAATTTCATAGTTTTTGAGTGGTATATATGAAATTCTCCCTTTTTTGAAAGACGCAGCTTTACAAAGGTACATTGAACTAGTACTTCAAATTCCATTTTTTAGTAGAACTCGCAAGTTGATACGTCCTATCTCCCGAGGAGAGTAGTCCGTATGTGAGAGGTGGTTGATTGATCTCGCCCTGCCCGAGGTGGCAGTCCGAGATGAGAGTTGAGAAGTAAGGTGGTTGTAGAGAGATTCTGACTCTGACCTATGCGATATCTCTCTGTGTGTGTAAAATCTCGACCCCCGTTCAAAGGGGATTTTTGCCTTATATATGCTGAGTCATAACCGCTATCTCGGCGGTTATCTCGCCTTAAGCCGGTAAAACGGTTATTGTGACCGAGTTGACTGGTCATCCCGCATTAAGGCGGTGTATGTCTATTTCGGGCCGAGGTCGACCTTTGCAGGCCTTCGGCCTGTTCTGTTCCTGGATCTTAAGTATCTCGGGCTTTGGGCCTCTTTACCTTGGCACCGGGCTGGCTCCTGAAAGGAGGTCCGAATCCCGGGCTTTCATAGGCCTAAAGTTTATTAAATAAAGGGCCTTGGGAACATGGCCCTATCATTAGCCCCCGAAGTCAGAATGTATAGCGATATGCTTCTGACTTGATATTACTTAGTCATGTAAACAATGTAAAATTATTTATGATTTCCCGAGATGTTATTTGTTTGCGCTGTATGTTGTAATGTCGTATGATAGTGTAATCTCGCAATATTACGAGCTCGCATGAAGATTTTTTTTTTTTTTTTTTTTTTTTAATAAAATCAAGACAGAGTCGGGATGGAATGCGACATAAGCAACACAAAAAATGGAATAGTTGATGAAATTTCATTAATATCGCAAAATCATACAATATATAAGATTTAAACTGAATACGACATGCGATATACTATTTCTAACTAAAACTATTCCTGACGGTGGCGCTTGGTCTGGCGTGCTTGAGCAAGGCATTGCTTGCAAGTAAAGGATTGGAAGCGAGGGTCATGGTGATTCCGAGGTGATCGTCGAGCCGAGCACCCGGGATGAAAGGCTTCTTCGCAGTCGTCACAATGGAACATTTGCGGAGAATATCCCCTCAACTTGCAAATGGCACATCGGTCCCAGGCTAGTGGGTCGCCTTCTTTGTTGGAGTTGTGGAGGGCGACCTCGGGACCTTGATGTGGAAGAAGTGTGGGAGGTGATGGAATATCATCTTTCAAGATGGTAACCTTGTCATTCACGTGATCAGACATCTCGTGAGAATGCGAGTTAGAAGGAGAAATGTACGGTTGATGGATCGTTAAAGGGAGACGGAGGAAGTATATATAGTATACCGGCATTAAATGCCTAACGCCTCGTCTTCCGTTAACCAGCCGTCAGCCATCAAATCGCCCATCAAATCGGGCAGGGAAAACGAGGTGAAGGCGCAATCCTCGCTTGACACGTGTCATACGTTAACTCGGTTAGAGCTCGCGTCCGGTGAATAAGTGCGGGAATCGAAGCGTCGCGTGGATGAACGTCGCAGATTGCGCCATGTGTCATTCCTCGAGATCCGAGCGGGAAAAAGTTTCCCATTTCGGACCTATATATACCCCCTTCCCCGTCATTTGCACTTTTTCTGATCGAGCAATCGTTATCTCGGAGAAAAGAGAACTTCAATCGTCGAACTCAAAGTGCAACCGAGGACAGAAAATCAGCGAAAGAGGACCTCGCCTCGATAAGGTTAGTGATTCCTGGACCTCGGTAGAACTCGGTTAATACAAATTAGTGCAACCCGGGATCAGGAGTATAAGTAAGTAGGCCAACTTGGTATAGTCGTATGACCAAAAACCCGGATGAACTATGTACCAACCTTGAATAAGTCTGTACCTAAGCCAATTCCTTTGTTAATCGTAGAAATGGCCGACCTTTCCGGTGCGAGATCTGAAGAAAACCGGTCCAAATTAGGACAAAACCCATCCATCTCGGGGGATCAGTCAGGTTCCCCCGGGTTCTCTCAAAGGCAAAAAGTGCCTACTTCTCACCACGGCGCTGGCAAGAGCATAGATGCCATGCTTGAGATAGCTGCCAACGTGGTTTATGAGGGTGGATCTGACAGCGAGGATGGGACCTCGCAAAGGTCAAGCGGGTATTTATATGACCTAAGTCAGGAAATAGAAACTGTGGAGGTGGAAGGTGAAGCCACCGATGTTGAAGTGGACATAATAAATTCCAGCCCGGAAGCATCATCCCGGGGCGAGCGTATCTTGGCAGAAGCCGGAACGTCTCAAGGAAAGGTTTCTACCCGGAGCACAAAACCTAAGGTCAAATCAAAGGCCAAAGTTAGGCCACTACCCGACGTGAATCCTCGGGCCGGTCATCCAGATGATACCGAATTTCCCAAATCATCACAACGAGCCCCCGCACCCGAGGTCCAAGATCAAGCCTGGGCGGAGGCGTTCTATGATGAGTTAGTGGCAACTAAAAATAAGATTCCCAGGGATCAAATCACATTACGGGCACCTGGCCCGGAAGATCGGGCGCATGACCACGAACGGGGCATGTGCGTTTACTGGAAAATGCCACAATGCGGCTTCCAGTTAAGGTTGACCAATTTTGAGCGGAGCCTCTTGAACTTCATGAAGGTGGCTCCCGCACAACTGACCGGGGTGGCCTGGAGCTATATACGCAGCTTTGAAGCCGCTTTTAGGACTTTTGAGGCTGAGCTCGGGATGAACCGGCCAACCCTTGGGTTGTTTTTTCATTTCTTTTTCACACACTATGTGGACCCCAGCCACCTTGCACTTCGCCAAAAAACCCCAAAGAATCACCAGGCCTTGTTTGAGAAAAACAAGAAGATGGACAAAATAGAGGCCTGGGACCACGGATGGGTGTACATAGAAAATTGGCGCGACGTGACTAGCCTACAAGATGTCGATCCGAAGTGGAGGCCGTTGAAGTCCGGGAAGGGAATGATCCCGGCATTTGATAAAGAACTTGATCTGCAAGAGCAGGTGGCTGCGCGAGGATTGAGAGATATTGTGAGAAGTGAGTCCTGTTTTCTTGGGTGTAGTTGCAATTTATTTTATGCTCATTCCCAATTTCGATATATCCAATTGCATAACCTAATGTATGTTTCGTTATTTTTTGCAGAAGAAGGTTGCATGGAGCTGATCTGGACCAGCGCGCCACACACCTCGAATCGCGCAGCCCCAAAGGAGAGCACTGCCACTGTCACTGCGGGCCAAAAAGGCGAAGACAACGGGAAAGAAAGTTTCCCAAAAAAGTTCTAAGGCTGCGGCGTCGGCCAGTCTCGCTGTTGAGGAGCCAACGCGTGCCTCAACACGAGTTATCTCGGAGGAGGCCTCATCCCACAAACGGAAAGGAAACCGTAGCGGTTCCTTCTCCTCGGCTGATAAGGGTAAGGGCGTAGCACCCGAACGCCCGAAGAAGAAGAAATCTCGCTCTGCAACGGAAACGGTCGTTATTGAGGCCAACCCGGTTAGCGGGGCATCTCCGGCCGAGGTGAGTGAACTTCCTCCCCAAAGCAATCTCGCTTTGGCAATCACTCCGGGATTTTCCACCCCGGCCGTCCCAGCTGATACAGAGGAACCCTGCGACATCGACCTCCAGAGTTTCTTACAAGCAGCCGTCCCAGGTCAAGAGCTTGTTACTGGGGTCGTTTTTAAAGAAAGAATCGTACCCGGGTTTGCTGATAGTTTGGGCCTACACCTTCCGGGTCATTCCACCATGCAGCAGTTACGGGAGGAGAACAGAAACCTGCACGCCCGGTATGCTCGGGAAATATTCCGGGTTACAGAGACCGCGTATCAGAAGGAGACCATTAGGGAGAAACCCGAGGTGACACTCAACCATGCCATCTCGGCCATTCATGACCTCGGGGCCATCCTTGGCCATTACAAGGACCTGGTTGACAAAGAGCAAAACAATATGCTCTTTGTTGATACCGACGGGGATATGGTCAAGAAGGCCGTGTTGGAACGCGATTATTTCCGCAACCTGGCCGTGGAGCAAACCAAACGTCTCGAGGTTGCCCAAAAACAGGTGAAGGTGCAAGAGAGACAAATCCGCATCCACGAAGCAACAATAAGAACATTAAAAACAGCTGAGGACCACCTCAAGCTTCGGGATGATAGGATATTGCACCAAGAAGAGGAAATCAAATCTTTGCGAGATCAGGTCTCGGTCCTTAACCTAGAGGCAGCGGCGAAGGATATTACTATCTCGGAGAGAGAAGCCGAAGTATCTCGTTTGGAGGGGGAGCTGCAACGGGCTCCCGGCCTTACGTTGAATCGGTTCTTGGTTAGCCAGGCCTTCGCGCAAGCCGCGGCGCTGGCCTTGCATAAACCGATGAAGGCCGTTATTTATCGCGAGTTGCAGAAGGTCGGCAATCATTATCCGTTTACTCCGGAACATGCCGGGTTTAAGGCAGTTCCTCCCGAAGATGTCAAGGTGCGCCAGTTGGCCGATTATCGGTGGGATGAGGGCCGGGATCGTTTGGTAAACCCAGATGGGTCTATCTTTGACCAGAAACTCCCACTTGATGATCATGCCGCGTACTTCCCGTACCCGTGGTATGGGAGATTCAGGTGGCCCAAAAGTCTACCCGACCCTATTGACGAGGTGGATAGGCCTGTGATGGTTAGACCTGTGATAGCGGGAGCAGAAGGGGAGGAATAGGAGGAGGAGGAGGATGATGAAGAAGAAAGCGAAGAGGAAGGCGACCAGGGGGGAATACAAGATATTGTTCACCCCGAGGTTGTGTCTCCAATAGCGACACCTCGGGAACATCTCAAAACTCCCTAATTGGTAAGTTGTTCTGTATCATGATTTATATATATCATAATAGCAATGTCTATTTATCTGTATTAACTAGGTACAATTGTTACTTGTGACAGGAATGATGGCTTAAAGCGTGGTGGTAATACAAGGACGAGCCGGTCATGTCTTCCGACTTCGTGCCTTAGTTTAAATTTTGTAATATTTTGATGCCCCCGGGATGTGGGGGCTTAACAAGGAATTGTTTGTAACCGACATTTTTGTTCCCGAGATGTGGGAAATTAACAATATTAGAAATATATAAATATTGTACCTGTTATTCATCTTTGTCAGCATGTGATTAGTCTGCGACGTCATCTGTGATGTCGCAACTCTACTTGTTTATCCTTCTCTCCATTTTTTTTTATTTTTTTTTTTATTTTTTTGTTTTTAAAATTTTGAAGTACCCAAGGCCGACATAGAAACGCCGGCCAGAATAACACGGTGATCGGTAAACTCGTATTCGTTACCCCGTAGGGTTTTCGTTCGTTAGTTGTTTCCGATATGATAAAAAGCACTGCTCAAAAAGCAGGTACTAAAGTGAAGTAACAATAAGACATCATGAAAAATTGAAAATTCACATATATATTAAGTATGCTTATAACATCGCATACAAAGAATAAAAAGTTACATGAGATGAAAAAGCATCTCGCTAAAAGTAACTGAAAGCCTATCTCGCCTATAGTAAAGTATTCGGCTTATCACGCCTTTTATTCGGCCTATTTCGCCTTGAATTCGGCATATCTCGCCTTGTAGTAGCATTACATGTACTCAGCATATAACGCCTTTCGATGTGCTCGCAGGCATGTCGCGCCAATTAAGTGTAAAACTTGCGGAGATGGCCCGCGTTCCATGGTCTCGGAAGCGGAATTCCTTGCAAGTTTTCTAACTCATACGCGCCTTTTCCTCTGAGGGATACTACCCGATATGGGCCTTCCCAGTTTGGCTCTAGCTTGCCTACATGTTTACCCGTGGCTTCGACTTTTCGTAGCACGAGATCGCCTGGTTGGAAGTCGCGAGGTATAACGTGTTTGTCAAAAGCACGCTTGATCCTCCGTTGATACTCCATTGTCCGGACACGGGCTCGTTCCCTGGTTTCCTGAAGGAGCTCAAGGTCGACCTCGCGAGAGCCCGGATTTTCTTCAACAGAATACGTCGCAGTGCGAAGGGATGGCTCTATCAGTTCCAAGGGAGTGACTGCTTCCATGCCGAACACCAGCGAGTAAGGTGTCTGTTGCGTAGCTTCCCGCGGGGTTGTCCGGTATGCCCAAAGGACTTCGTCCAACATGTCGGGCCAATTTTTGCGGTTGGCTTCCACCTTGCGTTTGATGCCTTCCAAAATGGTCCTGTTGGTCACCTCAGCTAGGCCATTGCTTGCGGGATGGCTGACCGAGGTGAAATTATTGTGGATCCCAAGGCCTGATAGGAATGCTATCGTGCTGGCTGCGTTGAACTGTGTGCCATTATCGGAAATGAGGGCATGGGGTAAACCAAATCGGCAGATGATGTTGCGCCAGATGAAGTGTTCGGCTGCTTTGGCCGTGATAGTCGCCAGGGCCTCGGCTTCTACCCATTTGGTAAAGTACTCGACAGCTACTATAATCCAACGTCGCTGGCGCACGGCTTTAGGGAACGGACCCACGATGTCGATTCCCCATAAGTCGAAAGGCCACGCCCCCGAGATAGAGATCTGATCGTAAGGTGGGATATTGCTGAGCTTGCTGTGATATTGGCACTTGTCGCATTTTTTGACCAAGTCCGCAGCGTCTTGCTGCATTGTTGGCCAATAAAATCCTGCTCGGAGTATTCTCTTGGCTAGAGTTTTTGCTCCTTGATGGCTGCCACATATGCCAGCGTGTACCTCGGCCAACATTTGGTGGGCTGTGTTCTCCGGGATGCACTTCAGCCAAGGTCGGACATAGCCCCTCTTATAGAGCTGGTTGTTGAAGATGGAGTAAAGCGGGGCTATCTTCTTCAAACGTCGCGCTTCAAGCTGGTCTGTTGGCAGGACCCCGGTATTGAGGAAATTTCACATCGAGGTGAACCATGTTTCTGGTGGTTCATGGATGGCATATACCGCAATAACATCTATGTCAATGCTGGAATTGGGTATATCCATGACTATGATTGGTCTGTCTTTGTCTAAGTTGCCGGCAGCTCCGAGCTTCGAGAGGGCATCGGCTTGGCAATTCTTGTTGCGAGAAACATGTTGGATCTCGACTTTATCGAACTGGTTCTTCAGGTTGTTGAACTGCTCCCGGTATTTGCGCAATTTGTCATCCATGACGCGACATTCGGCATTGATTTGTTTGACCGCCAACTCGGAATCGCTATGGAGGTACACCTCGCGTGCCCCGAGTTCTCTGGCTAACTTGAGCCCAGCTATCATGGCTTCATATTCTGCAGTGTTGTTGGTCACCGGAAACTGAAAGTGGAGGGCATAATTCAGAACTTCACCTTGTGGTCCGATAAGGGAGACACCAGCCCCGGCCCCTTGTAGGGAGGATGCTCCATCGACATATAACGTCCATCGTCCTTCTAATTCAGGTGGTGCTCCTGAGTATTCCGCGATGAAATCGGCAAAGATCTGTGACTTGAGGGCATTCTGTGGGTGGAAGGAAATGTCGAACTCGGAGAGTTCCAGAGCCCAAGCCAGTAATCTGCCGGAAGAGTCGAAGTTGGCAAGGACTTTCTTGAGTGGCACCCCGGTGTATACTTTGATAGGGTGCGACTGGAAGTATGGTCGCAACTTCCTTGCCGCCACTACCAGAGAGTATGCGGCTTTCTCAATCTGGGTGTATCTTGTTTCGGCATCGCGGAGTACGTGTGAGACAAAGTATACGGGTCGCTGTTCCCGCCCTTCTTCTCGGACTAGGGCTGCACTGACAGCATGGTTGGTAGTTGCCAAGTAAAGGACAAGGATATCACCTGCTGCGGGTCTGCTGAGGCAAGGTGGGTCAGCGAGGTAAGCTTTGATTTTGTCAAAAGCCGCCGCGCACTCGGCAGTCCATTCGAATTTGGCTGTCTTCCGCATAGCTTTGAAGAAAGGGAAGCAAACGTCTCCGGACCGCGCTATGAACCTGTTGAGGGCTGCCAGCCGTCCAGTTAACGACTGGAGTTCTTTAAAGTTCCGAGGTGGTTGCATGTCGAGTATAGCTTTGGATTTAGAGGGGTGAATTTCGATACCTCGCATGGATACCATGAACCCGAGGAACTTGCCACCGGTTAGGCCGAAGAAACTCTTTTTTGGGTTGAGTTTCATGTCGGCTCCATTGAGCGTCGCAAAAGTCTCCTCGAGATCTCGGATGTGATCGAGATCCGACATGCTCTTGACTAGCAGATCGTCGACATAAGCTTCCATGTTTCGGCCAATTTGATCTTGGAAGACTTTATTCACCATCCTCTGAAAAGTTGCTCCTGCATTTTTCAACCCGAATGGCATTACTCGGTAGCAGTAGAGGCCGGAATGGGTTGTAAAAGCAGTCTTTTCTTCATCGTCGGGATTCATCCTGATTTGGTTGTACCCCGAGAAAGCATCCATGAAACTGAGGAATGCATGTCCCGAGGTGGAGTCTACGAGTTGGTCTATTTTCGGCAAGGGAAATGGATCCATTGGGCATGCTTTGTTAAGGTCTGTGTAGTCGATACACATCCGCCAATCTCCATTTGATTTTTTGACCAGAACCGGGTTAGCCATCCACTCCGGACAGTCAACATTGCGGATGAATCCCGCATCTAGGAGTTTTGCGACTTCCTTTTTCACTGCCAGTTGTCTTTCTTCCCCCATATTGCGCTTCTTTTGTCGTACCGGTTTGAATTCCGGCTTGATATGTAACTTATGTTCCGCGATTGATCTCGGAATGCCGGGCATGTCGGCCGCGGTCCAGGCGAAAACGGACTGGTTATTGCGGAGGAAAGTGATAAGGTCTTCTCTGGCTGACCCCTGGATAGCTTTTCCTATGTTCAATGTCTTCCCGTCGCCTAAGTCGAGCTCGTCAACTTCGTCTGCGGGCTCAAGGGAAGACTTAGATTCCTCTTTGTCCGTAGGATCCAGCGCGAGCTGAGTGTCAGGGGGCATGAAGTCGCTGCTGGCCTTCATGTGCCCGCCCGAGCGGCAGGTGGGTGTTCTGGGGGTATCGACTTGATGGACTTGGCCGCACCTTTCCTGGAGAGATACGTGATAGCATTCCCGAGCTATCTCCTGTACTCCACATTCTTCTCCCACCCCGTGGCTTGTGTAAAACTTGATTTTTAAGTGAGGGGAAGAAACTATGGCGCCGATTTTGTTCAGTGTACCCCTCCCTAAGATGGCATTGTAGGCAGACGGAGCGTCGACTACCAGAAAGTCGATCATTGTTTCCACTGTTTTAGGCGAGGTGCCAAAGGTGGTTTTGAGAGAAACCATACCCTTTGGACGGAGGGCATCGCCTGTGAAACCGATGAGGGGGGGTGTCATCCTTTTGAGTGTGTCAGTCTTGAGCCCCATTTTGCGGAAAGCGGACAAGTAAAGGATGTCGGCTGAGCTTCCGGTGTCTACTAGGATCCTTTTAACCCTGTGTGTATCAATTTTTAGGCTGAGCACAATTGGGTCGACGTGCGGGCCAACAATCTCGCCTTGATCCTTTTCAGAAAACACAATTACCTCATCCATTCTTGGTCGTTTTTTGTCTGTGTCTTGTTTGACATTTAAAATGGTGGGGTAAGGTTTAGTCTTTGGGCGGGATTCGACCTTGCGGGGGTAATGCCCGATACCACCGCTGATCGTGTTGACAATCGGGCTGCCCTGTCGCTCTCCTCGCTGCGGGCCTGATCCATCATCGGTGTGTGGTCTTTGATCGGGACGTCGGTCACCGTTGTAATTCCCCTTGTATGGAATTTTCTTCTTGTAATCTCGGCCACGCCCGTTGTACTTCCAAGTGTACTTTTTGTAGAAGTCGGGTTGGATGAACTCGGTTAACTTTCCTTCCCGGGCTAGTCTTTCCAGTATGTCGCGTAACTGCAGACAGTCGCTTGTTGAATGTCCCTCGAACCCATGAAACAGGCATTCCTTAGTTTTGTTCTGTACTTCGAAGATGTCTTTGGGCAATGGGGGAGGTAGATCGAACATGTCCTTCACGATATGGTACATCTCGTGCCGCTTTTTGGTGAAGGGAGCATACCGCACGTAGTGGGGGCGGTATTCTGCTTCGTCCGGTCTGTTCCCTCCTTTCTTGTCTTGATTGTGTCTGCGGGGTTCATTCTGGATCCGAGGTTCGATCTGTGCCCGAGGTTGATTATTTTGAGGCGGCCAGTGGCCCTGTTGTCGGGGTGATCTTGGCCGAGTTCTTGGGGGGCTACCGTTGTCTTCTTCGGCCCTGATGTACCCTTCTGCAAAGGCTACAAACTCGCGCAAGGTAGTCATTTTCTTCACGTGCGCGTCGTACCTCAGGGTACCGGGGCCGCCTTTGCGCAGCCCTTTTTTGATGGCGGCTAGAGCAAATTCTTCGTTCAAGTTCTGGACCTGGCGAGATGCCTGTATGAAGCGGTTGACAAAATTGCCGGTTTTTTCCCTTGGACCTTGAACGATGTCTAGGAGCGTCTCGCTGGTGACCTGAGGGGGCCTGATCACGGTGTATCTTTCGAGGAAGGCCTTGGCGAGGTCTTCGAATTTTGTGATCGAACCTCGAGGGAGGTTCATGTACCAGTCCCAAGCTTCTCCTTGGAGGCAGGTTGTGAAAACTCGGCATGTTATCGCGTCCGTGGCTCCTAAGAGCCGTAGTCGCTCCAAAAACCCATATACAAAGTTGTGCGGGTCTGCGGGGTCTCCGTTACCTCGGAAACTTGGGAGAAAAGCGGGGTACTTAAAGTCTGTCATAGACGCTCCGTATATATTGGCTGACAGAGGTCCGTCCGCAATCCCCATAGGTTTAGAGTAGGTGCCAGCCTTCTGGGATTCGATCTCGGCCATCTTGGCATTGAGTCGGGTCTGTATCAGCTCTTCCACTTGGGTCATGCTGATACCTTTAGTGGGGGTGGGAGACCTTCGGGTGCGTTTCCTGTCGCCTTTGCGAGTCCTATGTCTTCCCCGTAGCTGGCTATCTTCGCGCTCATGGCGAGAGCGAGATTGTTTTCGGTGGCGTGATCGTCCCCGGTCATCGTTATGGACAGATCTTTGTTCCTTCTGGGGTGATGGGTTGCGTCCCGGCCCGGCTTCCTGTCCCTGTTCCTTCCCTTGGTTCTCACCCTGGCCTTCCTGCTCGATTGGCTTGGGACCGTGCTGCACCGTGTTGTTTTGGGGGTTTGGAGTGTCTGTTTCCTCACTATCCGCTGTCCGAACTTTAATAAAATCGGAGTTAAGGTTGCGGGGCGAGATAGCCGTCTGGAGGTTTTTGGAGAGGGGCTTTGTTGGCTTAGTTGGCGCAGCGCACGTGGCTACTATCTGGGCTGAGTGCTGCGGCACTTGTTGAAGGGGAAGGTAATTGGGTGGAGCCAGGGGATAAGGTGCTGCGATACCGGGGTGATAAGTTCCCGGAGCGCCTTCCTGGGTCATTTGACCGGGCGGGGTCATATACGGGTAGTGTGGCGCCCGGTGGGCCATATGGTGAGTAAGGGTATGTCCCGTAATAGTACACGGGTGTTTGCGGCTGATATGGCGCGAACGGCTGGGTACCGTATTGAGGGTTGGATCCCGTGAAGGGTTGTTGGGGTCGCTGTGGCCGAGGTGACATCGGCCGTGTTGCGATCGCACTCAGGGGCGGTCTTATCGGCGTGGTGCCTGGTGGGACAAGTTGCCCTGAGGATGGGGTGACAAGGGGGTTTTGAGAGGTCACCCCTGACCCGATCACGGGTTGGTTGTTCGGCGGGTTGTTAGGACGTCGGTTGTCCTTCTCGCCTGCTGGATGGATGTCAACCTTCGGAGAGGGTTTGGAGGTGTCGCCGGTATCTTTACCTCCTGCGGGGTCTTTGCTGGTGCCCGGAGGGGGAGGATTGGAAACATCTTGCGCGTCCATTGGATGCTTCAGTATTGGAGCGATGGGGGCCCCACGGTGGTTGATACGTCCTATCTCCCGAGGAGAGTAGTCCGTATGTGAGAGGTGGTTGATTGATCTCGCCCTGCCCGAGGTGGCAGTCCGAGATGAGAGTTGAGAAGTAAGGTGGTTGTAGAGAGATTCTGACTCTGACCTATGCGATATCTCTCTGTGTGTGTAAAATCTCGACCCCCGTTCAAAGGGGATTTTTGCCTTATATATGCTGAGTCATAACCGCTATCTCGGCGGTTATCTCGCCTTAAGCCGGTAAAACGGTTATTGTGACCGAGTTGACTGGTCATCCCGCATTAAGGCGGTGTATGTCTATTTCGGGCCGAGGTCGACCTTTGCAGGCCTTCGGCCTGTTCTGTTCCTGGATCTTAAGTATCTCGGGCTTTGGGCCTCTTTACCTTGGCACCGGGCTGGCTCCTGAAAGGAGGTCCGAATCCCGGGCTTTCATAGGCCTAAAGTTTATTAAATAAAGGGCCTTGGGAACATGGCCCTATCACAAGTCATGAAGCGTTCGTTTGAATTTTGATTTTTGTTTTTTGTCTCAAAAAATCTAGCTGAACCAACCAAAATATCAATATTACAATTAATTCAATGATCGTCCCGTATAGTAATGTCAACCAAATTTTTTTAACATCATTTATTCAGTTAGTATCGTATTTAATAAGACGAATATGGATAATAATTATTTTTGTTAACTTAACATGTTGGAGTATTGAAAAAAAGAGTTTCATTTTCTTATGAAATAAAAATACGAGTAAGAACTATTGTGTAATTGTTATCCCATAAGATAAATTAATAAACATTAAATTATATATGATAATTTTTTTATTTATAGGTATAGCTATATGTGATTGTTTATAATTACAATTAGAATGATTTATAAAATATTTTATATCATTTTATTTGATTAATAAATTATCATTTTTAAAATAAGAGATAAAAATCATAACATGATGTAATAACATATTTATTTATATTCAATAATTATTTATTATTCGTTTTGCTTTAATGAGTAACGGTACGGTATGTATATTGTTATAACTTAACTGATAAGTAGAAAGTATGAATAATACTAATTTTATATAAATATGAATATAAAAATGTTTATATTCGACCCCTAACGTACCCATTAGCATCTTCACATATCTATATGTTCTTTTATTTTAGGGGGAAATTTTATATATATTCTTCAAAAATTATGAAATTACGTATTTCTCCCTCCAAAATCAACAATAACATATTTACCCTTCTAAAATATAATAATTCACATATTTATCCAATATAGTTTCAACATATATCAAATATAATCAAAACTCAAATTAATTATATTTAATATTTTAAAAACTACAATTAATCAAGAATTTAATAAAGAAGTTAATGCTGAACTTCTCTCTGATTCTAGTATACTCTCCTTTCTTTTTGAAACCCTGGCAGTTTCTAGTATACTCTTTCTCATCTTTTGATTTTGGGAGCTTAAGGCATTAATGGTAGTGTTCGGCAACCAAAGAAGTCTTAAGTTCACCGAATGAGTGCTTTTTTATCAAGCTTAGTGCTCTAAGGAATCATAGTTTAGTGCTCTAATGCCACCTCCTTAGTGCTCCTTTTGCCTCATTTCTTAAACTTGTTCAAGTTTTTAATCCATAGTTTCACATGACTTAATCATTTTGTCAAACTTAAAGCTTTCTTAAGAAAGTTATTTTTCAACTTTATTACTAAACAGGAGCTCCTTAGTGCAGCTTAAAATTTAAACTTCACATAATTACCGAACAATACCATTGATCATTAGCAGCTCCCTGTTGCAATTTACCATGGAAGAAAACCCAGTATTCCGCCAAGCATATAATCCAATTCTCAGCACCTTTCTTCCTATGCATATTTGCTTTTCTAATTAGGTGAAGTGATCAAATTGTGACTCGTTTCTCAATCCTTTCCTCCTTTACAGGTCATATCTTTTTCCACTTTGTCAAATTGTACTCAAATTGTTAAATCCCAAGCATCCATAGAATTGAAAAAAAGTTGCCTATCACTTTCAGTTTTGTACTTGTTGTCAGTTTAACATGCTTGATTCCTTATCGACATTGAAGAAGCATTTGGCGAAAATTCGAGATATAGCTAAAACGTGATACTCCATAATGTCCTCTCTGGACGTCATGGATCATCACGGCTAGCTTAACGAAATCAAGTTACCGCTAATTAACCGAAATAAACACTGTCGCTGGACGTTATGGTCCACAACGTCCAGCTACAGTGTTTTTTTATTTTTAAAAAAAATTCACAAACGAAGAAGCACAAAAAAAAAAAAAAACTGTAGCTGGACGTTATGGACCATAACGTCCAGTTATAGTATTTTTTATTAATTAGAGATCATTAGCGATCAGATTAGCTGGCCATGATGGTCCACAACGTCCAACTATAGTATCCTGGACGTTATGTACTTTCACGTTTTAGCTATATCTCGAATTTTCGTCAAATGCTTCTTCAATGTCGATATTTTTTTATTTTATTTTCTATTAATAAAAATTTCGGATTTCTTTCTGAGCACATTTCAACTTCTCTCTGAGCACATGATTCCTTTTTTTCAACTTTTAGTTTTCTGAGTCAAGATGTTTTTGGTTAAGTTTGTAAGCAAACAAATTAAGCAAGCATATAAGGTAAAACATTTTCCATTTCTTATACATTGCCATCAGTTATTGGTTAGTGGAGTTCGGTGAGAAAGCCACAGGATCCCTTAAATCACAAAATTCAAAGGAAATGCAATGTAAAATAAAACAGAATAGGCTTTTGGCTCAACTAACACTAGTACAAAAACGCAAAAGTATACAAAGCAAGAAAAATTATACATGTTTGTTCAAAATTTTCGTTAAATCCGTGTTCAAAGCAGGAAAATATTGTTCCGAAAATTTGCTCTGAAAAATTATGCACATTACACAGTTTTATTGTTTACAACCATGTATAAATTAATGTACTACAATATTCAATGAATATTGGAAGGCATTTTCGGAGGTTCTAGAGGGCCTTTTTTGATGGGCATTTATGAAATGCTCCCAATTTTTTACACGGTATTACTGTATGATCCGTGTGAGATGAAAGAAATACAAACTTGTCCTCGTCATTGATATGTGCCTCCCTGTTATAATGCATCTCTCTATTTTTTTTAAGTGATTTCTAAATCATCTCTTCTCTATTAGGTTGTACATGCATTACTCTGAGAAAACTAAATATAAACAGACGAGTCTAGGGCGAGGGATAAGGCAAGAGAGGCGATATTTTCACTGAAAAGACAATCTCTGACGAAGAAATTTCAAACAGGCGTATCTCAGAGCTCTAGTGTCTGATTTTAGCATATGATCACTTTTTGGAAAGATTGCAAGGCAATCTACAACAATTAGACCTTATAAGCATAACTGGATTATTCAGCCTAAAAAAACAGAGGGAAGAGTCTCAAAACTTGAGTTGAAGTTCCCGATGAAGTTTTTCATTTATAATTTATAATTTTTTTTTGTCTTTTATCATATTTTTTCTTGGCCATTGTTCATGTAAATGTATGAAGTCTCAGATCTATGATTTTTTTGTAATATTTTCATTTTTTTAGTTAGAATGTTATTCATGTAACCAATAATATGTGATGTAATTGTAATTGTTGTTTATATATTGGTATGTGTTGTGTTTAAATTTATAGTTTTTTTTAAAATTTAGTTTAATGTTTTTTGTATTTAGATCTAGGGTTTAATTTGAATTTAAATATGGAGTTGATTTAATTTTAGATCTATGGTTTCATTTGATTTTTCTTTTAAAAAAAATATGAATTATACACAGTATTTTTTTTTATTAAAAGTTGTGTAGGATGTGTGTTTTTATACACAGTTTTACTTTAAAAACAGTGTATGATGTGTTTTGATGAAAAATATGAATTATATAAGGTTTTTAATAAAAAATCGTGCAGGATTAGTGCTTTTATACACGGTTCTAGAATCGTATACAATTTACCGACCCTACTGTACACGACTCTCGTAGACATGGTTCGAAAAACCGTTTATAAGCTAATTCTTTTACCGTGGTTAGTAGCATTTTCTGTACTAGTGTAAGTAGTCAATTTCTTGCAAACCATGAGCCCTTCACTATTGGATCGTGGTTTAGTAGAGAATAGAATACACATTTCCTCTCTCGCTTCACAATATCGCAAAAAGGGAAGAGAACAATATTCAAAGCCAGTATCGCTAAAAGGAGTAAAACCAGTCAGTAGAATGTATCGTAAAAAGTGCAAACTGACAAGCTTATTCAATTGTGGGTACCCCGATGTTGGGATTTTAGGCCCAAATAAGGCCTTGGCCCATTTCCCTTTTCCTATATCTCTTGGTGACCTAACTCTTTAGTTAGTAGTGGTGGCTACTCCTTGTGCAAGACAAAAAGAGAGAAAGAGAGAGAGAGAGAGAGAGGAAGAGAGAGAGAGAGAGAGAGAGAGAGAGAGAGAGAGAGGATAGAGTGATTGTTTGTCCTAACAATTAGAACACTCTTGTAATATCTTGTTTAATAGTGAAGTTTGTCGGTCGTTTGCCTCCCGGTGGAGTAGGCCCGACTGAACCACCTAATGTGTTTGCTTTCTCTTGTATGCTTTGTGGACTCAATCTATCTCGCGGTAACATCTTTCCTCTATTGTTGTTTTGGTTGTATGCAAGGTTGCATTTGTCTCTAACTTTCTGGTGGAGTTTGCGTCCACTGTTGTACCGGTCGGTACTTCTAAGAGCAACATACGGCTTGATGAGGAGAGTGGTATGGTCTTCATTGGGACCGTGCCTGTGCTTGCTGGCGGCTATGGTACCGTAGCTATATGCGAGGCTACGACGAGCAGAGCTGTAGGAGGTGACAACGTGACACATTGCGGTGGAGTCGCAGCGGTGGAGACAGGTCGTATGGCAGGGCGTGCCATTGGACGGCGGCCTGACTGGAGGCGAGATGGAGGTGGCAGGTTTGGTCACCGGGATACTCGTGGGTACCTTGATGTCGGTGGAGGTAGGTCTGGACATGTGGTGGCTGACGCTGCATGGGGCATTGGACTTGGGTGGCCGTGGGCCGTGGACTCAGGTTTGATGCGGCGAGTCTCTAGTCATGGAGGCTTGGGAGAGGTGATGTGATATTGACATACATCTATTGGGCCATGATGGTTGGCGACAGAATGAGTTGCTGATTTTAGCCTACGATGGAGATTGTTAGGATTTTAGACCCAAATAAGGCTTTGGCCCATTTCCCTTTTCCTATATCTCTCTTGGTGACCTAACTCTTTAGTTAGTAGTGGTGGCTGCTCCTTGTGCAAGACAGAAAGAGAGAGAGAGAGAGAGAGAGAGAGAGAGAGAGAGAGAGAGGAAGAGAGAGAGATGATAGAGTGATTGTTTGTACTACCAATTGGAACACTCTTGTAATTCATTGTAATCTCATGTTTAATAATGAAGTTTGTCGGTTGTTTGCCTCCTGGTGGAGTAGGCCTGACCGAACCACCTAATCTCTGTGTTTGCTTGTATGTTTTGTGGACTCGATCAATCTCGCGGTAACATCTTTCCTCTATTGTTGTTTTGGTTGTATGCAATGTTGCATTTGTCTCTAACTTCTCGGTTTACCTTGTTAAGGGTTATTGGGTCCTTTGCAGGTTTCTTGTAGTTGGTACGTACGGAGTGTACCGGTATTCTGCATTTCTAGAATTAACCCTAGCACCCGAGATCCCACGTACATGTCGAAGGCTCTTCCTTCTTCAATGCCATCTCCAACAATCTGAGCGGGGGAGATGAAAGATTTGGACTCAAGAGGAAAATCACCTAGACACGGGAGCAATCAAGAGCTTTTGGGTCTAATTATGTAATTAATTTTTTTTATAGAATATTAAATATGATTAATTTAAATTATTTGTTAAATGGATAAAAATGACATTTTTTTAAATTTAGGAGAGTAAATATGTTATTATTAATATTGGAGGGAGAAATACGTAATTTAGTTTTTGAGAGATATACATGAAATTGCTCCATTATTAATTTATTTATTTTAAAACTTAGGAAGGGCTGACAAATAATTAATTTGTCTTATTTACATCCTAGTACCATCAGTGGTACCAGCACACATTCAAAAAATAAAATAAAAATTCAATCTACAAGTTATTCATCCTCAACTTCTTCATCAGCAGACACCACTTATTTTAATCTTGGAGAAGTCAAAAAGCTTCTCTTGAGAAACCAACAAAAAAAAAAAGCTTCTTTAATTTGTTGGAATTGAAAAGGTTTTTCCATGTGCAGGTGAGCTTTCTTATCTTAGGTATTTGTATGGTATCAATCAAGATATATGCACGAGACAATTCCGCCGTACATTTGAACTTAAATAAATAGATAAAAGAAAGAACGGTGAGGGGAATTTGCATGTCCCTCCATGGTTAATTTTTGTCCTCGCAAGGTGGGGGAAATTACTTTTGATTTGTTCTCTCTTTAATTTTATTTATATTCTGCCAGTAAAGGCAATTTTCTTGGAAATCATAGGTGTGTTGTTTGTATGTACCATTGAAAATAATTAAATTTTCAAATTCAACCACGTTAATTAGTATCTCAGTTCCAAGCAATGTGATAAACAAATTAATACTTTTTGGTGGATGTAAGTCTTTTTTTTAGACTATATGCATGCATAAGGTCTACGGTAACTATAACAAAAGTTGCATTAAGATATAAATATTTAAGATATTTATTTTAACATAACAAATTAATTAGCGACGTACAATATACACATATAATATAAGCGTACATATTTACCCTGTGATTTTTTCTTATTTTTTTTCAAATAAATAAATTATAGGAGATGATTGCTAATTGATAATGGGATTAATGGCATTAACAAACAAACGATGAATTTGGATCAATTTTCTGTAGTTATGATCATCATCATCAAGTCGTCGTCGTGGTAATCATTTTATGCGTATTGTAAAATCCTCAAATGTTTCATACAAAAAGAAAAAGCTAGTACAACCAAATAGATCTTCTTAAGCATGACTAGGGCTGCACAAAAAATTCATAGTTCGTAATTCGATTCGAGTTTGATTCGAAAAAGTTCGTGAAAAGTTCGATTCAAAATTGAGTTCGTTCGAAATTATTTCAAACCAAACTTAGTTCGAAATTAATTCAAACCAAATTCAAACTGGACCTAGTTCGTTCGAAATAGGTTCGCAAACCAAATTTAGTTCGAAATTAACTCAAACGTGAACCGTTAATTTATGCTGATAACTTATGTTCACTGATGAAAATATAAGCCGTCCAGTCCATAATTGCTTTGAATTCTGACTTCTGAAACAGAAAGCCCGGTTCAATTACAAGCTCAAATAAAAAAAATTCAACAACAAAGCCCAAAAACCCAAAATAGAAAAATTAAACAAAACCAGCCATAACCCATAATCGTTGGTTGCGAACTTTTGATATTCTCACTGTTGGTTGCGATTTGTGAACAAAACCAGCAATAAAAAACCTAGTTGACTTTCCCTCTCTGTTGGTTGCGAACCTGCGATACCAAAGTCCAAATCCTAGAGTTTTCCTCTGTTGGCTACTTGGCTGCGATACCAAACTGGGACCGGCCGTGAGACGAGGCGAGGCGACCCTCGTTGATCTCTGCTTTGTTGGTTGATTATTGGGACCGACCGTGAGGCGAGGCGACCCTTTTTACCGGCCGTTTCTCTTTGCCTTTCTTGCGATTTGCTCCTCTCTTGGGTAATTAAAAAACACACTCTTTTTATTGTTGCTTGTTTTATAGATCAAATAGCATTAACTTCTCAGCGCTATGCCGCTATCCAGTTTAATTTTGTTCCTTAAAGATGGCACTTCGGTGATTGTTCTGTACTTCTATTGATATTTAAATTGTACTTTGAATACTTTGGAGTGCTTGAGTTTTTATTTAAATTGTACTTCTATTGATATTTGGGTTTTATTTAAATTGTACTTTGAATACTTGAGTTTTTATTGAAGTGTTGTAATTTCGCATTATAGCTCAGTCATAAGTCATAACTCGTAAGTCGTATCAAAGTTCGTAAAGGTTCGAAATTGAGTTCGTAAAAAATTCGGTTCGAAATTGAGTTCGTTCAAAATTAATTCAAACCAAACTTAGTTCGAAATTAATTCAAACCAAACTCAAACTGGGGATAAGTTCGATTCGTTTGCAGCCCTATGACACATATGGAGAATCTGAAAAGGTAATAATGGTAACTTAAGTGGAGTATCTTCATTCCATTATTAAGCATGTTGGGTGTCTGATCCGCCAACGGCTGCGATTGAAAGATTAATTTTTGGATTTAATCTTAGCTCTCCAATCACATAATTTATCTTCTTTTGATTAAATGCATCTGTTTTATGTGTAGAAGTTTAAATTTAGCTACAAACCTACTCGCCACACGATGCGTTACAATTAAAATTAAACATACTCTAAAATTTAGCAATATAATTCTCCGTTTCCTTTTTTTTCTTTCCTTATTTCTCCCTCTTCAATTGAAATTTTCTATACGGCAGATCACAATGCAAATCAATTTTTTGTTCACTTCCTTATTTATCTACTTCCTTATTTCTATACATATTACTGTGATAAATGTAGAATATATTTCTAATTTTGGTTTTTATGAAAATTTGTCATTTTGTATGAAAATTTATTTTTGTTATCTTATTATATATTCCATTGTAACGCACTGGCACGATACTAGTCTAATTAATGCCGAGATTTTTATTTTTACCCAAAAAAATATATATTTTAATATAATTAACCAAGTTTTTGGTAAAATTAAATTTATACCCAAACCGTAAATTTTATTTACGGTTTGAATTCGAAATTCAAACCGTAAATAAAATTTATGGTTTGAATTTTTTTTTTTGAATTCTTTTTCAAACCGAATTTGGAGCAATTTTTGAGAGATAATATCTCACAATCTGTTTCGAGATTTTGCATGAAACTTCACAGTCTTGTTCTACGAAGTCAAGACTGCATGTCGGCAAATTTTCATGATTTTTGAAGTTTCCTTGATATGTTAACCAGAGGTGCAAAGTAGGGCTCAGACGCACAACTTCAACATTTCGAGCAATTTTTGAGAGATGATATCTCACGATCTGTTTCGAGATTTTGCATGAAACTTCACAGTCTTGTTCTACGAAGTCAAGACTGCATGTCGGCAAATTTTCATGATATCAGGCTTGGTACTTGCGTGTCGGCATGGCTTCGGTGTATATAGAGGGAGATTACGGTGATTTTCTTCGCTCGATGATCTTCGACGATGATGGTTATACCCCCACTGGCCGAAAAGGTGCTCGCCAGGTCCTGCATACATGCCGCCACCGCCTGAGCAGCATGAGTCTCCAGAGATCCAGTCTGTGCAGGATGAGAGCTTGACTTTCAGCCTTGCCAAGTTGGCTCCAGCTGATCCGTGGGATACAGCCGCCTCCCCGTCACCGCGTCAGCCGTATCCACCGAGAGCTCACGATTGGGAGGCCTCTGGTAGCGGGACGCAGCCGGACTATGCGTCCCAGCTTGTGGATTCCTTCTTCCGTACCCCCCCTCCACCGCCAGCCACCCATGCGGCCGAGGATCCATGGAGTAGAGCAGTCGAGTTGAGCCTATAGGCCGAGCCATACGATGAGTTTACACCAGCTCTCAGAGCGCAGGACGGAGAACAACAATGGAATGACTGGCAGGGCCGAAATTTCAGTAGGGAAAATAGGGGTAGACCACCTCACCGATACACCCCTTCGCAGTACCGTTGATAGAGGGTTTTTTTGGTAGTTTTAGTCCAGTTTAGCTATGTTATCCTTTATTATGTTTTAGTTTAGTTTTGCAGTTTATTTTTTAGTGTAGTGTACTTTCGTTATGTTTTATTATGATATGGTTGGAGGTATGTTATATATTTTTATCATTTCATGGTATTATTTATTATGTTACACAACAACAAAAAATAACATCCAAAAAAAATATATATATATATAAAACACAAAAAAAACTCAAAACAGAATAAAATTAAGAACAACAGTACGATAAGTATAAATACGGTTTTAACATAGCAAAACAAGTTCAAAAATCATGAAAATTTGCCAACATGCAGTCTTGACTTCGTACAACAAGACTGTGAAGTTTCATGCAAAATCTCCAAACAGATCGTGAGATATCATCTCTCAAAAATTGCTCGAAATGCTGAAGTTGTGCGTCCGAGCCCTACTTTGCACCTCTGGTTAACATATCAAGGCAACTTCAAAAATCATGAAAATTTGCCGACATGCGTCTTGACTTCTTAGAACAAGACTGTGAAGTTTCATGCAAAATCTCGAAACAGATTGTGAGATATTATCTCTCAAAAATTGATCCAAATTCGGTTTGAAAAAGAATTCAAAAAAAAAAAAAAAATTTCAAACCGTAAATAAGATTTACGATTTGAAAAAGAATTCAAAAAAAAAAAAAAATTCAAACCGTAATTTTTATTTACGGTTTGAATTCCGAATTCAAACCGTAAATAAAATTTACGGTTTGGGTATAAATTTAATTTTTTCAAAAACTTGGTTAATTATATTAAAATATATTTTTTTTTGGGTAAAAATAAAAATCTCGGTAATTAATGTAGCCTGCGCATGGCTGCCGCTGGTCAAATCATGCCTTCCAAGCTGCATGCTAACTACCAAATCGGCCGCCACCTATAGCTATAGGGTAAGATAAACGGCTAAAAGGTACCATTGACACCCCTACTCTTATCAAGGGAAAAAAATAGTTGATTATCCCATGTGCTGTTATTTCAACACTAACCCCGGTCAAACTGCTTCTGCGCAGGACTTTAGAAAGTGAATGGTGTGGGGTAGAGGCGCAGGACTTTAGAAAGTGAGTTGTGGTGGTAGAGGCGCAGGGCTTGGACTTGAGAAAGTGAGTTGTGTGGGGGCGTGTATGGCTTGAGATAAAAAAAGAAAAAAGATTGTCGTTTAGTAAGGGTTTAACACCTGGCGACCTGGGTTCGAATTCTGGTGGTGGTGGGTCCTAAAGTTAAAAACTAAAAAGCAGGCAGATAGAACATGCAAAGCCGCCTTGTCTCTGGAAAAAGGAAGAGCAGTGTATTTCTGTTCCCACCAGAGAGCAGAGAGCACCCAAGATCTTTACTAGATCAATACCTCGTCCAGTCATGATAACATTGTGGTGAAACTATTGAAGTTTTTAGGGTCTTTAGCGGTTGTTTGGCATCTTGCATGTATATATTGTAGTTAGAAGCTCTAAATATGGAAATTTTACAAAATAAAGAATAAGCTTGATTCTTGCTTATTTTTCAGGACTTATTTTAAATAACAGCTCAAGTGAATTGTTACAAAGCATTCTTTGCAACAGCAACAACAACCAAGCTTTTTGTCTCAAACAAAACACTCTTTGCACAAATAAAAATTAAATTTACGAGCTTCATTCAAATACAGTAACCGTTTACATTTACTAATTTTTCTTCTTCTTTTATTTGAATAAACAAAGAGCAAAATTTTTCTTTTAGAGATTATATGGATTCTTATTCCAGCGTGCATAAAATTGTTGGGATTAATTGGAGAAGACTGCATCTCATAACGGAAAGTACATGCACAAAATGTGACTGTATGACCCTCAGATTCCAAATTTCACATATTAATTTAATCCGTTTATTGCTACTGAAATAATGTTTTTTTTTTTTTTGCATATTTATTGTATTATATGAATTCTTTTCGTTTTTAATCCCTCATTATTTAACAAATGTTTGTAAAAAAGTAATTATTAATTCATGATTTCCTAAATATTAGTAGCCTCTAACTATATATAATTCATATATGGTAAAAATTAGTGTTCTAAATAGCGCGCTATAGCGTTTTTGGACCCCAAACGCTACGCTATGACATCAAAATGCGCTATTTGCACTACGGCCGCTAGAGTGGAAAAAATGGCACGCCGGAGCCGGCTCCATCACGGAACGGCACGGCATGCGTGACCGTCGCGTGCCGTGACTCGCGTGTCCCGTGCCGTGACCATTCGCGTGCCGTGACCAATTGTTGACAAAGAAGACACGGCACGGCACGGAAATTGCCTTGGTCACGGCATGGCACGGCACGGGACACGTGAGTCACGGAACGGTAGACACGCCAGTCACACCAGTCACGGCAATCACGAGGCAATACACTAATTTTATTTTAATTAAAATACTTACATTTAAATTTTAATTAAAACATTTGAATTTTAAAGAATTGTTTCATATATTTTTTTAAACGTTAAATGCAATCAAACGTGAGTAACGCACGTTTGGTCACGGCACGACTCCTTGTAATTTTTGTCACGGCACGGCACGACACGTGAAAAATTTACTTGGTCACGGCACGGCACGGCACGTGACCAAAGTCATGGCGTGTTAGTCACGGCACGGCACGGCACGACACGTTTTTCCCACTCTAACGGCCGCTATAGCGGCCACTACAGCGCTATAGCGGTTCACTATTTGCGCTATAAAGTATGGGTTTTTTTTTTAAGCAACTTATATGGGTTTTAAATAAAGATCCAAAAAATCTCAAACCGAAATTGAATTTATTGCTACTTGCTACAGATAAATCAATTTGAAATTGGGAATAGAAATAGAAATTTGAATAGAAAAAATGTCCAAACCGAAATTAAAATTTGAATAGAAAAAAAAGATTATGTCATGAATCATGATGCTTAAGATATTTTTAATAGGAAAAATCGATAGTTTATGATATTATTATGGATATTTTGAACCGCAATTTGGACTTTGTACGGATTCAATATGAATATTATAATTTCTTAATTACTTTGGTGTTATTTATTGTTCTATGAGACTTTAGATAATGTTGATATTTAGTACAAATATTGAATATACGGAATGCAAAAAAAAAAAAAACGCTATTTGGAATAGCTTCCGCTATAGCGACGCTATTTGTTATAGCTTTTTTTGTAGCCTTCCCGCTATGACGCTATAAACGCTATTTAGAACCTTGATAAAAATTCATGATTTATAAAAAAATTAATTTATTAAACAACTATAATTCTTATACGGCAGTTTTTCTTCTCGAGGGTTCAGGAAAATATTTTTTTATCACTCTAAAAAAAATCCAGTTACTAAATATTAATTCAACATTTTTTTTTTGTTCTACATCCGATCTTTTTTAATGGCAAAAAATAATTTTAATTTTGTTGTTTAGTAAATTAGTAGCCTCTACATCTAACTACTTTTCTTATAAGAATAACAAAAGTCATATTTTGAAATTACTATTAATAATTATTTTCATATTACAAAATTAACAGATATTTTCTTTATCATAGAACATTGTTAAGCTGCACAGATAATAAAATATTTGTAATCATACTTATCAAATTCTGCAAAGCACTGCTATATATTATCTAAAGTATAAAGTTTATATGGAAATCCAACTTACATATAAATTAGTAATTGTGATCACTATAATTTATTTTTAATAAAAGAAAGGAATAAAAAAAATTGTGCGGAAACTATTATAGTAAAATAGTAAGAAATTAATCATTCTAAATCCAGAGAATTTCTATAATTTATCGCTTTGAATACAACATAATTGCTGTCTCTTAATCAAAATAATGACTAAATTTCAACCAGAAAATCAAATGAATTGATAGAAATACTATATATCCGAATTGTGGATACTATGCTTAAGCTTATTGGGATTAAAATTAAGAAAATCCAGATAACTAAGAAATTAATCAAATTAAAACTGCATTACGGCCCCAATTAATGTGATGTCTAGAGAGAGAGAGAGGCTCACTCATATACTGCCAAAAGGAGAGAAAGAATTCTGACTCACTGCCATGAGCCCATGGTTGACATTTGACACGCTGCCAAAAAATCAGAAGATGAAATAGATTTTACGTAAATATATATACTGAAATGGACATACTGAATTTTTCAAATTTCAGTTTAGTATAAATACCCTTGTATTCCATTGCAGCTAGAACGCCTCCTCCTCCGTCTATTCATAAGACCCTATAGCTAATAGCTACCAGCTATAGTTTGTTCCTTCTTCCTATCCTCCTATAAATTCTAAAAATTTGAAATGACAAGGTGTTTAAGACAAGTAATGGTACTTGGAGTAATACTATTTCTGGCATCAATTAACATGAAAAATGCTGATGGTGCAAGGCCGCTTGGTGCTGCTTCCGATCTGGTTCATGTTTCGGGCTTTGAAGAATCTCAATCTAAAGGGAAGAGTCCACCTTCAAAGTCTTCAGACTGCTCGGCCAGCCGCAGTGGTATCATTTGTCCTCCTACACCTGGCCATCCAAAGGTTAGATTCCGGTACATTGATAAAAGTTAAATGAGTTAATGCATGTAATTCTTACAGTTGTTGATCAATTCTTAAGAGAGTTTTTTTCTTCTTTATCAAGGGCTCCCTGGCCGAATTATTGAGTGTTGGTTGCAGGCTGGTTAATTTAGTGATGTTTAAAATGAGGAAATACTAAAAAAAATTCCTTTATAAGTAGATGATTCGTTTTTTCTTGTTATTTGCATGAATATACATTGTAGAATGAGGTTTTTGATATTTTCTTGTATAAAACTTTCCAAATTTCTTGTAAAAATTCTCCATCTCCATTCTCTTCCTGGTAAATGGATGCAAAATTCTCTAGATATGAAATAAAATAATTTACTGATTGCCTCTCTTAACTTTTTGGATATATAATTTGATCCCCTCCTTTCTCTCTGTTTTTGATCCAAGAAGAAAAAAAGAGTATTCTTTTTTTCTTGATTTGCTTCTTGTTTAGGTTTAGGGTTTAATATTCAGTAGTTGAATCACTTCCACCGTAAAATTGACCAATATATTTTCTGTGAAATTTTTATATAATTTCCCCCCATTGTATGCTTGATCCCATAAGTTGAAAGTTTGTTTCCACTCCCATCGTTAAAATATATATGAGAAATATTAGACGAACATGGAAATTCGAATAACTACACCTCAACTAAAAAGACAAGTGAAACTTATAATAGTTAATATATATACTTGCATATAATTTCTTGAATGCAAAATTCTACCATTTGCCATCCCTACTATTGGTAAAGAAAAATTCATGTTAATATACTATTAATACTATTAATGGCTCTTCAAGTGTAGGCAACCGATTTAGAAACCAAAATAAGAATAAGCAAGGCATACATTTTCATAACTTATCTATGATAGGAGAACTTGCTCCCACAATCATGATTGAACTTTTCTTTTCCGTTTTGCTGAATTTGTTTCTCTTTTTTTATATTGAGTGAAAAACAAAATTGTATGCCATTACCTCAAACAAGATAGTTATACATGCAATTACCTCCCCAACACATTGGAATTCAAAATAAACTCTTTAGTTTAGCTAATATGAAATGAGTTCATGTCATCCCTTGTGCGCTGAAAGACAAGTGTGTGTACTCTTTAGTTTAGTCTACTCAATGAACAAAGTCTTGTATCTAAACTTGGTAGTCTTAATCCATTTATTTAATTTTTCTTTTCTTTTTAGATGACAGTGGAGCCAGGAAATAAATGAGCAGCTGTTGGACAAGTTTGGCGAAACAAAATGCGAGCATGACATATCACTTCGTTAATAAACATTACGTTGGCTTTTCTTTTGTTAGTGATCAATGTAAAATTGAATGATAAAATATTGATCCCGTATGAAGCGTTGCATTGAATTATCTATATTTCTTTTTATATTAAAGTTAAAATTTATATAACAAATCCGAGAGTATTTATTGATATTATAAATTGTATGACTGAATATAACTAACTATCACTATTACAAAAGCATTAACCATACATGGTATGTCATACACGGATGTGATAAAAATTCAAATAAACTATGTAAAGGGAGGAGGCACTCATGCGAAAATGAGTTCAACCATACACAAAAATCAACCGTGCACGGAAGACATCTATATTTAACCACGATTTATTAATAAGAAACCGTGTATGATCATAGCTAATCATACACGGTTTTTTAGGAACAAACCATGTATGATTACGTTAAATCTCTAAACACGGTTTTGTATTTAAAAACTGTGTACGCTTCATTCGCGCTCTCTCAATCAAACAACTGCTCAAAATTAATTTCTTGAAGGGACGTCTCTTCACCTTCCCTCCAACCTTCAACCTAATTTAAGTCTAGCCTCTTCCATTTGTTCATTAAGTCCATGTCTCTTCATTTTCTCTCTTATCTCCTCTATTTATGTCTCACTTTGGTAGGGAGATTTAACTCATTTTGAATTTGAATCACTATCATGATTTGGATACCTCGATGGTGCCCAAAATCAAAATGAGTTTAATATGGACGATATATGTGAATTAATGAATTGTTTGATTGTTTTACATCCATGAATTGATCGTCAAGAACGAAGTGGAGAACATGTCATTCCGCCGAAGCACTTAAATAGTTGAGCTCTATGCCTTCTTCGTATTTGGCATTTGAGGGAGCTTGAGCCCTTTGCAAATTAAAGGGGCCAAAGAGCCACAAAGGCCAACTACAAAAAGGGTTGAGATCAATAGTTAGTTGCTCAAATTTGCGAATAACTGTCCTCCTCTTTGTTTTAGCCCATCAATTTAATAACAAGCAAATTTCTTTTATGATAATGCATGCTTGTTGTTTGTTAAATTAGTATGCATATATGTTATTTGATTCAAGTATATATGTGTTTACAATTTAGATTTGTAATAACCCCTCAAATTAATTTGTATGAAGTTTATTTTATGATTCTTTAATAGCTAGAAAACATGAATAATTTAAAAAAAAAAAAACATATCATACACGGTTCTATAGAAATAACCGTGTATAAACCTTGTGAATTAGGGTTTTTATTTATCCGCGCCTATTTTGTAAATTATACTCAGTTTTTCTAGGAACCGTGTTTGATTGGTTTTCATTGTACACGTTTTTTGTTGTGGAGCAATGTATGAATAGTATTTAGGTTTTTTACTTTTTTTTTGGCACTTCTTCGAATATCGCCATGTCTTTAATGCTTAGCACATTCACATCTAATCAAATAACTCTCACTCATTAGTCTCTTCTCCCTCTTTATTTCCCTCATTCCCCTTCACATTTCTCTCTCTTAGAGTTTCAAATCCAATATTGAGTTTCACTCACCTCTTCGTTGCCAAGTTCTAAAATAAAAGTTTCACTCACCTCTTTCTTTCACCCACACCGTACTCAAATCAATATCGTAATGGTGAGAAAGTGTGACTTCATCAGCAATTTGTCCGACTTAATACTTCTCATCATCTTGGGGTTGCTCATGACCAAAGAGGCGGTGCGTACGTGTGTTATTTAAGAGGTGAGACAACTTGTAGACATTTCTACCCTTTCTTAACATAAATATGAGGGATTCTCAAACCCAATTAGCTTTCATAGAGTGAATGACTACTTTCTACTTTGAACCTGTTCATGATATCATGTGACAAAATAATTAACACAAAACATATATTCTGAATCATGATATTGTTTGGTGTATATTATTTTTGTCGTTTGCATAGTTATAATGTATATTACTAGATATATCCTATGATGTATAAAACTTGATATAGATTTAATTCATTTTCAATATTGCATAAATCTTATTAAATCACACCAAATAGAGGTGATTAGAGAAATTATTTTAATGTGTCATATAAATATGACTATGGTGATAATTAAATTAAATGCAAGAGTTTGTAATTTGATTTGATTTTGATCATCATATCATATGATACTAAAATAAATGTCGTGGAGATCATAATCTTAATTTAAAATAATTTTATATTATAAACATATCATAAAAATTTATATCACAACAACTATATGAGAAATACAATTATTGGGCTCAATTATATGAATATGTCATTGGTTTATAGAGTAGAATTAATTAAATTGAAGGAATAGAAAAAAGCCCAAGTCGATGAGCATTAATTAAATTGGTTTATTTGATGCCGTAACCTCATGCAATATATACGGAATTCTCATCTTCTGAGATATCTCAAAATTTGGACTGATTTGCAAAAAATCTGGATTATTCAGCAAGAATCTCTCAAAGCATCCCACTCTCCAATAATACTATCCCATGCATCTAAATAGGTACCGTAAAATATTTGGACAGCCATAGATTTCGGCCATAGAGCTTGAATTTAATTGCTCTTGTATTTTAATCTTTGCTTGAGTTTTATAATCAAATGTAATATCTCAAGGATATGTGATCAATAAAGATATTGCCTACGGGCATGATTTTCGCAAATATATATATATATATCTCCATTCCATTATTAAGCACGTTGGGTGTCCGATCCGCCAACGGCTACGATTGAAAGATTAATTTTTGGATTTAATCTCAGCTCTCCAATCACATAATCTATCTTCTTTTGATTAAATGCATATGTTTTATGTGTAGAAGTTTAAATTTAGCTACAAACATACTCGCCACACATACCGCCACACAATGCGTTACAATTAAAATTAAACAGACTCTAAAATTTAGCGATATAATTCTCCGTTTCCTTATTTCTCCCTCTCCAATTGAAATTTTCAATACGGTGGATCACAATGCAAATCAATATTTTGTTCACTTCCTTATTTATCTACTTCCTTATTTCTATACATATTACTGTGATAAATGTATAATATATTTCTAATTTTGTTTTTTTATGAAAATTTGTCATTTTGTATGAGAATTTATTGTTGTTATCTTATCATATATTCCGTTGCAACGCACGGGCACGATACTAGTATATATATATATAGAATCTGGCTAATATGCTACGCGTAGCATAGAGGACTTTCGTGCTACGGCTCAATATTTGAGTTTGCACAATTCGAACCGTTCAACATGATCTCCATATGAATATGTACTTGCAAATCAAATTTTACATTTTTTAGAATTTTTTTACTATTTTGTTTAGATAGGTAGAAAATCACTTGATTTGAAAATTTCTGCACCATTCAGATCAAGTGATTTTCCACCTATCTAAAAAATAGTAAAATTTTTTTAAAAAAAAGTAAAATTTGGTTTGCAAGTACATATTCATATGGAGATCATGTTGAACGGTTCGGATCGACCGTTAGGATTTTGAAAACTCAAATATTGAGCCGTAGCACGGAGGCCATCTATGCTACGCGTAGCACCGTAGCCAATTCATATATATATATATATATATATATATATATAGATGTTGGCTAAGATCAACAAGGCCTTGGTGCTACCAATTAGTTTTTGCAATGTTAAAGTTCAAATAGTTGATCTGAAGTGCTCAACGTGTTCTCCATATTAAAATGTGGTTGGAGACCAAATTTTACATTTTTTTTGAATTTTTTTACTATTTTTTTTATGAATTTTCGAAAATCACTGTTTTTCATAATAAAATAAAATAAAATCTGAAAACAGTGATTTTCAAAAATCCATAAAAATAGTAAAAAAATTCCAAAAATTGTAAAATTTGGTCTTAGCCAACCTCTCTCTATATATATAGGGGGGTTTCACGTATACCCCTCAAAAACTTTGAAATTACATATTTCTCCCCTCCAAAGTTTGAAATTACATATTCCCCCCACTAAACTTCAAAAACTCATAAATTTACCCATTTTATTGTCTTTTATATTAAAACTCATTCTTAATTTACAAAATACCCATTTTACCCTTTATTAAAAGCATAAAACGCACATCATACTCAAATTTGAATCTGAAGGGTTCCTCTACTGTCCAAACTACTTTAAGATCTATGCACGCTAGATCAGCACGAATCTTGAAGCGAACACACACGGATATTGAAGCGATGGGCACAGATCTTAATGCAATGCATTTGGATCGAAATTGCTTTAAAATCTGTGCTCACTAGATCAGCACGAATCCTAATGCCAACACGCACATATATTGAAGCTACATGCACAGATCTTAATACGATGCGCGTGAATCGGATGGTGGAGAAACTCTTCATATTCAAATTTGAGACCGATGGACTTTTAATGCTTTTAAAAAGGGTAAAATGGGTATTTTATAAATTTCGAATGAGTTTTAATATAAAAAACAATAAAATGGGTAAATTTGTGGGTTTTTGAAGTTTAGAGAGGGAATATGTAATTTCAAAGTTTAGAAGGGAAAAAAGGATTTTGAAGTTTTTGAGGGGTATACGTGATATTCCCCCCCCCCACACACAGATATATATAGACACACACACACGCTCATAGCCAATATCTTTATTCCTAGGCCAAGGAAGAAATGCTTTGATTTTTATATTTTTAAAGTCCAAAAGTCGATTCAAATTGTTCAACATTCAATATATATTAAAATATGCTTGAAAACCAAGTTTTAAACTTTTTAGAATTTTTTACAATTTATTTAGTGAGTTTTAAAATTACTATTTTCAATGATCTAGAAAATTTTCACTATTTATGAAGTTAGTTTTTTAAAAATGTAAAATTTGGTCTCCAAGCACATATTAATATAGAGATCACATCTAACTATTTAGATGGATCGTTTGGACTTTGAAAAAATCAGAAAACTAATTGATTGCTTCACGGCTCCGGAAATAAAGTGTGTTGAGATAAAATGAGATAAAATGAGAAATTTGGACAGCGATTTTGAGATAAAATGAGAAATTTGGACAACGATTTTCAAAGGATATCCGCTCATAAATAAAGTGTCATTCACCATAGCTGAACCCCTCTACCTTTCTCTCTCCTCAATTTCGGCAATAAAGGTTGATTAAATCCGCCTTTTTTAGTGTGTTGACATAAACTTCATTCATGAAATTTAATTGAAGAATTAAAAAATAAATGAAACCTAGATTAAAGGAGTGAACTAATAGACTATTTTTAGCAAACAAAATATAGTTTTCTAATTAATGTGAGTACTAGTAGAGACACCACATCAATTGGTGTTCTTAGAGGCCACCTCTTGGAGTTAGGTGATTGGAAATTGAAACAAGCAAATTAGGGCTAATATCTTGATTACTATATCAAGATATAAATATATTTAAATGATTTATTTTATGGTTTAGAATTAAACTAATTGATAGATTTTTTATTTTTAATAATAGAAGTTTTAAAAGTTGTTCTATGTACCTTGAAAGTATAGCGGTGGCCTATTTTGCTAGAGTCCAGCCTTAGTGCACTCTAAGAATGTGCTCCAGAAGAGATGAAAGGGGAGAGGAGAGGAGTGACCGGGCCTGATCCATCTTGTTTACTTGCTTACATTAAATTTTGAGAGGAAGAGAAAAAGAGAAAAAGAAAGAAAGTGAACTTTATATACAAACTGATCAAATTTTGTAATGGAACCGAATCTCCTGCACTCTTGTGGACAGGAAATTTTTGCTCGTAAAGTTACTGACACATAATTCCGGAGTAAATTTTGAAACAAAACTATATCTAATATTTAAATGTCAAAATTTAATTCGAACCTATGTGTCAATAGTTTTAGAAACCGAAATTTTCATCCCAAAAGAGAGGTAGGTGATCCGATTCCGTTACAAATTGAAATGTAAAGAAGTATAATTCTTTGCTAGATCTGCTCTCCATGTTCCTTCATTGAATCTTAGAATGCCCGTGAATAGGAGTTTTTGGGATTAGGTAAACCTCGAGCCACCCGAAGACTAGTAAAGAAATGGGCACATGGCACAGCATTACGAGTTTCTTTTTGGGATTAGGTAAACCTCGAGCTACCCAAAGACAAATAAAGGCACGGGCACATGGCACAGCATTACTGCGGAACCGACCAAAAAGAGGACTCCTAAAGATCGATTGGCCAAATTCAAAGGACCGCCAAAAGTATACTATCATGGGGAAGCGCGCGCATGTGCATGATGGCAGTACATATAGAAGTACTTTTTTTTTTTTAATTTCCACCAAAAAGAGTTCAATAGTATAATGACGGAAAAATATATACTATCTTGTATCTGAGAGTAAGTTTTATGTCTATCGGATAAATTTTGGTTCGGTGAGTTTAATCACGGTTCAATCAATATTAAGATGCATGAGTTTTGTATTAATTTCCGTGCACACAACTCTTGATACTGACAGACGGTGTTGGAACTAATTGGATCCAAAAGTAAATTCAGTGTCCATTAATTGGACCTACTCATACTGCCTGTATCTTGTTTAGCTAAACAGAAAATTAGATGTGATTGGCCTGTCAAAGCATCTTCCAGTTAATAATTTAAAAATGTTGTGATTCGCCTGTCAAAGCATCTTCCAGTTAATAATTTTACTAATATAGTCGCTTGTGCAGATGGAAGTCTTCACATATTAGTCAAGCGTTAAGCATCTTTTTTATTTCTTTATTCTAAATAGAAGCCTCCACGAACGGAGGACTTAGAGCGCAGTGATAAGAACTCCATCTCCATACGAAGAGATATAATTTCAATTCTCGAAAATAGCATTAAAATTATATTAGGACATACTCAAAATCCTTTAATAAAAAATAAATAAAAATAAATAAGATAATAGAAGTCTTCACCAAATGAGAGCAGAGTGCAGTGAAGTGAAGAGTCAATCCACCAAATGTGTCCTTCCATATTATACCCGATAGCTAGCTAGTATAGGGGAGCGGGGCACGTCTAATGAGCCTCGGACTCAAATCAGTCTGATGTCCGCTTCAAGCGTCAGATCCGCTTCATGATCCGTGCGAGTAGCTTCAATATTTGTGCATTCCACTTCAATATTCATGCAGATCAAGTGTATACGGATCATGAAACCGATCAAACGGTACGGAGCAGACATCTTACCGATTTGAGTCTGGTAACTATCGGAGTGTCCCGCTCCCCTACAGTGTAGACCATATTTCCTGGAATGGGGACATATTGTTAGAAACAGAAAACAGAAAAATTATTTTACATTATAAAAGTCATTAAAATAAATGTATTTGACTAGCCCTATAGTTGAGTCCTCGGAGGATGCTACGTGCATGCACCATTGTATGTCACGCAGCATATTAACCCATAAGACTACTTATAGCTCCAAAATTAATTTAGATTGGAATCGTCCGTTATAAACTAATACGAATTGGTACGATTGTAATGAGTGGGTTTTCTACAGCTATATATATCGTGCTTTACAAAGAATTAGAGTGAGACTGTTGATGATAAATAATCAATTTGAAATTAATTGCAATAATAGCATCAATTAGAGATCAAATAGATATCAATTAGTATTAATTAGAAGATATAGCAAATCATGTTATTATAAAATATTATAATGGCTAATTAGCCTATATTAGGCAATGAAAATGATGAAATCACCTCTCTTTCAATTCAATCTCAGATTCTAACATGGTATCACAGAAAGATTCGAATCCTGAGAGGCGATTCAAAAAGAAAAGAAAAAAAGAAAAAAAACTAAAAAGCAAAGGACTCTTATCTAATAGGAAAAAACACAAAACTAATACACAATTACGTGAAGAGAATAATGCTCCAGTCTCCAGATAATGTTGGGACCACATCAATGAAAATTTATGACTACATTGTTATGGCCGAGGAAAATCAACAGATAGCCATTTGTAGTAACAGCGAATGGTTGTTTTAATCGGAATATGAAGTGGAATCGATAAGTTGACTATGAAATTAGAATTGGATGAATCGTTAGAGATCGTTTAAATCGGATCAGAAACTTGAATTCCTTTTAAACAGCTTTTTTGTATTAAAAAAAGTACAAAAAGTTATAAAAATTAGTTTATAAAAAAATTTGTTAGGACAAAAGAATATAAAGTGCATAAAATATTTTGAAGAATGATGTGTTATACAAAAATAAAATGTAGAGCATATATTAAATCCTAGAATCATTGAAAAAGATATAACGTAAATGAAGATAAGAAAATAATAAAAAATATGCCACTAAAACTAAATTATTTTACTTGTGTCACTTTCTTCTTTAAAATTAGTTTGTTTTGGCACACAAAAGTCCATTGGAAATTGCTTTTAAGCTAGTTCATCAGTAGCAGATAAAAAAAAATCTGAAAAATACATATGGAATATTAAAAAAAAACCAAGAAAGTTCGACCCATTTCTTTGAAAAAAAAATAACATATTCAAATTTTTATCCCACTGTCAGACACTTTTTCTGCTCGTCTCCATGCATGGTTCTATTTTTGAAATAGATCGATGAAAAACTCGGCCAAATATGCAGCTATTTGACAAATTTCACCAACTTTTCCTTACAAAATTCGGCTGATTCTACAATTTAGAGTCGATTCCTTCAAGGTTCTGCACAAAAATCGTCAGCTCACACTTGGCCAATTCCTCTCTGACTAAACCGAGTGATCAACTAGGACTCAAGCCGGTTTTCCAAGCCATTTATTTTCAAAATTTATATATGTATATGTGGTTTTCTGCATATTTAGATCAAAATGTTATGAATACTGTTAAATTGACCCTCATTTACACCATAAAATTTTTATATGATTCACTTCCATAGTTTGAAAGTCTGACTCCGCCCCTGATTGCTCTGAAGGCATGCTCACGATTGACAGAGTTTTCGAGCTCAACTCATCTGAAGGTTAAGCATTTACTTTGGCACTTCCCTACTGGCGTGACAATTGCCTCTCCCTTGCCAAGCTCCCAGGAGATGAGATCGGATGTAGAAAAGCCCTTGATATTGTACTAGAAGGGTTAACTGACTAAATTGGTAGCAATCTAGATATTCAAACAGACCGAAATGATGGAGAAAGAAACCCAATGGAGAGGTTATTTAGCATTATCCAACAAGAGTTATTATTTTGACCGGTATATATATATATATATATAGTTCATATGATCAGTGTTGTCATCATAATTGTTAATGGGGTTTACCTTACATCTCTTATTGATAATACGAGTTCTGCAAGTCTATCCCAATGTGGCCGGAAGCATACAATCATTGCTCTCTTCATGTTTTTAGAAGTGGTAATGTGGTGGTCAATTTTTTCACTAATATTCTTGTTGGAAATACATATAAAATCCACAAAACCTATACTATTGGAGATACACAAGCTGAAGATAGTTAGCATACGAACGAGATGCATTTTTACAAATTGTACACTTTTTTTTTTACACTTTTGGCAGTAAAGTGATTATTTTCTTTTTCCTTCTAGGATTTAATTCTTAACGCTCTTTAAGGCTGTACAGTTTGTATAAATCTTGTTGTATGCAATGTAAGGTTATAAACAATTAATCAATAAAAGAATTTATTATTTTCACTGAATTGAATTTATTGAAATGTCTTTTTTTTAAGGTTAAAAAAAAAAAGGACATTTTAATCAATTCAATTCAGTGAAAATAATAAATTCTAGATGTAACCATAAAAAACTTACTGATTTATGCATGCATCCGCATCCAATGCGCCGGGTGGATGACAGCGGTTGATTTGAAACGCTAGACAAATCTTTCATCTGTTAAAACGTACTGGTAAGTGGAACAGATGTAGCAGCTCAAGCAAACTACATTCAAATTATATAAGGTGTAGGTGGGATATATAGTTCTGTCGCATAGAATATGCGAGGCTGTCTCTTTGTTCATGATACCAGGTGTCCTTTGTTAATCTAACAGTCTTCAACCAACAAACTAATATTTTTCCATAGCGCTCCAAATGGGAGGTCCAAATGTCCAATGAGACAAGGTGTAGGTGGGGAGATGGAAGGGAAACCCAAATTTCAGATGAGGAAGCAGCTTTTATACCGGGAATTAGGTCTTATCCAAACAACTTTCGACCACCTTTAAATAAAGTCGGATCCAATCTTTCCATATGTGTTGAGATTCGTACTAACGATTTATAATTTAATTAATTTAAAAATTAAGTTCTGCGAATATATTGTTTAGGTCTGAATTTTATAACTATTGAGACGATTTAGGTCCGACTCTGAAACCCTTCAATCGGGTGCAGATTTTCTTTTCTTTTCTTTTCTAAAAAACTAGGTAGCAGCTACCAGCATAGGAAAACTCCAAAGAAAAAACTAAAAAAAAATATATACATAGTACATCATGCACTCCATGCACACCATGCACGCAGCTCCTCAAATCTCTGTATCAAAGCCCTGCTCGCCTACTCCCTGTTTGATTTGTTTGTCCTCTGCAAAATTTCATCCTTATATCGCCTTCCTCTTTAATTCTATTACCTAAGATTTCCACAGGAAGCACCGATTTCTTAAAAATCTTCTCATTCCTTTGTCTCCACACAATCCACATCGTGCAAAGAAACCAAGTTGCCCATTCTATCTTTGTCATGTTTCTCAAGTTTGATGTGTTCCTCCACGAGTTGTCCCATATTTGATGCATCGACTCACCCGGTATCATGAACCGACATCCAAGGATAGTGCCCATCGTTCTCCAAACCCGCTTAGCATAGGATCACTCAAATAATATATGAACCACCTCTTCACAATAACATATATGTTTGACACAAATGATCTTACCAGTTACCACCTGATACTGTATTTTGAAGGGAAGGGCAATATTGTCATTTTATCTTTTTTATTAATATTAATTAGCATTTTAAATTGGTTAAATCAAGTAATGAGTATATTAATAAAATCAATGAGTTTGAATGGGGAAATAAATAATTTTTTAAGTTTTGATGAGTAAATATCTAATTGATGAAGTTACGATGGGTATATATCCAAATTTCTCTTTGTTTTATTACTAATTCTTTCTATTGCTATTTAAAATAATAGAGACTTCACATTTATGTAAACCGACCTATTTATATCTAATGTAGCGTTGCAGATGGATAGGAGATGCGCTCAGCTTGGCATTTGAAGATTGCTGTTTGGATGCTATAACAGTCGGCTATGGGATGCGTAATGTGGCCAACAAACCTCGAGCCTTGCAAGAGATTTTTCGTGTTCTCAAGCCAGGTCAACATTTTCCTCAGTTGCTGTTTTAATTTGCCTTTTTTCTTTTTATCTTGATTGGTCGACTCTGTGTCAATGGCTTTATTTCATGAATCTAGGTTCAAGGGCATCTATTCTAGGCTTTAACAAGTGCAAATCTCTACTAGTAACCTCTTTCCAGGTGAATTATTTTTCTTACTCTCCCAAGGATATATTTTTGTAGGAAATTACAAGAAAACATCGATCTGTGTCTCCTCACTTGCATTACATTTTTAATGTTTTATTTTAACTAGAAGATGTGCTTCCTGACCTGCTTTATGTTTTCTTTTTCTTTTTTTCTCTTGTTATAGAATTGGTATATATATAGTAGTTCCATTCGCGAGTACATACGGCCTTTCAGAAGAGTACAGATACTTGAAATTAATCATCCATTGCTGAATTTTTAACAGGTCTTGTGAGTTCTGCCTCTGTGGAAATATAAAACCAATTACCATGATTTTGTATCCTTTTAAATGCTGAATCTGACATTTGTGGTTCTTTTATGAATTCACAAAATGCAGGCGATGAGCTAGTGAGTAGTGAATCTGGCAAAAGAGGTGGGGTTTTCAAGTGCCAAGCACTATGAAAAAAGGACCTTTCATGAAATTTTTCGTTTAGTCAAATTACCGTACCACTTGTCACTGATTTAATCTTTTGCAGTTCCTTCCATAATAGATACGCCGTCTCCTGGGCCCAGGGTTGAATACCAGAGCCCGTTCTGCTGTAATATTGGGCCTCCATCAGATAGGCCCAACTTGGAGAGTTAGGTGAAAGCCCAGCCAAGGTAAATCTCATTATTGAGGACAGTTTTGGTCCAACACTTGAAATAAAATTTGTATTCATTGGTTGATCTTGATTGACTGTTTGTGAAAATTTTATTTAATTTTGTTCTTGTATGTGGTGTTCATTGGGTTAAATCTGTTTAATTATGAGCCGAACTATTAAATTATGTAAAAAAAACATTTTTTTTTTTTCAGTTTGAATGGCTTGATTCAGTTGAAAATTAAGGTTATCCAGACCGCCTCTTTTCCATTGAAAATTAATAATATGATTCAGTTGAGTGGGCATGACTAAAATTGAGGTTTTTTTAGTGATGGAAGGTGCATCTTTTGAAATTCTTTTCTAGTAAAACTCATAAAGCATTCGTTTTGTTCTTGTTATTTTTTTTCTCACATAATAATATCAGAATTATACTCAATTCAATGGTCCCGTATCTCTCGTTTCTTTTATTTTAATATTGGAGCAGCCAAAATCAAGCTTCTTTGTTAGAACTAAAAATTGCTTCCATGTGCAGGTTATCTTTCTTTGGTTGGTCTGTCCAATTAACAAAAAGTACTTACAAAGAGAGAATAATGAGACAGAGAAACCGTTCCTGTTGATTCTGCTAGATTCCTTTGTATACCAAAGCAATATAAAGTGTGAGCACATGGACGTTTTTGTTTTGTTTTTTTTAACAAAATAAAGTATGAGATTTCTTTGGTTGGTCTTTTTTATTATAGACGCCGTGTGGTCTACAATAACTATAACAAGAGTTGCACTAACAAATATTTTTATTGTAAGATACTTTTACATACTGTTCAAATGAAGTATACTACAAGAATTCTACATAAAAATTTTGTCAAGAGAATATTTTATGTATATAGTACATATAGAAACATTTAATTACTGTGGACTACTATATACAATATATAAGCGTATGTATATGATTGAACATCTAACAGTTTGGATCGACTGTATCAACTTTGGAAATCGAAAAACCACTTAGTAGCACCGGGGACTAGGAACAAACGTTTTGATATTAGCCAGCCACTATATATATATAGAGGTTGGTTAATATCAAAACGATTGTTCCTAAACCGTGGAACAAATCGTCTTGATTTTTACATTTTCAAAGTCCAAACAGTCGATCCAAACCGTTCAACATTCAATCTATAAGAAAATGTGTTTGGAGACCAAATTTTACATTTTTTTACTATTTATTAAGTCATTTTTAAAATCACTGTTTTCAATGATTCAGAAAATTTTCACTGTTTGTTAAAATCAGTAATTTTAAAAAACTAGCTTAATAAATAATAAAAAAGTTCTAAAAAATATGAAATTTGGTCTGCAAACACATTTTAATATAGAGATCACATCTAACGGTGTGGATCGACAGTTTGAACTTTGAAAATTGAAATATCAATTGATTGCACCACGGCTCTGGAACAAACGTTTTGATATTAGCCTACCTCTATATATATTGACCTCTTTAATGGTGCAAGTTAATTAATTTACACTTGATTGACATGCTATTTATGGGTTCAGCAAGATACGTATAAATTTATATTCTCACTTTTGTCCTTATTTAGAATGATTTAAAACATATGTCTAAATTAATCAAATAAATTTATTTGAAGTAATACCTCCTTTTGAACTAACTGTAATTATACCCTTTGCACGCTAATCCTTCTCAAACTCAATTTATATATACCAATCATATCTAGAATAATATAGTCATTCTCCTGCCAGCAATTAAAACCATTAGCTCACACCCATCATACATTGCCCCTTCAAATCTCTTATTTGTCAAATGTGTAGTGTTGCCCTCACTATCTTATTAAAATAGCTAGCACTGAAAGGAACTATATTATATAATTTGAACCTTCCTTTTTAGTGAACAAATTTGGTGAGCGGCTTAATTACTGGACAGTTTACTTCTTTAATTAACTCGTAAGATTAACAAACAAGCAGAGCCGTCAAGTCTGTTTGGTCGACCATTAACTCATGGTATCGGAATATTTTAACGAGAAACGAGATGTGCGTGTTGTCAAAAACGGCCTTAACGGCTGATTAAACGTCCGTTTAATCGTTAACGGTGGCCAAACCGTTACGAATACATTAATCGGAGGTCTATTAACGAATTTTTTCAATTAATCGGCCGATTATTCCATTTATTCCAATTTAATCGTCCATTTATTTCCATTTATTCTCATTTATTCCAGTAAATATTTATTTTCACATTTTTTTTTCTGTGATGTGTGTGATAATAAGCTTTATAAATTATGTACTGTAGTTTTATTTGTACTTGGATATACATCCAATATTTTTTATATATGTTTTTTCTTCTTACCTATTTTGAAATTGATTAATTATTCTATTATTTATATAGCATATGTTTTTCTTACTTACTTATGTAATTTTTTCAATTAGTACGGCATATTCATATATGAAATTAAGTTGTTATCATAAACTAAATTTAGTGATTTTATGTTGAAATGTTTCATTTCTTTCAAATAATATATTATTAGTATTTGAAAAAAATTTAATTTTTGAAATTTTTTTGCATTAAATAAATATGCTACTTACAAATGTAAAATATGTATGTGTTGTTAAGAAGAAATAAGTGTAGTGTCATGTTATAATAATAAAACTAAGTTAAATTAAGTTTATTGGATAAGTTTGATGAGTTAAATAAATTATTTTTAATAAATAATGAATATATACACATAATTTTAATAAAAACAATTAATCATTCGCATACTGATTAATTGCTTGACGAACACAAACCATTATTTACAGTACTGACCTGACCTGACCTGACTGATTTTAAAGGGGCATTAAATTAGGATGTGGAAAGTAATGTGGTGATGTTAATGTAGGATTGCACTTGCCCAACTTAATTCTTTCAATCGATCAGTTTTCACCACGTGTACACATGCATGTAGCATTAATTTTGTCAATTATATATTTTGTACGTAGTGGACCACATTAATTGTTTGGATAACTTCTAAAATATATTCCTTTGTATTACAACTGCAAAGGACAAAAGTTAGATCTAGGAAGTAATAATTAATTATGTTGAGAATGGAACTAGCTAATTGCAAAAAGTACTTGTTTAGGTTAGGTGGATCGATTTTTTGTTTTTCAGTTTGTGAGGGATAGGAGCTAGGTATCCATGCAAAGCGCCTATAAAAAACTTCGATTAGTTGAATTGATTGTTGGCTCCTGGCTTACTCATCCGGTCTTTGCACATTGTTCTTTTTGGTCATGTTTGACTGTGGAGTAAAAAGTGAAGTAAACTTCTAATTTCACATTTAAGCGGTTAAATGAGGAGTAAAATAGGAGTAAGAATGAGTTAATTCGGAGTAAGTTAGTTCACAAACGAATTAATTTACTACACCAATAAGACCCACTTTAATAGATAAATACTCATTTTCCAACGTCTTACTCCTCTAAATGAATAAATTTAAACAATGATTCATATTTGATAAGGCCATAAATAAAGGCCTCGTAAAGCCCTTTCCAGAAGCCCACTTAAGTAAAAAGCCCAATAAACGGTACATTCAGCCCGCCAACTTGATCCGCAAAAAGGCTGGAACTAAAAAAACCAGTCGGTTGTCTGGGACTAAAGAAAAATCCCGAAACCGGCCAACCGACAGGAGAGCCCTATAAATACAGAGGGAAGTCTCTGAAAAAGGGGACCGCGAAAAAAGAAAACACACATACGAAAGAATAGACAGGAGGATCTAGAAAATCCTGGTCTTCCTTCAGACAAAAAAGGGAGAATCAAAAGAACTAATAAGCTAAAATCAGGAGTTTGGGCTTAAGTAATAATAACTCACCACCGCGTTCTGATTAAGCTAATATCGGACGTATCAATATTACCAAAAAAGATATAAAATATGAAGAGTAACATAGATTAAGCAATTTAATCTTTATTAACTTTTCTCTACAACCAAACATGACCTTTAGAGGTTGGCTGAGCCACCTATATATACCTACCGTTTATATATACATATTTGATTGCATCAGACCTACTATTAAAAGCTAAAAACAATTAAGGATACACAATTAATTAAAGTCACCTGTAGATCTTAGTGTTAAACACATTTCCCTACCTTTTTCTTCTCTCTTTCGATATTTTCTTTCTTTCTGCATGCTTTTTTCTTCTCCTTCTCTTTTTTTCTCCTTATCCTTTCTCTAATAATGTAACTCTTTTCAGTTGGTTTAATAAAATTGTAACTAGGCGAAACCTATACTTTCCACAAAATATAATTGATGTTAAATGCATGATAAGGGCGAGAAAGCAATAAAAAAATTCTTACTAAATATGCGCAAAAGTAGCTGCAACTCAATGCTTAGGTATATAACTCTACCTGATATGAACTTCATCCATGAGATAATCTCACTTTTTTCATTAATTCCGTGTATATATCCCAAAACACCTTTCCTTAAACAATTTTTTTTTAGGAAGAAACTGGGGTCACGGCATCACGCCCCCGTTTTCATTACCTTTCCTTGAACAAATTGATCGGTTAACTATCACTATCATCACTTTAGTCACTATATATCAATTGCTCTATACTGATTTCATAAATGATAACGATAAATAAGAGAAGGCAAGTACCTAAATATAGTTTAATGCATGAGTCAACCAATGAAGCCCAAAACGGTTGTTAAGCATTATCATTTTGCTTTTAGACATTCCCTTGTGTAAATGTGTAATTACCTAGCTAGTGCTTGTGATGATCACATGCATTTTCCAACTTTCTCAGTGATGGACTGACGGGGAAATCTAATCCTGAATAAAGATAGATTTGGAGGAAGTAAAATGTAAAATCAACTACAATTAAGCAGAACATATCCAAAAGAGCACTTCAATTTGAAGTTACTTCTCCTTCTGCAGGGTACCTAATAAAAAGGGTCACTTTTCTGGTGTGCATAGTACAAATACTTTATTGTAAATCAACGGAAATCAACGGTTCATGTTTGAGTTAATTTCGAATTAAGTTTGGTTTGCAAACTTATTTCGAACGAACTAGATCCAGTTTGAGTTTAGTTTGAATTAATTTCGAACGAACTCAATTTTGAATCGAATTTTTTACGAACTTTTTTGGATCAAACTCGAATCGAATTATGAAATACGAATTTTTTTGTGCAGCCCTAACGTCAAAGTTGCTTTAGTTGATTCCAATATCCGAGGAAATAGAGCTGAATATATATAATAGTAACTTGATAATTTAACAAAAACACAGTAGAATCTCAGTTTCCTAGAATTTTTCTTATGGTTTTTGTAAAAATCAAAACAATCAAGTTAGTTTTCTTAATTTTTTTTTTTATTTATGGTTTCTAAAAAAATTGGGTTTGTAATCCCGTCATCACTCATCAAAGGGCATTATTGAACATTGATTGTGTACACTAACGACAGTCAAAAGTATGAAAGTATGAAAGTGTGATTTAGATTGTCGTTTGGTTCTCTGTACATTCTGTAACCCCAATATATATTATAATATCAGTATTTTTAATCCTGGTGGGACCCTAAGATCTCTGTCTTTTGACGCAGCCACTAATAACTAATACCAATCTCCTGTAACTCTGCTTAGATACTCTCCTGTAACATTGCTTAGGTAACCACCCCCCCCCCCCCCCCCCCCCCCCCCCCCCCCCCCCCCCCCTTTGGCAAGATGCACGCGTGCAAAGAGAATAAAACAACCCTCCTCCCACGTCCATCCATTGAACCATGATTAGCTAGCTACTAACAAAATTCTCCTTTCTCCCATCCTCCTAGAAAACAAATAATTCTATTTTTATTAATGCTACTTCTGGAATTAATTATCATGCAAATAGATGTATTTTTTAAACAATAACGATGGGTAAATGACATTATTTTTTTAGGTAAATGAAAATTATTAATTTGCAATATTTAATGATAAATAATATTAAAAAACAGTACTATTTATCCAGAAGTTGATTTGCATCTTAGATATATGAAAGAAAAAATAAGATAGCTTTCAAGTTGGTTTTGAATCGTTTTTACCTTTTTCTAACGCTGGATATTTTCTCCAATTTTTTTTTTTTAAATATGGGGATCATAGATGGGGCTGGATATTTTCTCCAAAAAAATAAAATAAAATAAGATAGCAAGTTGCTTAGAAGCAGTGTTGTAAAAACATCCGTTTAGACTGACTAATTGTCCGATTAGTCGTCATTGGCGGTGATCAAATCGTTACAGATTTTTCTGAATAACTGGTAGATTATTAATTTTCGATTATGACCGATTATTCTCGAATATTCCTGATTACTCGCTTAGAGGTATTCTGCCCGCTCGTCGCCGTTGTAAGCCGTTATTTACAACACTGATTAGAAGTGGTACAACGGAAAATTTGGTTACTTCATGTAAATGGGTGAGAAAAAAGAAATGAGTGGGGATAACCGAGATTTTATCTCGGTTGGGTGTTGGAGTAATCCAATTTTTTTCGGGTTTTATGTTTTTTGTAATTTGAGAAGTATTTAACTTTTTTTTATTTTCTTTTTTCTTAATTACGTTTTATGAAAAAAGAAATCTGAAATCTATCACCATATATCTTGCTGCAAAAAGAAATACGCGCGAATTATGACAAATAAGTTCGTACCCGTTATAGTGCTGTTTTTATTATTAACTTATGTGGATGTGGTAGTCCGTTTCACTGATGATGAGGAATGAGATTTTATCTGGGCATGCATCTGGCCTGGCATTTGCTTTTTCTTTTTCTTTTTCTAGATACTCTGTTTCATTGCCTGTGCATAAAACTGTGCAAAAGTTTTCTGGATAGTTGACGAGGGCAGCCGTTTACATTTACTAATTTTAATTGCCTCCATGTGCGCATAAAACTGTGAGCATTGGCAAAAGTTTATATTCTACAAATATAAATTTGTGAGCATTGGCAAAAGTTCACAAACTTCACTCAAATAATTAGCCGTTTACATTTACTAATTTTAATTTGTGAGCATTGGCAAAGTACACAACACATATACATACTAAACTTTTAATTTTGTGAGCATTGGTAAGTGACTAAGTGGTAAATGGCAATAACACCGCGAGTGGGACCATGAGCGCCCGTTCTTGTATAACTTGGAGTTGGAGGCCAAGCTCAACGCATGTGATGGTTATATTTTTCGGTACGTACGTATTTGTATATATGCTTAAATGGTACTGCAGTACATCTTTCTTTAAATATGATTTGTGTCTGCTTCACGTTATTTAATTTTAGAGACATTTTGAGTTTTAGAAAACGTACAGTAAGTTATTTTATTTCATATATATCTAGTGATTTGTGCATCAATTTTCCAAACATCATTATTTTTTTAAATAAAAAGTAAGAAAGATAAAAAAAACGCATTCTACAATCTGGATGCCTGTAAATAACAAGAAAAAAAAAAATCATCTACATATAAGGATTGTAGTATTATCTCATAGTAAACATTACCTTACGGGTTTCTTCTCACCAAAAAAATCTCATTGTAAACATCACTAATTAACCGGCCTACAAACAAGACCTCACTCACATATATAATTCGGCCGGGAAGCTCAAGGGTAAAAGAAAAAAGAAAAAACACTCACATAAGTGGGGAGTACGTACCCACCTGTTTCATATTGAAACAATATAGTTCATACAATAAAATCAATAGGACTGAGTACAGAACCCATTGAGACAAAAGATCGATACTAAGCAGAAACTAAACATAACAACCTCAGGATAAAAGAAACAACTGAGGCATAGAGACACAATATTGCAAATTATTCAAGATATATAAACCTAAAACCAAAAGGCATCATACAACTATGTATAGGTGGACAGTTGGTACCGCAGCGGCTGGATGAACAGTCTGAAATGTATCTAACAAGTTAATCACCATGTATAGGTGGACAGTTGGTACCGCGGCGGTTGGATGAGCAGTCTGAAGGCCCTGAAGGTGGAGTGCTTGGGCTTTTAGATTGAGTAGATGTAAAGCCAAGTGTATGTGGACAGTGAGCACCACGGCGGCTGGATGAACAGTCTGAGGGAACATCAGCCAGATCAGGAGTTGCTCCTAGTCCTAGCAGCCTTGCACCGTCAGCATTTGGCATGCTCATTGATGCCAGATCTAGTATGAGTACAAATAACATCACTCTTGAACAGCTCGTCATTTCAAACTTTTAGAATACTGTAGGAGGATATATATATATATATATATATATATAGGCAAAAGAACAAACTAGTTGGAAGCTAATTAGGGTTTAATGGATGGAGAGGGAGGTGGAGATGTAGCTACATCTGCTGGGGGTATATATAGGCAACAGATGTAGCTAACGTCTAGCTATTCCATGGGCTGGTGTAATCTGGGTTTAGGACTTTAGGTTCAGCGTATAGCTATATATATACACAGCTTTATTTGTAAATGTAATCTACATGGAAAAATCAACAAGTATATATAATTAAGCAAAACCATTTCAAGATACGTACTGATTGTTTTCATTAATTAATATTCCATCGTGCAATAAAACATTTCTTCAAGAACTTTTATAAAATGCATGGCTCTTAATTTCTTTCGAAGCACTACTTAATTCTCTTCATCAATATAATATATAGTTTCAAACTTTCAAGGGTTTTGTATATTCCTCAAGTATATATGTATGTCATGTCATGTTGATGTACTTTTCTATCGCCGATTCAAATTAAATGAGGGATGAACTATAGCTAGGTACATATTGTCATTCGATCGACATGCAGCAGGCCGATATAACATGCAACTGACATCAAATGGAATGGGTCCTTAATTTGTGGACATTATATATATAAATATCTTAATTTATATATCAAAAATTAAAAGAAAAGAAAGGGGAAGCGCGTTCTAGGAAGATCGAACCGGGGACGGATCAAATGAGAGTTGATGACTACCATGGACCATGGTCTCCGCTAACTAACAAATAAAAGTTTAATTTCATCATCTTTTGGGCACCGACTATAACAAAAGTTGTTGCTGCCCGCCTGCCCCATGTTGAATATCGTTTTCCTCGCCGTCATGGCTACGTTCTGAACTTTCCAAGGATATGCCGGGAATCTGAAAAGGCACCTTGCCACACTAATAACTAATCATTCATTCATTTTATTAATGTTTTATAACCGTCACGCAAGGACGAATTCACATACATCAAATGGGGTCAATTGACTTCATTCATTTTCAAAAATTAATTATTATATATACTACTTTTGTATATTTTATAGTTAAATGTTTAGGGTACGTACAAAATAACCCTATAGATTTTTTGAAAATTTTATATAATTAACCCCCATTCATTTTTCAAGAAAAAGAGACTATTAAAATGTGTACAACTTGAGGACTTATAGCATTTTTTACCCCCATTATTCAACATTCTGCCTCCACCCCTGCGGTCACGTACGGTTTCTCATATTCCTCCTGTTCATACCCAAAGTACAATTGCAAGGAATATAATATCCGGTAGCTATATATATATATATAGAGAGAGAGAGAGAGAGAGAGAGAGCGAGAGTGGCTAAGCTCAAAATGTTTGTTCCTAGCCTCCAGAACAAACGTTTCAGTTTTTCGATTTTCAAAGTCCAAACAGTCGATCCAAACCGTTAGATATTCAATCTATATTAAAATGTTCTTGGAGACCAAATTTTACATTTTTTGAAACTTTTTTACTATTTATTAAGATGGTTTGAAAATCGCTAATTTTATTAAACTTTTGCACCATTGAAAAACAGTGATTTTCAAACTAGCTTAATAAATAGTAAAAAATTTCAAAATATATAAAATTTAGTCTCCGAGCACATTTTAATATAGATTGAATATCTAACGGTTTGGATCGACTGTGTGGACTTTGAAAATCAGAGAACCGAAATATTTGTTCCGGAAACTAGGAACAAACGTTTTAAGCTTAGCCCCTCTCTCTCTCTCTATATATATATACAACTTAGTTTCTTTAATAAAGTGTTACGAGAAGAGCTAGCTAACGAGGGAGTAACAACACCAATCTAATTAATTTTATATTGATATATAGAGACTAGAGAGGAACCAAAAGGAGAGTTGAGTACAAATTTTGACCGAATAATTTGCATCCTAGCTTTAAAACGACAAAAATTAAGATATTGCATGGACAGTAGAAGAAACTGCAATAATTATCTAAAGATCTACAAACTTATTTTCTAGGTTAAATTTTACGTAAGCAAAAAAATTAATTTTGAGAATTAAAATTTGAAATACAAATCTATTTGTCTATCGAAATAAAAGTTACAAACATAGAAAGCCCAGGAGCCCACAAATTTTAGTAATTTAATTCATATTAAGCCCAGGAACAAAAAAGTAAGTTGGGCCGTAGTATGGAGCTGGACCTGAACCTTGCACTAAATCTTGAAACAGTAACCTGATTTTAAATTGGGAATGATTTCGTTCGTCCGGATAAATCGTTTAATTTTCAGTAATTAAGATTAGAAAGAAGGAAGGATATTACAGTACAAATATTATATATTGTATTTCCCACTTGGGAAGGATATGCGATGTATTGGGTAAAGATTTCAACAGAGCACTTATCGCTTAATGCAGCGTATTCGAGCCAGTATTATTCCAACTTTGAGATTCGTGCATAACATATTTACGGGTGAGATTTTCCAAAAAGTAGAAGAGGCCGACATTTTTATTAATACCCCAAGTTAATTAAAGATTATTAAAAATACCCACGGTCCCCGAAAATTTTTAAAAATGCCCATACCGGCCATTTAATGGCCGGTACCGAATAAAATGCCCTACCGGCCATTTAATGGCCGGTTCCGATTAAACTCCCCAGCCGGCCATTAAATGGCCGGTACCCTATTAAATCCCAAACCGGCCATTAAATGGCCGGCCCCGTGCCTTTTTCGGTTTTCCACTTTTCACAGCTTATAAAATGCAGCCGAAGACGCTCAGAATTCTTCAGCCGAAGTCGCAGCAGCAGCCTCTTCAAAGGTACGTTTTCTTTATGTTTTTAATTTAATTTTTAATTTTTTTATTATTTTTTAATTAATTATTTTTTTTAATCTAAAAATTAATTAATTAATTAAAATTAATTAACTATGATAAATTAATTATAATTAATCATAGTTAATTAAAAAATTTAATTAATTAATTAATCATAGCTAATTAAATATAATTAATTAATCATAGTTAATTAATTAATTTTAGTTAATTAATTTTAATTAATTAATTTTAGTTAATTAATTTTAATTAATTAAAGTTAATTAATTTTCAATAATTATAGTTAATTAATTTTAATTAACTAATTGTAGTTAATTAATCTTAATTAACTAATTGTAGTTAATTAATCTTAATTAACTAATTGTAGTTAATTAATCTTAATTAACTAATTGTAGTTAATTAATCTTAATTAACTAATTGTAGTTAATTAATCTTAATTAATTGTAGTTAGTTGATTAATTATATAGTTAATTAATTTTAATTGATTAATTATAGTTAATTAATTTTAATTGATTAATTATAGTTAATTAATTTTAATTGATTAACTTTAAATAATTATACTTAATTTTAATTAATTAATTGTAAGTAATTCATTAATTTTTTTTTTTTATTCAGTAACTGTGTAAATTAGTAACCTGACAAATGATTATCACTTTCGAAATGTAGCTTGATTACAATGCCATTGATTTCAATACACTGTGGTGGTAAAATTGAAAAAAATACAGACGGGCCTTATTACAACAAAGAACCAATTGCTTCAGCTATGGTTAACGATGATATATCTCTTTTGGACTTGAAAGTCATACTTTTCGATTACACCGGTTATAATCTAGAAAGGTGCAACCTTGAATTGGGGACCCGAGTTTGTAATGGAAAAACCGGGAAATATTCACTTGCGAAAATTACAGATGAAAATACATGCAGAGGGTTGTGTGGGTATTTTAAGGACAACGGAGATTTTGTAATAGAGATCTATGTTAAAAGAGTTCCGAGAGAGCCAGGGGTTGGAAGTTCCAGCCAATACTCAGTTGCAATGGAAACTCCCGTCGTTTCTCCACATCCAGCAACCTACTATGAACCTACACATCCAGCAACCTACTATCCACATACTCACCCAGAAACCCAATATCCACCTACCAACCCAGAAATCAACTATCCACTTGCCCCGCAATCACCACCTCAACCAATACTCCAAATTTGTTCCCCACCTAGACCCGTGCAAGAGGCGCCTTTACCATTCCCAGGACCAATACATGATGAAATTGGGTCAGATTTTGAAAATATCAATGATATTCCGGGTGAACGTCTGCAGAGTGGAGATGAATATGATGGAGATGACTGGGTCTCTGATGATCCAGATGAAACAGGCGAAGGGCCCATTCGAAGCAGCTCTGGCTCAGCGCCGCTTACCGGGCGGAGTGATACGCACCCATTCCCAGACTTCAATGATATATCTCGGTTTAGAGAAGCAGATACTGGTTCCTATGGGCCACGAATCGAGTACAACGGTGAGCTGGCTGCAAACCAATTCTTTAAAAGCAAAGATGAATTAATAAAGAAGATTAGAGAGCATCATGTTCATTCGAATCAGGAAATAAGAATGAAGAAAAGTGATAGCCGCCGGATTTATGTGGTGTGCAAAGACCGGCGTTGTGGTTACGAGCTCAGGGGACAACCATCGGGAACTGGAGATGCGTGGGTTATAACGAAGCAAGACAAGCCTCACACATGCAGGACAGAGTATACAAGGACCGACAATGAATGTCTAACGGCATCAATCATTGCCGATATCATCCAGAACAGCATTAAGACCGATCCCTGTATGAGCATCCGGTCGGTGGCAAACTGTGTTGTGGCCGTGTATGATAACGTCACCCCGAAATACAACCGACTGTGGAGGGGTCGTGAGCTTGCAATAGCCCGCGAATTTGGTAGTTGGGAAGGTTCGTACAGCTTGCTGAGACCACTATTGATGGCAATTTGCGCTAAGAATCCTGGATCAAAGTATCATTTTCTGACCAGTCCGATACGAGACAAAGACACAGGAGTAATAAAGGAAGGTGAAGTTCAGTTCAGGGCCGTCGCTTGGGCGTTTGGTCCATGTATTGCAGCGTTTCGGTTCTTGAGACCGGTGATCAGCATAGATGCATGCTTTTTGTTAGGGCGGTACGAGGGTAGGCTATTGATAGCTTGTGCCTACGATGCCGAGAATCAATTGTTGCCTCTTGCGTTTGCAATCGTGCATAAGGAGGATGCCGATAATTGGGGTTTCTTCTTGCAATGGTTGAGGAATGAAGTGCTTGGATATAACCAATTTGTCTGTGTTATATCAAACCAGCACAAGGGGATCAAAGCTGCACTGACTGCAGAATACGGATGGCCTCCAGAGCTTTTTGTGCACAGGTTTTGTATTCAGCATGTTGCCGACAACCTGGTCCAGAACTGTGGAAAAGAAAAGTGGTATGGCCAAAGGTTCAGAGAAGGAGCAAAGAAGAAGAAGCCAAGAAAGTTGAAAGAGATGTTCGAAGAGTTTGCTAAGGTATTTGCAATGTAAAACATTTCGTTAAATTTTTTTTTAACTATACTGTGAAAATGAAATAACATCTGTTTGTTTTGTGCAGCTAAATCCAAGGTGCAATGCATATTTACGGAAGGTTGGCAAAGTTCGCCCGAATGATCCGACGGAGCCGTCCAATTACGAGAAGATTTTCCAGACATGTGATGGAGGATACCGGTTTGGTATAATGACAACAAATGGCTCTGAGTGCCTCAACAATGTCTTCCGGGATAGCCGTAGAATGCCCGTTGCTGCTATAGTGGAGGATACGTTCTACAAATGCAACCAATGGTTTGTTGAACGGCGACAGCGAGCCATGGAATTAAAAGACAATGACAAGAAGTTTTCCAACCGGGTTTTGGAGAAGTTGGGAAGAAAATGGGAGAAAGCTGCAAGAATGCGATTAGTGCCTTACACGCACGGCCAAGGTGAGTACCAAGTTTCAGTTCCAAATGAGCATATCCCTTGCCGTCGCAACGACTTGGGGGTTATGGAGTTCACAAGCAGGGAGTGCATGTACATTGTGAGACGCGGTGCTGGCAACCAAATGGAATGTGATTGCAGAGGTATACAGTTAACCTCTATTCCGTGCGCTCATGTGTTAGCGGTTTGTCGGAAACGGAATTGGTGTGAGGATGACTTTGTTGCACACTGGTACAATGTGGACTACCTTTTGAGTACTTGGAACGGGGTGTTTTCTTCCATTGGCAATATGGAAACTTGGCCTCCTAATACTGAACCAACAATTGTCCCCGCGCAAGGATGGATTAGGAAGGGGCGGCGAAAACACGTCCGTCATGTAATGACAATGGATGAACTGGAAGGTAGACGACGGGGGCATCAACCGCGACGTTCTACTGTTGATAGGCAACGAAGAGGTACGTAACATTTATCAGAAATTATATTTACTTTCAATTTGCACCAACTTACTAAATAACATATACAAATGCAGATGCAAGAATCGCGACCAACCAGTACGAGAATGACCCGGCTAGTGCAAGGGCAAGTGTGTCCGGAGGGTCACGGCGTTCCCCCGCTACAAGCAATTTAGATGCTTCAGTTATGTTTGCAGAAGCAATGGGGGATGCCATTAATTTTGGAGGTGAGGCGGTTCGACTGCAAAGAGATCCACCGAGAAGGTCAACTAGTAGGCGTACAACAAGGGCATCTGAAAGCCAAGCAGGGCCGTCCGGAACCCAAGCTGAGCCCTCTAGTCGGTCATATATGGGAACCGGTCTCTTTAGGGGATTTAGTTTTAGGCGTAGTAGTAGTAGTAGGAGGTGATTTATCCCAATTATCACATTTTTGTACTTATATGTTATGAACCCTTTTTATTCTAATTTGTGTGGATTTCCTAATTTATACTAAGTATTTTGCGTAAGTGTGTCGGTTTGATATATTTTACTGTACTTATTTTTTTGGTGAACAATGAAATAGTAAAACACCGAACATAGAACAACAAAATATAACAATACAATAGTAAAACACCGAACATAGAACAACAAAATAGTAAAACACCTAACATACAACAATAAAACAACAAAACCATAAAAAAATAAAAGAAATCAGTGCCGCCACGGAGAAGGGGACCATCGCTCAGCTGGAACTCCCGCATTCGCTCGATGCGGCCATGCTCTATCTCTCGGTGTCACCACGCGCTCGTCGGCCTCTCTATACATCCTATCTGCAGTATCCCAGTCAGACTCAGGCATAGAAACCGGCGGGGGTGTACCGAAGATAGATGCAGCAAGATCAGTCCCAAACTCAGGCTGAGCCCCGCTACCACCGGCCTCTCCATCGTGGGCCATCGGCGGCATCCCATAGTATGTCTGATGCTGAGCCCCGCTACCACCGGCCTCTCCATCGTGGGCCATCGGCGGCATCCCATAGTCAGGATGAATAAGCTCGTCCAGACCGAACTCTGGAGCGAACTCTGGAGCAGCCCCCGGTACCTCGGCTGGACCCTGCAATCACACACAAAATATACTAAATTAGAACTGCACCGAAGATAGATGCACTAATCTATACATCAAATTAAATGAATCATACCGGAGGATGAACTGGCCGACCGTGCTCGTCGTAGAATGCGTGCCATCCCTTCGTGGACAATACCCAGCGATGGTAGTCCCACGCTGGAACCGTCTCGGGGGGAGATGGCATGTCTCGCAGCCGAACAGGACTATCATCGGACTCGGCCACATCTATATCACGCCAGTTGACGTTCTCTCTGGCGTCCCGCAGCATGCCGATGAGCTGACCACCGTGCCCAGAATCCTCGATGAAAGTGGCACTCCTCTCGATGTAGCTGAACCCAAGACGCCTGAAACTCTTCTTGCCCAACATTCTGATACCATGCGCGGCGCCTTTGAGCGCTTTCAACAGCTGACAAAAGCAATTTGTTAGATCAAACATTGATTAAGTAATCAGCCAAGGAAAAAAGTAGTACAGTTATATGTGCATTACCTCGCGAGCCCATTTACTACCATTGGGCGTGTAACCGTCGTCGTCCATGATCCTGTCACGCAAGTGTGCACCGTAATCGCCCTCGAGATATACGCTCGCCATGCCGACCCGCAAGTACCAAGTCTCGTACCTCAGCAGGGGATCCCCCGGTGTCTGAAAAAACTCATCCGGGAGTACATAGAAGTGGTGGTCCTGCGGCTGCGCCAATATACTGCAATAGAAGGCGTGGTGATCGCTCCAGTTGCGCTCCGTACGCGATAAGTGAGACAACCTGTAATGAACACGTTAAATTCAATAAAAATAAATCAAGTAAATAGAAAATAATAGAAAAGAGATACGACTTACTTGTGCAGGTCTGCGGTGGTAGAACTCGGCAAAGCTGGATCCATCGGTATGAACGGCGGATGTCCAAACTGTCGGAGTACCCGATCCGGATAGTGGTGCTCCACTATCCAGAAATGTACTAGTGGCCCTATGTAGAACCACATATCCTGCGACTGGAAACATCTCGTCGGTAGCCTCCCCTCATCGTACAGCCTGGCGTACGGTGTCCACTCAACCCGCTCTGCCATCAAAGTCTGCAGCTGTGACCGAACTGGCCTGATACCCACTGTACCCCCGTGAGTCGTATCGCGATAATGGTGCGTACCGTGCCACATCTTGGCGTATGCCGGGCAGTGAACATCGTCGGGATCTCCCCAAGCTGGTGTCGCATTCGGTATGGGTCTGCCCACCGGTAGCCGTGACCACGACCAGTGCTGAAGCAACAGTACTGGCCCATACATCTGTCTCACGTCTGGCTGCAGTTTGTAATAATTTTATATGTTGGGTGCCACTTCTTGATTTATTAGGTAAAATAGTAAGATAATAGTTAGGGACTTACCATAGAAGCACGGCACAGGTGGAAGTACAGATGGGCTAGGACGGCCGCACTCCAATTGAGACGTGATGGCTGCTCCAGGTCTGCCAGCAGCGGGAGATACATCATCGCCATGCAGTCACCGGAAGAATCGGGAAACATGACGGAACCAAATAGGTCCATCACGTATCCACGTGTATATCTGCAGTAACAAGCATGGAATATAAGTTCATCAACAAACGAAAATTAAATAAATAAAAATAATACGAGAGATTTGAAGTCTTTACCTCTGAATCTCCTCATCGGTGGAGTCCTCTGTCAGACCCGCGCTGAAGTGCTCGCGCAACCTCTTCATCCTTAAGTGAAATTTTGATTTTCCACTCTTCTCAATGATGAAGTCAGGATCAGCCCCCAAAAGCTCCTCAATCTGAGCAGCAAACGTCGTGCTGTCAGATACGCCAGAGACGGGGGTGCCACTGATAGCCAACCCCCAGAGAGAACTCACGTCCTGGAGAGTCACCGTCATCTCTCCGAACGGCATGTGGAACGTGTGCGTCTCGGGACGCCATCTCTCAACCAATCCTGCTATGAGAGATGCGTTGATGATCCCACTCCCAGTCTTCAAGATGTCCACCATCTGGTATAGGCCTAGATTGACGAGGTACCGGTTCATCAACCGGTAGTACGGCAAACGAACGCACCGAAGCTTCACATCTAAAAGATCTTTATCCTACATTGACAAATTTAATCCACATGGTGAGTTACAACAATTAGAATTGATGAAATTTAAAAAAATAATACATACCTCACGAGAAGCCAGTGAGACCCGGTGATCGCGGTGGGGCACCCACAGAAGAGGACTGAAATGCTCTGTGCTGTCAGTCCCGATCGGCTCGCCACCTATAGGTGATAGTGGACGAAGCCTAGGCCGTCCTCTAACCATCCTAATTTCATTAATAAAATTATGTTAACCGACGCTTAATAAATCATTCCTAAAGTAGAGATAATTACGCAAAAAAATGTAAGTAGGCTTAATTACGCTAAAAGACTGGTATAATCGGCTTAAACGGTAAAAACCGATAAAATTGGCTTACTAACGATAATAAACGGTTAACATAGCCTTAATAACGGTAAAAACCGATAAAATAAGCTTAATTACGCTTCTAAAACGCATAAAATAGGTTTAAACAGCTTAATGACGGTAAAAACAGCTAAAATAGGCTACAATATACTTAATTCCGCTAAAATAGGCTTAACAACGGTAAAAACAGCTAAAAGAGGCTTAACAACGGTCAAAACAGCATAAATATGCTTAATTACGCTGAAAACCAACTACAATAGACTTAATTACGCTAAAAACAGATAAAATAGTATTAATTACGCTCAAAATATGCTAAAATATGCTTAATTACACTAAAAACGGCTAAAATATGCTTAATACCGGTAAAAACATTCCAAAATAGGCTTAATTACGCTAAAATCGGCTAAACTAGGCTTACTTACGCTCAAAATATGCTAACATATGCTAAAATACACTAAAAACGGCTAAAATAGGCTTAAAACCGGTAAAAACAGTTCAAAATAGGCTTAATTACACTAAAATCGGCTAAACTAGGCTTAATTACGCTCAAAATATGCTAAAATATGATTAATTAGACTAAAAAACGGCTAAAATAGGCTTAATAACGGTAAAAACAGTGCAAAATAGGCTTAATTACGCTAAAAAATGCTAAACTAGGCTTAATTACGCACAAAATAGGATACAATATGCTAAAAAATGCTTAATTACACTAAAAACGGCTTACATAGGCTTAATTACGCTAAAATCGACTAAACTAGGCTTAATTACGCTCAAAATATGCTAAAATATGATTAATTATGCTTAATTACACTAAAAAATGGCTAAAATAGGCTTAATACCGGTAAAAACCGTTCAAAATAGGCTTAATTACGCTAAAATCGGCTTAACTAGGCTTAATTACGCTAAATAACATATACACCAGGCTATATTATCATAATTATGCTAAATTGCCAAAAATTAGACTTAATTATCATAATTATGGAAAGATATCATAAAATACGCTTAAATATGGTCACTAATTCTAATTATACTAAATTAAAATAAATTATCCAAAATCATAAACCGTAAACCCAAAATTTGACTAATTACACTAATTACTCTCTAATTACAACAAATTATTCTAATTTTGGTAATTACTAACAAATTATTCTAATTCTGGCAATTACTAACAAATTATTCTAATTCTGGCAATTACTAACAAATCCTAACATTACATAACCATATTGCACTACAAAAAATATTATAATAAATTAGAAGGACTTACTTGCAAATTTGAGAAGAGAAGAAGAAATCTTGAAGAAAAAGCTCAACCGAGGAGAGATAGTGTAAAATCTGATAAAATGAATTTTGAATCAAAAAAAACGCTGCTACCTCCAATATATAGGATTGAATTTTTGGCGGAACCGGCCATTTAATGGCCGGCTGGGGAGTTTAATCGGAACCGGCCATTAAATGGCCGGTAGGGCATTTTATTCGGTACCGGCCATTAAATGGCCGGTATGGGCATTTTTAAAAATTTTCGGGGACCGTGGGTATTTTTAATAATCTTTAATTAACTTGGGGTATTAATAAAAATGTCGGTAGAAGAGGAGTCTGAGTAGCATTTTTAAAATAGTGTTATTTAAATAGTAAAAATCGAATAATAATATTAAATAGTGTCATTTAAAATAGAAGTTTAAAAGAACATTACTTTTATATCTATCCGCAAGGATGAAAATATTAATTATTTGGCAAAATATTAATTTGGATAGTGTACGTAATACTGAATTGTATAGAGATATTTAAGGAATTGAAAAGACCAAAATAAGTCTTTTTCTATCTCTTCAATTAGGTTAAATTGTAATCTAATGGAAATTGAGGAGGGGGGTCCTTATATAATTATATTAGTATATTTCCCAGGGTACGTCTATACTGCAAGGAGCAACCCCTTCAAACTTCAAAGTCCATCTAACAAGACAAGACAAGATTATAAAACTTACAGTATAGACCCTAGAAATTTCAAAAATCATGAATAACGCCCCTAGTTCCCTTATAAGCCATATTAGCATGTCAGCTTCTCCTTCAGTTACGGACTGGTACAAAATCAGATTTTATCAGAGAGCTAGCAAGAAAACTGATTAGCCAATACTAAGTAACATATAATTTCTCCTTTAGTTTTGACCTGGTAGCTACACCTTGTCGGATGAAGAGTAGAAATTATATAATCCCTCCAACAATTACTTATTTCTCGGTGCGTTTAATTGAATTTACGGGTTTGAAAAGAAAAACACTTTTGGACCAATATTAATTTCCACACGAACTCTTTGAACACCTACTGTTAATTAAGGCAAAAAAGGTCCTCAGTTTTGCTGGAATTAAAGTTGTGGTGTTCTAATTGAACTTTGTTTTGACTATTACAAAATAATACTCGTACCCATATTCATAAAACAAAGCATTAGAGTAAACAACATGATGTAATTTTTATTTTGGAGAATTTCAGGTATGCCCCTCAAAAATCTCAAAATTATGTATTTTGTCCTCCAAAATTTATACTATCATATTTACCCTTCTAAATTTCAAAAACTCACAAATTTATCTAATTTATTAACTTTTCTATTAAAACTCATTTTAAATTATGAAGTATCCATTTTACCCTTAATTAAAAAATAAAAAATTTGTAACATGTTTAAGAGAATATTTAGTCTTCTAATTGGTCGGTTTTGATAACAAATAGTTCATTTTCAAAACACACCTACAACTATATACCTAAAGAGGAGGGTTCAAATGCACCATGATTTTGTGCTTTAATATGCTCCACGTGCTTTATCTCTATTTTCAAAGTCCGAATAGTCGATCCGAACCTCTCAATATGATCTTCATAATAAAATATGCTTTGAGACCAAATTTTATATTTTTTAGAATTTTTTTTACTATTTTTTTACATAGGTACAATATCATTTTTTCAGATGGTCCAGAATCTCCTTAAAACAGTGATTTTGTACATATCTAAAAAAATAGTAAAAAAATTCTAAAAAATATAAAATTTGGTACCAAGCATATTTCAATGAAGATCATGTTGAGCAGTTCGGATCGACTATTTGGACTTTGAAAACGGAGATAAAAGATGTGGAGTATATTGGAGCACAAAATCATTGTGCATTTGAACCCTCCTCATACCTAAATGGCACTGTATTTGCATCAAAAGTAGATAAATAACAATAACAGATCAGTTAGAAGATGGAACATTTTTCTTACAGACTAGATATTTTTTTAACAAAGGATAAAATAAGTACTTTATAAATTTAAAATGAGTCTTAATAGGAAAGTCAATAAATTGAATAAATTTGCGAGTTCTTAAAATTCAGAATGGTAATATGATATTATGAATTTTAGAGGTAAAAATACACAAGTTTTAATTTTTTTTAGGAATATACATGAAATTCCTTCTTTTAAGGGATTTTGATAATTTTGACCTAAGAGGGCATATAGCTCAAACAAATTCCAAAACATACTTTTATTTTAATGTTTTTCTTTAAAAAAATTACACAAATATACTTACAGTTAAAAAAATATTAAGTGTCCCATTCTAATTTTTTTTTCTATGTTTCATATTCAAAGTAATTAAAACGTTATAATTCATTCTAAAATTTTGTTCTATTCTATTAAAAAAAACATTTGCTCGATCTGATCCTGACATTAATGCTTTTGTCATATTTGACTTGTAATCGGTTTCTGTCTCTTTCCATAAAAAATCTAATCGTACAACACGATTTCAAATACGGTTTCCTACCTAACTTCTCATATTTGAAAATTTGTCGTCAAAAGGGCAAAAAAAAAATTGTCATGCTTATTAGAGGCAGTCTAATTAACATAAGTAATTAAAAAAAATTACACTCACAAAAAGTTAAACAAAATACTTGCATCGGGAAAAGGTGAAATATATATATTTTTATTCTGTGTGACTCGAATTTATCGAAGTATATTTAATTCTGAAAATAACTAGAATTTGTTACATATACTCTTTAAAAACATCAAAACTACTTATTTCTCCCTCCAAAATTTACAACATCATATCATATTTATCTCTCTGAAAGCACTTTTATAAAGTAACAAGTAAATATCGTTATATTTTATCTCCAGAACTTAAAATAAGTTCCCATGCATTGTAAATTTAGGGCTGCAAACGAACCGAACCGAATCGAACTTACCTCAAGTTTGAGTTTGGTTTGAATTAATTTCGAATGAACTCAATTTCGAATCGAATTTTTTACAAACTCAATTTCAAATTTTTACGAACTTTGTTACGACTTACGAGTTATGACTTATGGCTGGGCCATAGTTCGAAATTACAGCACTTCAATAAAAATCCAGGCATTCTGAATTCTAATTACATAGTACACCAAAGTTTATATCAAAGTTCATTACAAATATCAAAATTTATATCAAACACCAAAGTTTAGTACAATCAATCAAAGTTCAGTAAAATCACAGTATCCAAAGCTTTCCAAATAGCCAACAGGAGCCACATCACCAAAGTTTTCAAATATCCAAAGTATTCGAAGTATAATTTAAGTTAGAACAGAAAGCAATTATGGACTGGGCGTCCTTATATGGTCATCAGCAAACATAAGTTATCAGTGGAAATCAACGGTTCACGTTTGAGTTAATTTCGAATTAAGTTTGGTTTGCGAACCTATTTCGAACGAACTAGGTCCAGTTTGAGTTTGGTTTGAATTAATTTCAAACTAAGTTTGGTTTGAATTAATTTCGAACACACTCAATTTCAAATCGAATTTTTTACGAATTTTTTCGAATCAAACTCGAATCGAATTACGAACTACGAATTTTTGGTGCACCATAATTGTAATATATAAACTGCCGACATTTTTATTAATACCCTTAAAAAAAATATCAAATCTGCTCTCAATTTGAATTTTTTTTTAAAAATGCCCTAACCGCCCCTTCATGGGGCGGTTCACCATACTCGCAAAACCGCCCTATGGTTGGGCGGTTCTGTTGGCCAAGAAAACCGCCCCCCTATGGGGCGGTCCACTTTAGATACTATAAAAATCCTGCGCACTGCGCACTCTCTCCCTCACATTTCATTTTCGCTCTCGCCCCGCCTCTCGCTCTTTACTGTGCTTCGAAGGTATTTTTTTTTATATTTTTATTTTATTATTATTTTTATTATTATTTAGTTAATGTGTATTACTGTAGGTTACTGTAGATATTGTAGATTACTGTAGGTTACTGTAGATACTGTAGATTACTGTAGATACTGTAGATTACTGTTGATTACTGTAGATTACTGTAGATTACTGTAGATTACTGTTGATTACTGTAGATACTGTAGATTACTGCAGATTACTGCAGATTACTGCAGATTACTGCAGATTACTGCAGATTACTGCAGATTACTGCTGATTACTGTAGATACTGTAGATTACTGCAGATTACTGTAGATTAATGCAGATTACTGTTCATTATTATCGTTCATTATTACTGTTTATTATTTATTATTATTTTTTGTAATTTTTTTTTATTTTAATATAATTTTAATTGTTGTTGTTTACTAATAATTTAATTGTGTATTGTTATTTTGTAAGTGATAAAAAAATTGTTTATTAATGTAGCTATCAAAATGTTGGTTACACTGCATATGGGCGGGAAGTTCGTGGTGGGTGTGGAGGAAGCATATTACACGAAAGATCCAACCCACGGCTTTGAGGTTAACGAAAACACCTCATTTATGGAACTTAAGCAAAAGGTATTCGAAATGATTGGTGTAAACAACAACCGGTATGACATAGATTTAGTTACTCGGGTTGACACAGGAAGGGATAGACCTTACTATGTAAAGTATCCAATAACAGATAAGGATGGTTGGAGATGTGTTTATAATACTTTTCAATCTGCGGGTACCCCGATAATGGAGTTATATTCCAGAAAGGTCCTGCGTCGGTCCGGGGTTGGACCTTCTACGGACAATACAGGTCATGATAGCCCGGTGCAGCAGCACTCGGGTTTTGAACACTCGGGTTATGACAACTCGGGTGACCGAAACTTCGGTCATGCACCACCCGTTCATACTGATTACACCGCTGATTACACCACTGAGTATACCACTGATTACACCACTGATTATACCACCGACCTACCACCACCACCACCACCGCCTCCTATTCAACCCATAATCCAAGCCAGATTTCCTTCTGTACCACCGTCCGTACCTATAATTGTACATGTTATTGTTCCCCGGAGAGATGCTATGCTGGAGGCTGAAGGGGTTGATGCCATACCGGAACATGAAATTAACTCGAGTGATAGTTGGGACGGGGATTGGGATTCTGATGCATTATCAGACGGTGATGGAGATTATGCACCCAGCCATGACAGATTTTCGATTAGAGGTCGGACAGACAGACATCCGGTAGCCACATTCAACGATACTACTGCTTTTGAAGAAGCAGACATCAGTTATTTTGGGAAGCGTGTCGTTTACAACACAGAACTTGCTCCGAATCAGGTTTATACCAGCATAGAGGAACTTGTGAAGAAAATCCAAGAAACTCATATTCACGGCAACTGGGAGTGCACAATACAAAAGAGAGATCGAAAAAGGTTAGTTGTTGTTTGCAAAGACTCACCGCGATGCGAGTTCCGACTGTATGCAACCCCTGTGGGTAAGGGGGACGCATGGATCATTAAGAAATGTGAACCACCTCATACATGCAAGTCTGCGTCGTCAAGGACAGACCATGCACAACTTATGGCATCACTTATTGCCGATGTAATTGAGAGGGATGTTAAGGACGACCCGTCGATCAGCCTTAAGGAGGTCGGTAGAGCGGTGAGACACGCTTACGACCATGTAACCCCAAAATACAACAGGTTGTGGAGAGGACGTGAACTTGCGATTTGCAGATTGTTCGGTAGTTGGAAGGGTTCATACAACTTGCTTGCACCACTGCTCCAGGCCATAGCAAGTACAAATCCCGGCACAAAGTTTGAATGTTGGAATGTCACCGATCCTGATGAGCACGGCGCGATGCAATTCAAGGCCATAGCATGGGCGTTTGGTCCGTGCATTCAAGCTGTGCCATATATTAGACCTGTTATCAGTATAGATGCATGCTTCTTATCTGGCCGTTACGAGGGGAGGTTGTTGATAGCATGTGCATATGATGCCGAAAACCAGTTGTTGCCTTTGGCATTTGCAATTGTCGAGAAGGAGGACGGTGAAAATTGGGGTTTTTTCATGAGTTTTTTGCGAAGAGAGGTGGTTGGGAACAGGTTCTTCTGCGTCATATCATACCAGCACAAAGGAATCAAATATGTCTTTGATCGAACAGATTTCGGGTGGTCAACAGCGCAGGGCGACTGTGTGCACAGGCTGTGTATGCAACACGTTGCAGAGAACCTCCACAAGCATGTCGGATACGACCAATGGGTTGCAGATACATTTAAAATTGGATGCAGAAGGAAGAAGCCAAGAAGGATGGAAGAGATGTTCAAAGATTTTGCAAAGGTATGTATATTTTATATGAAATTTTAATAAACTAATTACTTATATTTTTCTAATCTGAAAATTTATTTCTGTGTAGTATTGTCCGAAGGCAAATTTGTACTTACTCAAGATGGGGATAAATAATCCGAGAGATCTGCAAGAACCACCTGCATATGAGAAAATATTTCAAGCAAAAGATGGAGGTTGGAGATGGGGAATAATGACAACAAATGGGTCCGAGTCCTTGAATGCTGTTTTCAAGCAGAGCCGAATGTTGCCCGTGGCAGCCATTGTGGAGGACACTTTCTACAAGCTTAATGCATGGTTCGTTGACCGCCGTGTTAAAGCAATAGAATTACTCGCCAGGAACCAGACGTTTTCAACAAGGGTGGAGGGCAAATTACGCAAACATAGGGAGAAAGGTTCAGTTATGACCGTTGTCCCGTATGGGGATCGCACCTTGGAATTCGAAGTTCACTCTCCGAATGAGTACGCTCCAACTAGCCGTAGAGCAGATGGGACTATGGAGTTTATTAAAAGGCCTTACAAGTATGTTGTCATTATCGGAGATAACAATACTGTAACATGCACATGCCAAGGAATCTAACTAGCTCACCTACCTTGTTCTCATGTTATGGCGATGTGCCGAGTCAGAAACTTCCGTGAGGATGATTTTGTTGCCGACATGTACCGTACCACTTACCTTGCGAGTACTTGGGGTGCATCCTTCCATTCTTATCCCAACCAGGATGCATGGCCGGCCTATGTTGGGGATGAACTCAACCCACCCAAGAAGATCAGGTTAGGGGGAATACTTTGTATATGCACTGACCATACATCTTTTTAATATAGTTATTTAGCTTATTTTTATATCAGAAAAGGGAGAAGGCCCCACAAGCGTGCTGTAATGACAATGGATCAGATGCAGGGTAGGCGAATGGGACACCAGGCTCGCCGTAACTTGTGACAGGCAGCGAGCAGGTACATTTCATTTTGTATTTTATAATTCATTTTATATTTTTTGATTTCAATAACATATCATTTTTGGTGAACTGGAATGCAGATGCCATCAATGAAGCCAACGAAAGAGAAAATGCTAGAGTTGTTGCTGAGGCCACCAGTAGCGGTAGTAGTCATGCAGAGGCATCCGGTAGCGGTAGTAGTGTCGCACAACAGACTGGAAGCAGATCCAGAACTCGTCGATTTCTAAATTTGTTCGGTCGTCGTCGATGAGTTTGTGAACTGATTTAATTCGTAGTTTGTAACTATTTTTGTATGCTTCATTTTTGTTATTTTTATAGCGCAATTAAATATACACAAATTGACAACATAAAAAATAAATAAACAATATATCTTAAACAATATATACATCTTAACAAAATATATATCTTAATAAACCAAAATATATCTTAAACAATATATACATCTTAAAAAAATATATACCAATATATATTTCCTTACAAATATATATATCTTAAAAAATAAAAATATATCTTAACAATATATACATTTACCTATAAATATATATTATATATGTCTTAAAAAAGAAAAATATATATTAACAATATGTACATCTTAAAAATATATATATATCAACGCTAATTTTCTTATAAAAATATATACTTTATTTGCAAACATATATCTTAAAAATATATCAAATTTGAAAAAAAAAAAAAAAAATAGAGAACCGCCCCAATTCTGGGCGGTTGGCTAGAGGTACTGGACCGCCCAGCAAAGGGGCGGTTTTCTAGCAGTAGTGAACCGCCCTACAATGGGGCGGTTAGGGCATATTTAAAAAAAATTTCAAAATAGGGGCAGATTTGATATATATATATATTTTTTAGGGTATTAATAAAAATGTCGGTATAAAGTGTTGTCACTTTTAGACTCGGAACTTTGAATTGATTGACTAAATCACATGAACTGTACGATTCGTGTTTCTTTTTGGTACAAGGTTTGACTCAACATAATGTATTTACGGTTTTGCCACTGTCCCATGAATTCTGTGCATGTTTTTCTTTCTGCCAACCTCTTGGATTTAAATATGTAGCCGCACGTGACCGAAATATTTATTAATATCTAAATAAATATTAAATTTCAAAATCTAAACTCTGGTGAGGAGGAATTTCGAAATCTATTCAAACCATAAAAGTTTTCTCCGGTTTAAATGCTGAAAACCGCAAATTTATTTTGCTGTTTGGGAATTCCAAAACTGCAAAAAACAATTGCAGTTTTGGTTTTGGAATATAATTTTTTTTTCAGTCTAAGTTTTTTTAATTAAACAGAAATGTTTATAATTTATTTATTTTTTGTATTAAAAGATAGAAATATTTTATATATTTTTTGAAAATAGATAGAATACTATATAATTTGATTTATTAGAAAGACGGCAAATAACCCGGATCAACATTTTTTAGGCCGAATTTTTTGGGACTGTAAAAAAAATTAAAATATTTATTTGTGTTATTGAAAAAAATAAAAATGTTTCGAATATGAGTTATTGATCCCGGTTCAAAAGTCACTTCTAGATAAATACAAAATTATTGCGATCCTTCTATTTTTTTAAAAACAAAAAAAACTTAGAACCACAAAAAAAATTGCGATTTTGGAATTCCAAAACCAAAATCGCAAATTTTTTTGGCAGCTTTGGAATTCCAAAACTGTAATTTCTTTTTTGCGGTTTTAGGCTGAATTACCGTAGAAAAATTTTGCGGCATGGATAAATTTTGAAATTTCTCTGCATGGAGTGTAGATTTCGAAATTTAATATTTTTTTTGGATATTAATAAAAATTTGGGCGCATGTGGTGTTTTATTAATGGCAAAATATGTACATAGAACAATACTGCAATTAATCGAGAGTTTTTATCGTCAAGTATATATTTCAGCAAAATTCAGCCCAATTTTCCACAATTTTGTAAATTTATAATATATGTACATTTTAGCTGTGAAGAAATATATACATGAATAAAATGTTCAAAGTAATTGATAGTCTTTCATAAACTATTAAGGGTTTCTTTCACACTAAAGAATTATGTATGCATTATTTTAATTAGCTGAAAGAAATAATATTCATTCTTCTTGCATGGAAAATAATGTGAAAGCTAATTTCAATTTTGATTGTGAGTATGAGATCTGTTCCAAGGCAGCTCGTAAAAGTTATAAAAATGTATATTTTAACTCAAACTAACAAATATTTATTTGATATAAAGAAATATATTTGTATGTCTCAACCGTCCTATGAAATTAAATTGTTCATGCAAATTTATGCAAATTTTGATATAGATCAAACAGCTTAAACCGAGTATCAAACGAATTGCGGTCCGACGCTTTTCGGAACTCCTCCTCCTTCCTACTTCAACTATAATAAAACAATCTGAAACAACTTACTGAGAAGGTCTTGAAAGGAGTAGACTTAGAACTTTGAAAGTTTTACTAACAGCACTAGACTTACAACTTTGAAAGTTTTACTAACAGCACGTAATTTCCTTCACACTTGCTCTTAAAGAGAAAAGACTTAAGTTTCTTGCATAATTGTCTCCGAAATTTTTATTAATATAAAAATATTAAATTTCAAAATCTACACCCCATATGGAGGAATTTCAAAATCTGTCCAAACCGCAAAAAATTTCTGCGGTAATTCAGCCTAAAACTGAAAAAAAAAAAAAAAAATTCCAGTTTGAATTCCAAAATCGCAATTTTTTTTTTTTAGTTTCTAAGTTTTTTGAGTTTTTTTTTAAATAGAAGAATCACAATATTTTTGTATTTACTTGGAAGTGACTTTTGAACTGGAATCATTAACTTAGATTCGAAACATTTTTATTTTTTTTCCAATAACACACAAATAAATATTTTAATTTTTCTTACAACCGCAAAAAATCCAACCTGAAAAATGTTGATCCGGGTTATTTCTCGTAGTCTTTCTAATAAATCAAATTATATAGTATTCCATCTATTTTTAAAGAAATATATAAAATATTTCTAATATTTTAATACAAAAAATAAATAAATTATAAACATATCTATTTAATTAAAAAAAACTTAGAACCGCAAAAAAAATTTGCGTTTGGACAGATTTTGAAATTTAATATTTATTTTGGATATTAATAAAAATTTCGGGCTAGCATGTATTGAGAGATCTAAAATCCAATAATATATGTACTTGTCTTATTTTTCCAAATTGTCATGTTTTATGGATATGCACCTTTTAGCAATATAAACCAGCATTTATAAAAACTAATTAATTCAGGTTAATTAATTATTAGCAGTGGGACGATATCCGAAACTCGATAATGAGATAAAAAAAAATGAAATGTGCAAGACATCTCGGCCAACTACCTAAAAATCATTTGAATCAATCTCCTCTACGGAACTCATTTATCGTATGAAACTTATAATTTTTATTTTCTTTATTATAATTTGATATAGAAGTTTAAACATCATGACCGGCCTAATTTAAACATCATGGCCGGCCTACAAGCAATAGCCAACACTATCATAAAAAAAAGCTCTCAAAAGAATCATATTCAATATTTTCTAATTAACTTTGTATCAATGTAGCAGATTCTGGTGTTGTGTAGGTGGGCAATTGGAACCGGGGCGGCTGGACGAGCAGTCGGAAGACCCTGAAGGAATAGTTTTCTTTTTAGATTCCGGTAAGAAGTCACCGGGAACATCAACGACCACATCAGAAGCTTCAGAAAGCAGCCTTGCACCATCAGCATTTTGCATGCTGCTTAATGCCAGAACTAGCATTAGTACAAATACCATAACTAGTTTTGAACACCTTGCCATTTCAAAGTTTTAGAATTTAATTTGTAGGAGGATACGAAAATTAAGGAACAAATTTGTTGGTGGTTGCATTGGATAATTAGAGGGGATATATATAGGCATGGGATGCAACAGATGGTGATATTATACATCTGAAGTTTCAATTTTGTATTATAAAATTATGCAAGTAGTGATCGATGACAAGTTCGAAACAAGTTCTTCGTCTCCGGTTCCATGCACCTAGCTGCTACAACGCGATTTCTTGTTTGCTTTTCCGCCTACTGCATGTCTCTAAAGTACTTCCCAGTTCCCACACCTCGTGAAAAGACCTGGATTATGATAATTAAGCATTTTATTTAGTAATACTTTGGAGAGGGCCATGTTTTCAAGGCCCTTAATTTATGAACTTTGAGCCAATGAAAGTCCGGGATTCGGACCTCCTTCTAGGAGCCAGCCCGGAGCCAAGGTGAAGAGGTCCAAAGTCCGAGACACTTATGGATCTGGGAATAAAATAGGCCGCAGGCCCTGTAAAGGCTAAACTTGGCCCGAAATAAGCCTGAACCGCCTTAACGCGGGATAACTACCGAACGTGGTCATAATAACCGCTCCACCACCTTAATGCGGGATAACTGCCGAGATAGCAGTTATAGAGCAGCCTATATAAGGCAAAAAGCCCCATTAAACAGGGGTCAAAACCTTACACACAGAGAGATATCGTATAGGTCAGAGTCAGAATCTCTCTACAACAACCCGAGTCTTCAACTCACACACACCTCGGCCTGCCATCTTGCTGCAGGTCGAGCCCATCCCGATCTCTCATCACATACGACCTACTCTCCTCGGGAGATAGGGCATATCACTGTCAACCCTGTTCTAATTACAAGTAATCATGTACTTTTAAAAGAAATGATACAGAGATGATAAACGAGAGAGGAAGATATATAGAATCTTTTGTTTTTCACTACTACAAAAAAAGAGATTACACATGGACAAAAATGAAGGAGCTATACGGATTTCCTACCGTGTTTAAATCGAGGGTGTACGATTAGGTCAATAACTACACACGGACATTTGCCCGTGTGCAATTATAACGATTCTACACGGATTACTTTATAAACAGCCGTGTACAAAGACCAGCATGTGTCGCTCTCCATGTTACCGAACTACACGGATATTACCTAAACAACCGTGTACGATTCTTTTAATACACGGACTTTTAACTAAAAAACCGTGTAGCTCTCCTATTTCTACACGGATATTTAACTAAATGTCCGTGTAGCTATCCTTTTTCTACACGGATATTTAGTTAAATGTCCGTGTAGCTCTCATCTTTCTACACGGATATTTAACTAAATATCCGTGTAGCTCTCTGAACTATCAAACACGGACTTTAGTTAAATATCCGTGTAGAATTAACAATTTTTTTTTGTATATTTTTTTTTGGGCTAGCCCCCAGTTTTGCTACAGAATTATACAAAATTCATATAGCAAGAAATCCATATTTTCCATATTAGCAAGAAATTCATATTTTTCAGATTAGCCAGAAATCCATATGCAATAAATTATACAATATTCATATACACTAAATTATACAAAATTATGGAAATCCATATTGAGCATTACAAAATTCCATTCGAAACCACCTTGCCCACATACACCAGACATCGTCGATCTGCTCATTGGTGTAATGCGGTTGCTTTGTCACATTCTACAATTACAATTTGGTATTAGTTAGTAACAAGAAAATGTAGATGCAAGACAGTTGCAAATATCAATTGCTATTATATAGTAACAATTAATATGAATTACATACCGAATTTGGGAATTGGAATTGTATTCTTTCGACAAAGTCAAACATGAAAATCATCGTGTAATAAGCGCATTTCCAAGTCTCCAACTGTTGCGGGCCCTGAAATTTGCATTTAGCGGCCTATGTTAGAATGACAATAATTTTTTGAACAAAATATGAAATTATAAAATTATAGTGTGCTCACCAACAACCACTTCCAATTCAACTTATTTTTCAGGCGCGTGCTATGCAATCCTCCCTCTTTAACATATCTCACAAAAGCCCTTACAAAATTGAGTGAATGTAATTAGCAATTTTATAATTTGATATAATTGAAAAAAATTCAAACCAAGTGAATTATTATTGCTTACTTATTGACATGAGAGAAGATATATTTACACTTGTCAGCTGGGATCTTTCCTTTGGGCTTACAAGAATCAACGATTATGCTCGTATTTAGGTAAGGCACAATGATAATCAAACACCAGTGTTTGCTGTGGGAGGATAAAAATTATAGTACTTTAGCATATAATAGTGACACAAGTATTTGCTAATATAAACAATACATAAGCTAAGGTTAGAATTAACCTCTGGTGGTATGGCACGATAATGAATTTCTTCTCCTTCTCCATAGCACGATGCATCGTTGAACACATGTACTCGATAGCCATATCCGAATAACATCTCAGGAACATGGCACTCACTCTCTCGGGGTCCAGAAATATGCACAAGCTCTTCTTTTGTACCATCTCATTACAGTTTCGGACTAGCTTCCTGAAAACTCATCATTTTACATTAGAATATATATTTGAGTTATATACAATAATGAAAATAATTTTTGGTCACTAACATGAGGAAATGGTGATGAATGACACATTGAGCCATTTATCGGATGACGGGTGGTGGAGAACGTCCTTGAAGTCTTTGAACGACAGCACGAGATTCCTGCTTTCGTGTACAAACATCCCAGGTAGGACAGGGATGATGATATCCTTCATGTCTTCGGGTGCCGACATCAAGCGATCGTGGAGAAGGCGCAAATCATTGGGCAAACGGCTGTATTCTTCTTCAGTGACCATAGGACGGTCTGGTGATTCTGGCGCGTCAGCCCCGACATCGCAAGCCACAACAGTCCGTACCGGTGACATCATCTCCTGTGTACCGGTGACATCATCTCCTCGTGTCTGCATCAAAATTTGAAACCTTATTCAAGTATTTCAAAAAGAATGATTTGAATATAACAAAACAAATGAATTATTCAGAGAATACCTGATTCAAAATAATCTGACTCTTGGGCCATTGGACAAATGTCGACCGGGCATCATCAAGTACAAACATTTCGCCGGTAGGGACAGGAAGAGGTATGCGCCCCCATCCCTCCACGACTAGTCAACCTGCACGCATGCATGGTCAGCCTTAGCTGAGCATGGTGTACACTTGGGGCTCCTGGAAGTACAACGCCCTTAGCAACGATCAGAGGAGTACTACCCTGCCACAGGACGAGGTCGCATGCTCTGGGGTCCTGCAATTATCAAAAAGTTGTTATTTTTAATGGTGCGATATTGTCTAACAAGGTTACAAACATGTATTAATTAGACTATGAACAAGTAGTGATTACCTTTAGATTTTCCAAATCGTCTAAGGCCCAAGTCCCGGATGCTTGACTACTTTGCCGAATTCCCGGCGAAATGGGAGGTGGTTGCCCGGATTGCTGCGCAAGAGATGTAATTTGGTTCAACAACCTTGATTCCATCTCAGCCAGCTTTGCGTCGTACTCTTTGCTGACCTCCGCGCTTATTTGCGCAACTATCTCGTCTTTTTTAACTTTGGCACGAGATTTTCTTTGAGGTTTTTGTCCCTCCACTAGGAACACCTCCTTCCAGCCCCTGTAGGCCCCTACACCCCTTACTCGACCCATGTGTTATGGATTCTCGAGCGCTGCGGCCAAGGAATCATTTTGTCTTTCGACCCTCCGGGCACCCGAATTAACCTCCTGCTCCACCTCCAACTGTTAATAGAAAAATTAGTTATAGCAAAAGACCAAGTGATGTACATTCGAAGTTATAATTTCTTTTGAATGACACAAAGTTATAACAAATGACTCTTACCATTCTCTGAGCCACGGGTTGCAATTTCTCTGGGACTACTATCCTCCCGTCAGCGGTTAACTCGGATCTACCCATGAACCAATCTTGGCCCCTAGGATTTTGGATCCTAACCACGGGTGAGTCAGAATCTTTGTTTTGCTTCAGTACTGTTCTCCATTCTTTCGACTTACCCTCGTAACCACCTGACCCTAAATGGTGCGGATACTTGTTCATGGCAACGATCCTCCTGCCTTCATCACTTTTTTTCTTCACAAGTGCAAGAAAATCAATTATTTTTAGAAAGATAATTGAAGATCGAGAAAAACCAAAAACTACTTTGGCTAAAGTTATATACCTTGAACTCTTCTGTGGACTTCAAAGCTTGAAACTCCTCCCACACCTCTTGTGTTGCCAAATATAGTATCCTACCGGATTTCTCCCTTTCTCCATGAAATCCGTCTTCAACGTGCTCTTGAATTGCTTCCAACCTTCATTCATTATTCTCAAAGTCTTAGCCTTTGGGATTTCATTGTCGATGTTCCACTGAGCCTGATTGACACCAAATTTACTGTATTTAAGTTCATGTACAACAACGAAAAAAAAAGCAAAGAGTTGTTAGGTACTTTACCTTCACCATGTTCCACCAGTCGTTCTTATCCTCTTTATCAAACTGATTCCATCTCTCTACAAGGATACTTGCCTTTTGCTTCACCAAATTGCAACACCAATTTGGGTACGTCATTCGATTTGGACCCTGCGCACGCCCGTCTGCCGTGAACCGGATTTCCAACTGCTTCTTCTCGGACGTGCTTGTGCACATTGTCGGACCTATTTTCCTTCTTTCTGATGGGGCAGTAGCTTGTTGATCCTCTTCTGCCATCATATCTACGTGCTCACCCTCAACCGACATGGTTCTGCCATAAAAAGAAATATTACAAGAAATATTATATAAACACCAAACAGGTACCAGCATATTTCATTAAGGAAAGTATAGTACCAACACCCTTTTGTCACCCTTTTGCAAATGGAAAGAATTAGTTTCTTCATATATGCACATTAAGTAATGGACCTATGTGCAAAATAAATACCACAGTAAAATGGAGGACTTCAAAACACACAAAATGGACATTAATTTCATATTTTTCTGATCTTAATTCGATTTTATATAAATTTCCAAAGTTCAGCCTCTCAAAATGAAAATTCTGCACCTTTAAATAGCAGATTTTATCATTTAAAAAGGTGAACTTTAAAAATCATATAAAATTGAAACAAAATCAGAAAAATATGAAATTTGTGTCCATTTTGTGTGTTTTGGAGTCCTCTGTCTGTTGGTCAAGTTATAATCTTGTTTTGGTCCCGGCATTGATCTGCACTGATCAATTTACCAACAGAGGTCATTTTGGCCGTTTGGAGTACATTTCACTACTTTGCACATAGGTCCTCAAATAATGTTGAGATAAAAAAATATATTAAATAGGTCACTACTTCAGAGATTAACAAATATGTCACTACTGCAGAAATTAAATAGACTTGGTACTTTGCACATAGGTCTCTACTTCAGAAATTCAAAATAAATTAAATTGAAATTATGTTACACTTTGAGTTTCCCAACATATATATTCCACAGCAAGGCAGCACAGCACAGCAAAACAAGCAAATAAAAATAAAAATCAGTACCAGTATCGGCACAGCAAGGCAGAGGCGGCGACAATGAGCACAGCACAGCACAGAGGCGGCGGAGAGGGTGAAAGAGGCGCGCTAAATGAAAATAATTATCGGTGGCTCAGTGGACCGAGAGGCCGGAGTGGTGGAGTGGTGGAGTGGTGGCAGTGGCCGGAGAGATTTTGGAGATTTTGGAACTCAAGCGGCGCGCGACTTATGAAAAATTTAGAAGAGAAGGCTTTCAAATTATATTGTATTACTCTTTCTACACGGATTAGTAAATAAACGACCGTGTACAATTCTCCTTTCTACACGGACAAATAATTAACTATCCGTGTACAATGTCTCTTTCTACACGGACTATTAACTAAAGGTTCGTGTAGCTCTCTTCAATTTATACACGGCTGTATAGTAAAATCCGTGTATAATACCCCTTTCTACACGGAATATTAACTAAAAGTCCGTGTAGCTCTCTTCAATTTATACACGGTTTTATAGTAAAATCCGTGTACAATGACTATTTCTCCACGTATTATTAACTAAAAGTCCGTGTACAAAAAGATCAAAAATAATACATTGGGTTTCTTTTTATTTTTTATATTATTTATACTAATAATAAATTAACTAAAATAGTATATCACATCTAATATTTAAAAACTTATACTAATATTAACTAATACCCGGATTTTTTTTAATATTATTAATATTTGAACTAATATTTGAACTATAGATATTTAATATTACTAATATTTAATATTTGTACTGATATTTAAAAATTACTACTAATATTTAATATTTGTACTGATATTTAAAAATTACTACTAATATTTAATATTTTATTTTTATTATTTAATATGGTCACTAATATTTTGAAAACTAATACTAATATTTGAACTAGAAATTTTTTATTATTATTAAAAAAATGAACTAATATTATAACTAGAGAAATCTAATATTTGATATTTGAACTACAAATATTTTATTTTTAATATTTAATATTTGTACTAATATTTAAAATCTAATACTAATATTTGAACGAGAAATGTTTTATTATTACAAAGTTGTTTCTAAAAAAGAAATATTAAAAGATTCAATTTTAAACAAAAAATAAATATTACACACCGGCTTTTTTTTTTCCTTTTTCTCTTTTTTTTCTCCTTTTCAACATTACCCTCGGCCCATAATCCTTCATTGTGGTCGAATCGCATGTAGTTTGCTCCGCCGTTTTCTTCAATTGTTGCTACCTCTGGTTGCATGTCGGCACAAAATGGAGGTATTTCGTCGAACTGGTCATACTCTTCTTCATCGACGACATTTTCTACCCCGACAATCCTTCTTTTTCTGGATAGGACGACACTCCACCAATCATCACACGGGTCAGTGGCATAAAAGACTTGGGTGGCTTGCTTGGCGAGTATAAACGGATCATCAACATACACAACTTTGTTAAAATCAACGAGTGTGAACCCGTCGTTATCAACTTTAACACCCCGGTCTTCGACCCATTAACACCGAAACAAGGGAATGCTCAGGTGAGGATTGTAAACGAGATCCCAAATTTCTTCAATGACGCCATAATATGACATTGATGCTATTACAGCCCGGCCATCTCCGGATCTACTGAATTCTTGAGAGTCGCAACCAACGTGACCCAACTATTTTGCATCGTGCTCTTCTCACTTTGCCGTTTAGTGAAAAAGTATATTTGTTAATTTCGTATCCTTGGAATGTTCTTACAACAATTTGGGGTCCTTCGCCCATCAGTCTAACAATTTCAGGTACGGGGTGTGACTTCACTCTTTCTTTCAGCCATCCTATAAAAGAACGATTATGCTCGTTAGTAAGCCACTTCTGACTTCTCGTGTAGTTCTGTTGTTGAAGTATTGTCATGTGCTCATCTATGTAGGGAGTAACATCTGTCATGTGCTGTAGTACAATAAAATATGTCTTCTGTAGATCATTTATATTAGCAACTACGGCTCTCAACCCAATTGTCCCGACTCCTTGGAGCCTTCCCTCGTATCGAGATTTCGGAACTCCAATAGGATCCACACCGGCCATGTAATTGGTGAAAAAATCAATCACCTCTTCTGTGGAATATCTTCTATAATGCTATTTCGGGTCGATGTCGGTTCCTTACGTACTTTTTCAAGATGCCCATGTATCTCTTGAATGGATACATATACCGCAGGAACACGGGACCACAGATCTGAATTTCTCTCACAAGATGAACAGCAAGGTGAACCATAACATCGAAAAAGATGGTGGAAAATACATCTCAAATGGGCAAAGAGTAACGACAACCTCCTTTTGCAAAGAGTCCAATTTTATAGAGTCTATCACCTTGGAATTGATTGCATTGAAGGAAGTATAGAACTTCGTAATGGTTTCCCGAACGTGCTTTGGTAAAATTTCCTGAATTGCAACAGGAATCATATGTGTCAGTAAAACATGACAGACGTGGGATTTCAGACCAAGCAATTTCAGGTCCTTCATCGACACCAGCTTCTTAATATTCGAAAAAATACCCCGATGGGACTTTAATACTATGAAGGCATTCACAAAAGCTTGTTTTCTCTTTCTTCAACATAGTGCACAGTGCGAGGGGTAGGTATGTGCGCTGCCCTTTCACCTGCGGTTCAAGCTCGGGTCGTATTCCCATTTCTACCATGTCTTTTCGAACTTTAATACCATCTTTAGTCTTCCCCTTAATGTTCAATAAATAAACCAATCAAACTGTCGCAGACATTTTTTTCAACATGCATGACATCTATGCAATGTCTCACTTCTAAATATTCCCAGTACGGTATCTCCCAAAATATGGACCTCTTTTTCCAAATATTCTTCGGTGGTGCTTCGGCACATTTTTCAAAAATAACTTTAAGGTTTTTTACCCGCTTGAAGACACTATTCCCGTCTAATAGACAATGGGCCACTCCAAGCTCAATTTTCCTATTGAATGCTCTCTTCTTCTTACGGTATAGGTGATTAACAGGAAGAAACCTACGATGCCCCATGAAAACATTCTTTTGACAATTTTTCATCTCAGGACCTGCGTGTCATCTTCACAGATAGTGCACGTTTTTGCTCCTTTACAAGTGTAACCCGATAAATTCCCGTACGCGGGGAAATCATTTACGGTGCAAAACACCATGGCCCGTATTTGAAAGACCTCTTTGCTGTACGCATCTCAGACCGGGACACCATCACGCCACAATTTTTGGAGGTCCTCAATTAAAGGTGCGAGATATACATCTATGTCATTTTCGGATTGTTTGGGTCCTTGGATTAGTAATGGCATCATTATATATCTGCATTTCATGCACAACCAAGGAGGAAGATTGTAGATGGATATAAGAACTGGACAAGTACTGTGCCAACTGCTCAAGCTTCCAAACAGACTCATTCCATCTGTGCTCACCACAATCCTAAAGTTTCTCATTCGGAATCAAATTCTTTGAAATGTCTATCAATGTTTCTCCACTGAGGAGAATCGATCGGGTGCCTTAGTTTACCGTCTTTTTTGCGCTCTTCTTCATGCCAACGCAATAAATTCGTATCCTTGGAATTCACAAACAACCGTTTGAATCTCGGTATTATCGGCAAATACCACAACACCTTGGCCGGAGGCCGGCCCTTTTTGTCCTCGTTACAATCATCAGTGTCATGGTCCTTACGTTTATACCGTGAAACACCGCATTTAGGACAAACATGCATGACCTCGTACTCATTACGGTACAATACATAGTCTTTCGGACATGCATGTATTCTTTCGATTTTCAACCCCATTGGACATATCAACTTTTTCGCCTGATATATTGTACCGGGTAACTCGTTGTTATCTGGGACCATTTCTCATAAAAGCTGTAATAAGGACGTGAAACTCTTATCGCTCCAACCATTGTCTGCTTTCAAGTTTAATAATTTCAACACAGCTGACAGTTTCGTAAATTTGGTACACCCGGGATACAACTGCTTTTTGGAATCATTAGACAAATTTTGAAATTTCTCATAATTTTTATCACTAATTTCATCTTCAGCATCACGAAACATTTCCTCTAGATTTTCAATAAACTCGTGTTCTACATTTTTATCAAAATTCATCTCCAGCTCATCATCCTCGTTTCTGGGTTCAACATTATCAAAATTTTTAACATCCTCATAATTCTCGTTCCAATCAAGTTCAAAATTATCAAAAATTTCTACATTCTCATCATTCAATTCATAACGATTAAAATCTTTATTGGTACTACTACTTTCACCAAATTTCTCACCATGCATGATCCAACATCTATATCTCTTCTTAAATTCCTGACAAATTAAATGAGCTCTAATTTCTTCGGAGTCCCCAAATCTTAAAATATTTTTACAATCTCTACAAGGACACAAAATGTCTTCTTCTTTTTTCTTCACTCTATACCTCTCAGCAAATTTTATAAACTCATCAACGCGAACCAAATATTATTCACTGTCACGTCACAATTCATACATCCAACTTCGATCAATCTGTAAATTAAATTAAAAAAATGATTTGATCAATTAATCATGCATGGTCAACATATAAATTGTACCAAATTTTGGGCTTACAAAGGGCCGGTTTACAATCCTAACCCAATCTTTGAATATTATGTCCCATATGTGAACACATATTAGCAAGATTTAATTAGTATTCGAGAAAAATTCGGTAGCATTTCCCCTTAACTCTCCAAGTATGCGTACGAACCACATACTCATAAGAGCAATAAGGGAAAATACTGTCGAACTTTCCTCAAATACTAATTAAATCCCGCTAATATGTGTTCATATCCTAAATGAGACACAATATTCAAAGAGCAGTCCCAACGGGGACTGTCCGAAATTAATCCCTATTGGATTAATTTTGAACGGGCATGGACCTAAAAGCATATATAGGTCGGTTATTAGACCACAATACACTAATTATTTATATTATCTAATTAAGAATTAAATCAAGCATGCATGAATATATTACACACCTAATTAAATAAGCAATAATAATTAATTAACAGAAAATTAGAGAGAGAAAAGGAAAATATGTATATACTAACCTTAGAAAGATAGAGAGGAGAAAACAAAAACTTCAAAGATGTCAGATTCCTGCTGCTAGCCTTTGCAGAAATTAGATCAGTTCAATACAGAAAGAGAGTATTAATTACTTGATCAAAACGGCACTGGAAGGAGAAGGCCTCTCGAAGAGATGGGGCCCTTTTATACTGCACAAAATCCTACAAAGCTTTTTCTACACGGATTTATACTTAACAATCCGTGTAGCTCTCTCACAAGTTATACACGGTTATTTATTAAACAATCCGTGTAGCATTACCTTTTATACACGGATATTTGATAAAAAAAACCGTGTAGCTCTCTAACCATTCTACACGGACATTTAATTAAAAAATCGTGTAGCTCTCTTACTATTTCTACATGAATTTATTATCAAATATCCGTGTAGCTATTCATACACGGATTTTAGTATAATATCAGTGTAGCTCTCTCAATCTTTTACACACGGTCTTCTTTCCACACGGATTTTTTATCTCTAATAAACCGTGTAGCTCTCTCAAACAATTCTACACTGATTCTTAACTAAATGTCCGTGTATAATTCTCCCATATTTTTTGGCCTTTCAGAAATTCATATTTGGTACACGGTTTTTATATAAAATTAGAAAAACCGTGTACAATGTGCAGTGTAGAATTATCTTTTTTGTAGTAGAAATTATACATGTTTGTTCAAAATTTCCATTAAATCCGTGTTCAAAGCA